>JAFIDM010009631.1:196047482-196189068 GCA_023159025.1 Thereuonema tuberculata
TTTTTTTTTTTACAAAAAAAAACAATCCTACTTACTTACAAGTAAACTGTTTCAACTGCTTTTGCAAGATTTTTTTTTTTGTAAATTTAAGATTTTGTAACAACTAATAATATATATATATATAGTGTTTTTCAACATAATAACATTAATATTCAGAAATAAATATATTAAAAATTTATTTAATCACAAAGCTTAGGTAAGACAGTGATCACCCATGATTACATTAAACATAAAAAATTGATACAATATTTTCATTCATAAAATTTAATTCTTCTTCTTCACCCTTTTTACAGTTTTTCTGGGTAGGGGAGCATTTTTCAGCTCAATATTTCATATAGGCTGCAATTACGATGAGTGCGCCATTTCCCACAGGCATTTTAGAGGTACTGCCAGCTGAAAGAAAGCATACAAACACACAATAAAGGAAGTAAACATATTTGTCAGTGCCAGGTTTGAAACCAGGTTCAGACACATCAACCTCATGGCAGGCCACCACCTTGACCACAAGGGTGTGCATGAACGGCCTTAACCTTTAATATTCATTATAAATTGATTCTTACCTTCTACTGTGAGCAGAGCAGAACATGTTGCTTTGCCTCTTTCATTTTCAGCTGTACATGTCACCCGCCCAGTGTCATCTGCCTTAGTTTCTGGTATGAAAAGTGAATGCTTTTCTTCTGCCATTGAAATTATGAAACCCTTTGAATTTGATATTGGTTCACCTTTAAAATACCACTGAACCTTAAAAAGATTAAAAAGGAAATACAATTGAAGAATCTAATTTAAGGTGAATATTTCATGCAACAGTCTACTATTATCAAAATGAGTTAGATCAATGTCCGTACAAATCATTTACGCATCTAGGCACATATATGCATCAAATCCTTAAAATGAATTAAGATCTCTTTTAATATTATAATTATATTTTTAAGGTACAACATTTTGTAGTTAAAATCATTACTGATTTTGCCTTATATAGTCTTTTTCTGGAAGGCTGCCCCTTATGCCAACTCCCATTCTGCCTTTTTTTAAATAAATAAATAAATAAATAAATAAATAAATAAATAAATAAATAAATAAATAAATAAGATTCTTTTATTATTTTTTTCATGAATCTAAAAAAAAAGAAAGAAATGTTAGTTTACTCTATAGTTCTTTTAGATAAAAGCCTCTTTTGGCAAAGTCTACAAGTTAATATTTTTTTTAATTAAAGAAATTACAATAATTTCCTTAAAATCAAAATAATAAGGATAAAAAAGATATTTCACTTTCTCTTTAAAAAAGATATCTGTGCTCGCTGAATTTATTTAAGTTCACGTCGAAATATTGATAAAACGATTAATACATGCCACTTAACTGATAACTTTCTGTTAGAAATAAAACAATGTGAATAAGCAATATACAGATTTTAAGTACTTTGAAACAAATTCCATAAATTGTTTTATTAATTTCATAGACCATCAATATCTATCTCCTAAAATTGTATACATTACTTATTAACAAATTCCTTACATCTAATTCAGATTTTCCTATTTTTTTTGTTACTACTGAAATAATTTCAATGCATTTTAAATCTAAACTTTAAATGGATAATAAATTTGAGAAATTTTTTTCAGAAAAGGTTCTTATAAATTTTTATTAAAGCAAAGTTCTCATTAAAACCAGAGGGTTTTAACTTCCATGTATAATTATACTTGAAAAAATGAATTTGAAATTTATCATATATATAAAAAAGAAAAAAAAAAGTTACTGTTCAATGATCTCAAGCAAACGAACTTTTACTTTAGGATGACAGAAATAGGATTCTAAATTAAGGCTAAACAAGTACAAACAAAGAATAATAATAAAAAAAGGCATGAAAAATAATGTTCATAACTGATTTATTATTAAATAAAATATCATTTTTTATTAGCTATTATTTTCTAAAATTCGTCTGCTGTAAGTAAACCTCCATAAAAATTACTGAAATACACCAAAACAACATGCAAATTTATTTGTATATTTTCCTTAATCTACAATTTTAAACATCAGTTTTAGTTTTTATATCCTAATTTTGATTATATACTAAACTGAAACAATGCATTTCTGGAGAAGAATCCCAAAGGAATCCTGAATGAATGGTTAGCTGCTTTAGAACTATGTTTCACTAACAAGAAAACAAGTTTTTACAAGCATTTCATGTACAAGATGCTTGCCAAAGTCTTAAAAACAAACAAATCCATAAAAATGAATGAAATAATTGAAACTTACCCTCCCTCACAATCCTAGCTTAACATCCATGACCCAACACTGTTATCCCTTACACCGCCATCGCACGGTTTGGAACTGAATACCTGAGGGTGTCGAGTTTAAAGATCCAACAAGCCAAATTTAGATCAACTGCCCTGGATTTGCTGTCTATACATACCCTGAACCCACTCACAGCCATTTCAACAAAGTGTTTATCCAATCACATCCTTTTCAATTTAAAGTGTGGGAGCTCAAAAATGACATAGTCTTTTTTTAAGAAAAACTACAAAAATACTTTTTATTATAAACACAGAATTATTAGAATTAAAGTTTATAATTCATCTGTCTTTAAAAAAAAATAAAAAGATGATTTTTTTTCTTTTTTTAACCAGGAAAAAAAATACATAGCCTTGAAATGTTTTTAGCTCTTCAACTCCCACTGTTTTAATAACATAATCATTTTCTAAACAAAATTATTAGAATTATTAAATTATAACTAAAGATCTAAAAACACCAATTTTACTTTTTTTCCAAAAACTTCTTGAAGAAATTAAATACAAATCAACTTAATTTACATTTTAATGTATATTTATTATATATCTTTAATAATAAAATATTTATATGAAACCTGTCAAATGATCTATTGACTAAAAGAATTTTAAAAAGCTTAAAAAGCTAATTAAATATGAATTAAATTCATCTAAACAGAATCTTTTTTAAGCTTTTTTTAAAATGATGTTTAAATATACTATTTTTATTAGATTGCAAATGTTACTGTTATTTTTAGATTAACTAGATTACTTTTTATTAAAACTTTAATTTTCATTTAAATTTATTTTCATTTCAAATATTCAAATGACTTTGATAGACCAGGAAATTCATGTTCTAGACTGAAAGCTATTTCTAGGGAATATTACCAACCCTGTTTGACCCATCAATTTTGGCAAGCACTTCCCAAAGAGAAGCTAAAAATAATCCTATCAATTTATTATGGAGGTAACTTTATCGTCCTGACAGGTGTGCAAGGTTGTTTTCTATTGAACAAGCAATTTGTTTTCTGGTTCTTGTTAATTCTTTGTAAATTAACAGTTACAAGCACATTTTAAAATTCAAATAACTACCTATAATTTTAAGGAGTTCTGGCTTCAAATGGATTTTTATTTTTTTCCCTCCCCCTAAAGCAGAGAAACTTGGAACAGTGTTTATGTTGTTCTTAGTAGCTACAGAAATAGATTTCCTGTATATCAAATGTCTCATATTTGTTAAATTTAATTGAAAACTGTACATATATAATTATTAATCTAAAATTATTATAAATTAAAATAACATAAAAACAAGCAAATAAAAGAATATAAAAAATTAAAAATATATTCTTTCCTATATTAAGTTTATTTATAATGTAGTTCCTAAAAAAAATTACTATCTATCTTTCTTTTCTTTTCTTTTTTTTTTTGTTGATTGTTCAAAAATTTTGTAAGACATTTTTTAATTTGAAATGCTTGCTTAAGCATTTTTTTAACCAATCTTTCATTTTCCACTAACTTCAGCAAAACATTCATTCAATAATAGAATAAAACGCTTATTTATTCTAAAAATATTTCACATCCCACCAACTTATTCTTGAAAATAAGATTTACTTCAACATATTGTTAGCATTTTTATAATGAAAATAAGTAAAATAATTATACTTATGCTCTCTATTCTTCTTACCTTTAATTAATATGCATTGCTTATAAGAAGAAAACCTTTTTATTTATCATAAAGTAAAAAATCATTGCACTTAGTTATTTGTAGGTAATTCTATGAATGGTAAAAAGATTAATCATTTTATTATGAGCCACAGTGGAAGAATAATGTGATATTATTAATATTAATAAAATTGTTTACATTCTAATGTAAACAGTTTCAATATTAACATTTAAACTTATTAAACTGTACATATTACCACATAAAAGCTCAACTGTAGATAATAATAATAATAATAAGTAATTGACTGATTGATAATAAAGTTCTAAGAGGTGGCCAGATGAATAGTTTAATTTTCCAATTATTATAAATACTTAATCATTTAAAGTAAATTGTTCTGAAGTGCAAATAACATACATTACATGGTTATCGCCATGAAATTCGCAGTTCTAAAAATTAAATAACAGATCAAGAAAGTTATAGTTGGCATACCGGTACCAACTCAGAAAGAGTTGTATTAATTTAGCATAAAATTTATCTGAAAAGACCTGAAAGAGCTCAAGACAGAAAATTTGAATCCTCCATAACTCTGATGATCTACACTACTAATTAACAAATAGAAGTGTAATAATTAAGTAATTTTAAAATAAACATTTCTCAAAAATAAAGCTTTGGAATTTACTGTCTCTTTTACCTTTTGGCATTAACAGCTGAAACTTGGCTAATTACTTCCTCGTACACTATTTTTTTTTACAACTTTTTTGTTGTCCTAACTGAAAGATGAAGTCCTATAGTTCCAGTTGAGAAAATGGAAAAATCAATTATTTCATATGCTTTGCTTGGTATTAACAGTAAGAACTCAACAAAAGAAGCCAATAAGGATGAAAAGTCTGCAAAGCAGAGATAAACCACTTATCATCATTTGCTGGGAGTTTATTTGATTCAAACGACATATATGATCAATATCACTAATTAATTAGAAAAAGATTAACTAATGGTCAAAAGAAATGAAATAGGGTTCTTATTAGGGTACTTAGTATTATGGATATGGTATTAGGGTATCATAGGGTATTTTTATGTGCTCTTAGTGTTGATGCTTTCACTCTTGATTGTTTTCATAATCAAGAATTTAAAACAACATTTCTTTTACTACACTCATGTCCAAAAGTTAAGTATAATTTAAAAAAAAGAGGTAAAACAAATAGAACAGCAGAAAGTTTTATGTAAATTAGTCACACAGCTAAAACCAACCACGTTCACTTCCAAAGATCATTTGATGACATCAGATATGCAAATATATTGCAGTTCAAGAAATGTAATCTACTCTATCCTGAGTGTTTTATTCCATTTTTGTGCAATCTCCATGAAAATTGAGATTGAGGTGTTGTAATTGGTGATCCTGAACATAATATGGCCCAAAGAAGTCGTATTGACTAAGTCATGCAGGGTAGAATAATTGGAGGCTCAAAGCAGGACAGTCCCAGACAGAGGTCTCCAGAGCACTGGATGTTCCACAAAGTTGCATCTCCAGGCTTTGGAAAAGATTTCAAGGCACAGGGGAATTAGACGCCGACCAGTACATGGTCACCCAAGACTCACAACCTCTGTACAGGACCGATACTTTACATTAACTGCACAATGTCATAGGATGATGTCTGCTGAGCAACTCTTGGCAGAGCTTGCAGCTGCCTTGGGCATAAGAATTTCAAGACAAACTGTTTACTGGAGGCTCAGGGCAATTGGTCTCTATGCCAGACGACTAACAGTTTGTGTCCAGCTCATCCCTGCACATGGGAGGACTCATTTAAACTGGAGTCAGTAACATTGCAATTGGACACTGAATCAGTGGAACAATGTGCTCTTCACTGATGTGTCCAGATTCAGTTAACAGACTGATTCTCGTTGAACCACTATCTGGAGAGAATGAGGAACTCATTACAATCACAATAACATCAGGGAAAGGGACCAATTTGGTGGTGGTGGAATCATGGTATGGGCAAGCATCATGTTGAATGCCCGCACAGAGCTCCACATCTTAACAGAGAGGTAACCTTAATGCTCAGAGATACAAAGAAGATATTGGAACCTCATGTTAGACTTTTCAAAGATGCCATGCATTCAGATTTCATATTCATGGTCAACAATGCCTGTTCTCATAGAGCTCAGCTGTGGATGACTTTCTTGAAACTGAATATATCCAGCGTATGGAGTGGCCAGCAAAGTCTACGGTTATAAATCCAATAGACCATGCATGGGATGCTTTAGGGAGGCAATTTGCAATCTGTCAGCCTCCAGCAAGGACCATTAAGGAGCTTTCGACTGCTCTTCTCCAGGAATGGGCATTGTTGACCACAGAGCTCTTTGGCAACCTGATCAGAAGCATGTGACATTGATGCTAGGCTTGCATAGCTGCAAGTGATGACCAAACTGGTTATTATACTCTGTTTATTATATCTGAGAAGACACATCACAACTCCATATATGGTGAACGATTGAACATTAGTTACTCTGTGTACTTCTGTTTTGAACATGGCTGCTGCTGAACACACACCGTTGTTCATTTGTGCCAACAAAACTTTGAAGAGTCAATTGAGAGGAATCATTTGGAATGTTTTTTGTTAATTCAAGTCATCTGATCATCGTCTGACCAAAGAGGATCTCTATCATAAAACGGCTGAAGCAGCAGGTGTATCGTCTCATTTAGTGTTCAATTTTGTTAAGGAAGCCGAAGCCTTGCTTACCACTAAGCCTAGCCCATTGTTCGAGACACCAGACAAGAAAAGAGAGTGGCCAGCACCAATAACAGAAATGGATGACTTAGATCTGTCAACTGTACGTGCCACTGTTGGTGACATTTATCACAAAGGTAGTTTTCCTACATTGGAAGAAGTCATGGTGGGGATTAGAGACAAAATAGGATTTACTGGATGCAAAACTTTGCTATGGAGAATCATAACTGAAAAATCGGGAATGCGTTTTGGCAAAGTTGATGAACGGAAGTTTCTTGTTGAAAAACCTGACATTGTTGCTCTTCGCAGGTCTTTTTTGCATCAAGTAAAAGAACTTTGAAAGGATGGCCATCACACCTTTAACTACTTGGATGAAACATGGATTAATGAAAATATTTCACAAGTAAACAATGACATGATGAGAATGTACACTTGAAGCAAATACCTCTAGGGAAAGGGTGGCAGTTTATACTGTACCAGGAAGTAAGCTGCTTTTTCGTTCAAAAACAAAGTCAGCAGATTACCATGGTGAAATGAATGGCGATTGTTTCATGCAGTGATTTAAGGACCAGTTGCTGAGAAATATACTGTCTAATTCTGTTATTATAATGGATAATGCCTCATATCATTCCTGTACAAACCAAAAGGGGGCTTAAGAATGCAACTCGCAAGGCAGATATCATGGCATGGTTAAATCGACGAGACATTCCACATTCTCCGTCAATGCTAAAGCCTGAACTACTCTCACTTGTAAGTCAAAATGTGGTGATAAAAAGGTACCTTATTGACAATTTGGCTACTGCAAATGGACCCATATCGTTGTTAGATTACCCCGTTATCACTGTGATTTTAATCTTATTGAATTAATCTGGGCTCAGGTGCAAAACGAAGTTAGAAGTGGAAAAGTTACTTTTAAGTTGAGTGACATTGAAGTTCTGATGGAGAAAGCTCTCGAAAACATTACATAGATAACTGCAAAAAGGCCACTGATCATACTCTGAAAATTGAAGATTGGGAAAAGGGTCACTTGGTTAAAGAAGCAATTGAACAGTTTGTAATATCGTTAGCAAAAAGCTGTGATTCAGATAACAATGATTAAAACATGTTATTCTTTATTACTTTTTTAAAAAAGGCCCTTTTCAGGGCCATCAAATGATGCCAAAAAAAGGACTGCCACAATTGTTGATGTAGTATTATAAACAAAATTTATAATAAAACTAGACACACAAAAGAAAATGCAGATCTACAAAATCTAAAACTAATATTAATCAAAAATACAATTGCACATGTCTAAAAACAAACTTTTAATGAAATTGAAAATAAATAAAAAAAATGTTCTTAATATTGAAAAACCAATACAAATAATAAAAATAAAACAGTGTAGCGTGAGGACGAATATGATGTAAACTCCAGAAATAACTTACAACGACATTCCAGATATGACCAACATAACATAACATAACATAAAATGGGAGGTACTATAAAGTCCCTAACACTGCGGCCTCAAAAGGCCTATTGTGTATCCCAATGTCTTTAATTCTGCATAAGTCCTAGGATTTTACCAATCTGTAGTATTTTATGCAGGGGTATAGTCACATAGTTTGAGGGATTGGGAAAGCCCATACCTATCAACTTGTGTCTAGTGCTCGCAAGCGCTTCACACTCACATAGTATGTGTGCTGCTGTTTCATCAGCTTTTCCACATCTTCTGCAAGTAGGATTTGAAACTATTTTTATATTAAAGAGGTGTTTCATTAAGTGACAGTGACCTGTAAAGAGTCCTGTCAGGATTCTAGTCTGGTTCTTATCTAAACTAATAAGTTCCCTGGCTCTTTTCCTTAAAGGCTCTTTAATAAAGAGCTTTGAGTGTTTCTGCCCTGGAAGGTTATTCCAATAGATCTTTTGCTGTCTCCTTGCCCAGTCCCGAATTGCAGTTTTAGTGGTTTCAATGGAGATCCCACAAACTGGTTCAGGTCCAATGAACGAGGTTTCAGCTCCTTTTTTTGCTAGCTTGTCTGCTAGCTCATTGCCTTCAATCCCTTTGTGTCCTGGCACCCATATTAGGTTTACCCAATTATGTTCAGCAAGACTGTTAAGGGTTTGTTTGCATTCCCATACTAATTTAGAATTGGTGTTGGGAGAATTCAGGGCTTTAAGAGCTGCCTGACTATCTGTAAATATATAAATATTTCTATTTCTGTATTTACGTCTTATATTTTCATAGGCACATTGTAAAATGGCATATGTTTCCGCTTGGAATACTGTTGAGTAGATCCCTAGGCTTAGGCTTATATCCATCCTTGGTTTCATTCCTCGGATTCCAGCTCCGGTTTTCCCATTATGTTTAGATCCATCTGTAAACCAGATTATTCCATTGACATTAGTGGGTTTGTTATCATTATTCCATTCATCTTGGCAAGGAATGATAATGCGGTAAAGTTTTGTAAAAGATATTCTAGGTATCATCTTATCAAAATTCATTTGTAAGAATGGTTCTTCAGAAATGTCCCTAGTTAGGACTGCGTGTCCCACATTACAATAATGTGGTTTCCACAGATTATTAATTTTAAGTCTATGTATGGTCGCTCTTGCCTCTGCTTCAAGTGCCAAGTGAAGAGGGGGTAGATCAAGAAGGACCTCCATACTGGCAGTAGGGGTTGTTTTCATAGCCCCAGTAATGCCCATACATGCTAGTCTTTGTAAGGTGTTCAGTTTGTTCCTGGTTGTAATCAGTTTACCTTTAGTCCACCAAACTATGGCTGCATATAATATAATGGGTTTAATAACCATTGTGTAAATCCAATAGATTACACTAGGTTTTAATCCCCATGTTTTTCCAATAGCATTTCTACATGACCAAAAGGCCATGTATGCTTTATTGATAGTTTTATTAATGTGGGAATTCCAGTTTAGTTTTGAATCTAGGGTAATGCCCAGATATTTAACTTCCTTGGATATTTTAATGTTCTTGTTATATAGGATAGGTTCTGCAAGACCTTCCAAATTCCTTTTCTTCGTGAAAGGGACAAGAACCGTTTTATTGGGATTTACTGATAATTTAATATTATCACACCAATTTTCAACAGTACTTAGTGCATTTTGCATAAGACCTGAAATCACGTTAGGAAATTTACCCCTTACAATGATCACAATGTCGTCTGCAAATCCCTGAGTATAAAAACCTTTCTTTATTAGTCCCTCAATAAGCTCATCTACCACCAGGCTCCACAGGAGAGGTGAAAGAACCCCTCCCTGCGGACATCCCCTGGTTACCGAAACTTTTAAGGTATCTTCATAAATGGAAGTATGAATAGTTCTGTTTTTCAACATAGCATTTATCCAACCACACGTGGTCGGGTCAATACCGTGTTTTTGTGCTGCCCTATCTATAGAAAGGAAGGATGTATTATCAAATGCTCCTTCAATGTCAAGAAACGCTGCAAGAGCTATTTCTTTATTTTCAAGTGCGGTTTCGACAATAGAGACAAGGCTATGAAGAGCCGCCTCAGTTGATTTCCCAACTTGATAGGCATATTGGTTTGGGTGTATTGGATAAGTCCTAAGTACACCCTCCCTAATATATTTATCAATTAGCTTTTCCATAGTTTTCAGAAGAAAGGATGTTAAGCTAATTGGTCTGAAAGCTTTGGCATCGACATAAGAAGATCGACCCGGCTTAGGAATAAATACAACCTTGACTGGTCTCCATTGAGATGGAATATAACCCAGTGCTAGGCTTGCTTTAAAAATATTACAAAGAGGTGTAGCTAGAAAGCTTATTCCTTTTTGTATAAGGGCTGGAAAGATCTGATCTAATCCAGCTGATTTATAAGGTTTGAAAGTAGATACTGCCCATTCTACCTTTGATCGATTAATGGCCAGTCTCGCAGTCCGCCAATTTTCCTTGGGTGCTCTAAAATGAGACCCCAAGTTTAAATTTAGCGAGTTTGCGTTTCCGTCCCGATCGATCTCGATAGAATCTGGGAAATGTACACTGGTTAGGACCTTAAGTGTTTCTTCCCCATTGGTAGTATAACTTCCATCCTTTTGTAACAAAGTCCCTAATCTAAGATTAGGTTCTTTTGTTAAAATTTTATAGAGTCTAGAACTGTTAGGGACATCAGAGATTTCCTCACAGTACTTCCTCCATGATTTTCGTTTCGCTTTTCTCAAAGCTCTGTTATATTCAGTGAGGGATTGTTTATAAACATCCCATTCACCGTTTCTCTTAGCTGTATTAAACAGCCTTCTAGTGCGTGTTCTGAGATTTGTCAGCTCTTGATCCCACCAAGAAACTCGTCTAGGTAGTTTGAGCTTTATCTCAGGACAGTTCGCATTATATGAAGAGATAATAGAATGTTGTATATAATCAACAGTTATCTCTATATCTTCAACAGATTTAATCCGTTGTGGGCAAAACCTAATACTATTTTTAAGGTCATCTTTATAAGATTCCCAGTTAGTATTTTTAGGATTTCTGTAGAGATTAGTTATAGAATAACTTGATTCTAAGGTGAAGCTAATGTATTTATGATCTGAAAAGGTCATCTCATTAGATACATGCCAATTTTTCACTTTGGTACTAATGAAAGGAGTACCTAGGGTGATATCGATAACTTCCTCTCGAATTTTATTAGAAAACGTAGGAGTGTTACCATTATTCAGAATTTGTAAATCTGAAGTGATTATAAATTCTATAAGTTTCTCACCTCTGATATTAATGTCTTTACTCCCCCATACAATGTGGTGTGCGTTGGCATCAATACCAGTGATGAGTTGTTCCTTTTTGTCTCTCACCATGTTAATAAGTTTAACAAACTCCTCAGCAGGTGGAGGTTCAGGTGAATCATAAGGAAAGTAAGCAGAGGTAAATATAACATCCCTCTGTTTTTCCTTATCATTAAACATAACTTTAATTGCTACCAAATCAGTGGTGCAATATTCAGTTAGAGTAAAATACTTAATATTCTTTTTAATAAATATACAAGTACGTGGTTTATTGTTAGAACATGCAATGATAGTTCCCCCAATATTTCCTAATCCTCTAACCTTATCCTTGTAACACCAAGGTTCCTGGATGAGGACGATGTCTACAGCTTCTTCTAAGATGAATTTGCAAAGTGTAGCGGTTGCTGCCTTGCTGTGCTGTATATTTACTTGAATAATCTTCATAGTTTAAAATACCCTTGAGTTTCAATACCGTTCGAGTTCCTCTGAGGGTCCTCGACCGTGGGTTTTTTTCCTTTTATAATTTTCAAGATTTTTATTTAATTGGGGAAAAAAAGCAGTCACCAGGCACATATCCCCATATTTGCCTGGAAGGCACTGCTTTAGGCAGTTTAAATACTGTGGGTGTCGCCAGGCAACCCACAGGGATCGTTCGTGACACTATTTTACCCCGTAGTGCCATACATCCATCGGCACGATACCTTACACCTTAGATTCGGAGACCAGAGCCTCGTTAGCCATCCATAGTAATCTGTCTAGAACTATCACTAGTCTATCTAGAGCCTATAATGTTGCCCGCCACTCACGACGAGGACGTGAGGTTGACTTTTTGAGTGGCCCAGATATGACCAAGCAATAACTCTAGTGAAGAAAGGAAATGATAATGATTGGTTAACTGTGATCACGTGTCTTCAGAGATATAATGAACGGAGTATAATCATAATTTTCAGTTTTATGTACTCAAAAGGAAAATCATGTTTTGTTATTTTTTTTTATAATTTCCATACTTATTGCAATAAAAAGTTGTCAGTATTTATTTTTCTTCTGTATGCTTGCATTATGGTGTTCCACAAGCTTACCATGTTTCAGGCCATTCTGACAATTGGTTTATGAAATATTCACAAATATAGTATTTGGGTTATGCTTAACTTTTGAACATAAGTGTAGTAAAGGGAAATTTAGATCTCAACTTTGCATAATTAAAACAAGATCCACATAATTAGTGCAATGAGAGTAGGATATCTTTTGCTTCAATTAACTTCATCCATTTTAATTCATTTTGTACAAATTAACATGGTCACAATATTTCTCAGTAAAGTACAAAATAACAATGTTAAAGCATCAATGAATGCATTATTCTAAGTGCACATACACCATAAGCAGCTGCACAGGACTCAACACCATCTACACAGATCAAATCTTTACAATAAAATAGGATACAATATTTTTTAGCAAAAACACCATTCACTACCTGCAAAAGTACTGTTTTATTTTTCTCTCCATTTTTCATGAACACAGTGATGCAACTAATTACTGACTATAAGCTCTTTCTCTGCTAATATATGTGTACCAAAACAAACCATTGTAATGGAAAACCTCTTGAGAAGTTAAGGGAAGAATTGATTAAAGAAACATTTTGAAATTGGAAAACAATTTGCAAGGAAAAAAGAAAAGCCTCATAAAATTGAAAAATCAATGTTGATGTCATTACATAAAACTATTATGCATACCACTATTACATATATAACTAGAACATACACCATGCTGCTCTCTTACTTACAAAAGCTTGGTGTAATTCAAATACAGCCTTAATAACAATTAATCCAATTTTATATATTGATCTGTCCTGAATTAATGGCCAGAAATGACTTGTATCTATATTCACAATGGACATTACTAAGCACTGTGAGAAAGATTGTAACATTTGCTTGTAACAAAACAAATTGATGATCAGATCAAGAAGTGCTAAGATCATAGAACATGACCAAACTGGGCACTCAGAATGAGATAACAACTGATAGATCTGTAGTAAAGGGAAAGCCTACTCTCTACCTGGTAGATATGGCAATTAAGAGATGAACTTCTTCAAGGGATTGTGCTGATTATCTAGTCTTAAGGCCACACCAAATGAAAGCAAATGTACTAACAGCGTATAACAGGTTAACTGAAACAGGATGGATTAATTAACATTTATGCGATCTGATTTATAGCTATTAGGTGTAGCTCAGAGGTGGTTCGAAACAGTCAAATTTACAAAATGCATCGCAAATCACGATAAAATACATTCTTTGACAAAAAGGACAAAGTACTCGGAAGGAATCATCCAATTGAGATGCAAATTGGTATTGGCAATGTACATGTATAGGAAACAAATTCCAGAGCAGTTGGGTCATTTATTCAGATAAAACAGCTACACGAATAGAACAAGTTAGTATGTTGTAGCGCCATGTCTGACTCGTATACAAGTGGTTACCTGGTGTGGCATAAATGCATATAGTTCTCGGATGGTGTCCTGAGGTATAGCATATCAGACAGTGTCAACATGATGGACCAGTTCAGCTACATTCTGGGATGGATGTAGGCAGCATTCCATCCTGGCCCAAACATATTCGATTGGTGATCGGCTGGCCATGGAAGGGTGTTGACATTACAGACGCAGTCCTGTAAGAGCAGTGCCTTGTGTGGCTGGGCATTATCTTGTTGACAAATGGCCCACAGATGCTGTGACAGAAACAGCAACACAACAGGTCATAGAATATCATTGACGTACTGTTGGGCTGTGAGACAGGTATGGAGGACTACCAAGGGTGTCTGGTTACTGAAGGAAATGGCTCCCCAGACAGTCATCCCGGTCTCTGAGCCATGAGCAGGTTATGGTATAGCCAGCATCTGTGCGCTGACCAGACCGTTTCTAGAGATGTTTGCGGTGGTCATTGGCGCCCAGTGCAAACAGCGATTTATCACTGGACACTACATCATGTTAATTGAGTCAGACATCACTGCAACCAGTGCTGGCAATGTTCGGTTGTGAATGGTAGGCAGCGGAGTGGACCCATGCCACAAGTCTGGCAATGGTCTGAATAGTCACTTCAATACATAAAGACACTGCAGATGATTGAGAATTCTGTGCTGTTTGTGTATCTCTCTCAATCATTCGATCCTCATATTCTGTCGCCTTCCTCGGCCAGCGACTGCCAATGTGCCACTGGGCTGTGCCATCCTCGATCCATTTGTGCCAACGACATTCAATTACCATGTTGCTCTGACTCAAATGCCAGGCGATACAGTGATTTGAACAACCACCCTCTTTCAGCCCAATGATACGTCCTTGCTCAACTGCTCATATTGTGCATGGATCCAACGTTGAGGCATTCTCACAGTCTGTGGAGGTTAATGCAACTGCAATCTGATGTCACAATTGTTCCTGAGTGAGTGCTCTGCTGTTAATCCACCTTGATGTGTGGTTTAATGCACTGTGGTGGGCCACTATTTAGTCACTGGCTGTGATTTTCTAATCATTTGCATATTCGGCCCTGAGGTATTGCATATTAAGTTTTGCGGATATTGGGTAATTTTCTAGGGGTGCTTTTTTTTTTTTTTGTCAAAGAGTGTATAAAAACCAGAAACAAAATTATTCCACTGTTTAATCAAATTGTACACAAAAACCCTCTGAATGAAAATGTAGACATTCTATTTGTTTCAGATGAATTAGTTTATGTTACTTTGAAATTAATTAATTAACCTCAGATATTCAGGGAAAGAAAGTCATTTTTAAAAGTAACTTCATTATATTTACTGAAAAGTTATTGCACAACTGTTGTTTTTTTTTTTCTATCCTACAAAAAATAAAAAAATACTTTTTTCTTCTGTGTATCATTAATAAAACTTGTGTTATAATAAATCTTAATAGAATTTATGTAATCAGTCACTCTGATATGCAAAGTAAAACCTACTTAAAGATAAATTCATTTAAACCATTGAAATACAGGAGTGTGATCTGATTAGCTGCTAAAGATTCACTTTACTCACAGCAAAGAAATAAGCTGCAATTTTGGCTTAAATTTGGGCGTTGCACTCACCCAATGGTGCAATACTTGTGACTTCTGACTTATCTCAAGATGAATACTTATTACACAAGCATTCACTCAATGGCATATTTGAAAGGAAAAATTATATAACCCACGAGCATAAAATGCCTGATCTGCCTTATATATATATATATATATACAATATGAACACTGTCTGGTCAAATAAGATCATTTCTTCTTTGCAATCATGTTCAGATTACAATATGTCATGTAGTTTCTTCATTCTATATGAAATAGAAGCTGTATGTTTTCCTGAGGTGACTGTAGGAACTTTTTTTTTATGAATATCCAGTCCTATATCATCTAAATTTGAGTGGTCATCAATCCCCCATTCCAGTCCTAGATCCTTCAGAGCAGGTCAACTTTAATTATGTGCATCTTGTATAATACTTTGAAACAAATGCAAAGGGAAAAGATGACTGTGTAGGGATTTCCAATTAATTTAAAAAAAAAAAAAAGTAATGGAGATGATCTGTCATCTTCAACATTCTTACTTCATCTCTGCTGAATGATCAGAAAAAAAATGATCTATAAAAAACAGCTTTGAGAAGAAATACATAAGCAATAATGCTTTGTTAAGTATTTATTTTATGTTAAAGCTGTTTTTGTTTTTTTATTGTTTTTCATTATCTTCAAATTCATTTTATTAATTCACATTGAATAACAATAAACAATGACATATTAGTAACACTGAATTTAAAAATTTACAGTATTTTCATATCTTAATAGCTTGAACTTTTTTCACCTTTCCATTTTATTTCAGTATCTTTTCTTTCCAAAGTTTCCTTTGGAAAGTTGCAGCAGTTCTTAAAAAAATCTATTATTTAACCCTCTTTCCTCATCACTACTCTTTATTTTTGTTTTTGTTTCATTGAATCATTTGGCAATGAAATACATATTAACTGGAGGGGAGGGATAGCTGACAGCTGTAAAAATATGCATTTAAAAAGAGTCATGAGATTAGTCTTTAATCCTCTCTATATCTCAGCTATTAATTGTTTAAATGTGCATTGTTAACCCTTCATCAGCCTCCTAACTCTCTCTTAATATCCTATTAAAATAATATGTACCTACAAAGACTAATTCTAAAGTATTATACTAAAACTCTTAATTAAAACATAGCTCTAAAAAATTATCTTTTTACTTGATTTATTACTTGAGTATTAAAGATCCACTGGCAAAACTCTCATTGATTTATAAGTATCTGTTTTATAAACAACTGAAATCCAATCATCCTTTAGTGGTATAAATACATCGCTATAAATACTGTATATTGATAATCATACAATTATTATTTTGATTTACAGGTAAAGTGGAACATATTGAAGGTTATAGTGCAGCAGCATTTGCAAGTAGTTATTTCTGTGCTATCAATACATTACATAACTGATTTATTTTGCATTAATATTTTAGATTTCAGATAATTATTAAATTCCAACATCTTGGAATTTTCATTTTCATATCATCCCTAATGTATGATAAATAAAACAAATATACATATACATCACTATAAATAATATATATAATAAAGCAAAGCCTTCTGAAATCTCACTGAGATTCCTTTACGCTGTCTCTCCATAAAGAGCACAACACAATTTCTTATGTGAAGGTTGAGTGGTAGAGCAAATTGAACAGATGGGTAATCTATCTTGTAGGTAGAGACAAACTGCTGAATGTGCTCGGCCATGCAAGACCTTGCCTTGTGAGAAAAGGCACAGCTTTGGTACAGATTCATTCTTAAGATTTGGAAGAAATCCAAGATGAAAACTGAAGATGCTCTTTGAATGAAAGAAATTTCAAAGGTTTGAATGAAGTAGCCAAAGGAAGATATGCCTAGTTTGCTATGCTAGAGTAAATAGCACAAATGTCAGATGTTACTCAAGTTTTTTATAACTGACTTCTTTTAGACTTAGAAAAAGATGTAGAAAATCAGATTGTAAATGATGATGCAATAAAAATAAACAAACTATTTCAAGCCACAATGAAAAAGTAGTAAAATACAGAGTCAGCAACTGCAAATGTTCAAAATAATTCTGAATTATATATCAACTGATATATTTCAAGTGCAAGAATTTTGAAGAAATCTTAGCATAGATGATCACTGAAACTGAATTACAAAATTGAATTGCAGTATTAATAAGATATAGATATTTCTTTTGAATATTAATACATTAAAAATGTGTTTTTAACGTTTTTATTATGTTTTAATATTCAATGGCTTTAAGAAGATCATCAATATTTATAGTAGGCCTTCAAAATCTTTCAAGTCACTCACCTCTCTAATACACATTAATAAAGGAAATAAAATGTTGATTTTTACTTAAATTTATTTAATTATTTAAATATTTTAACTGGAATTCTCAAATTTTATATTTTGGTCAAGTCAGGATAGTTTAAGGGACCAAAAGAGTCCAATTGAAGAATTTTTAATAACTTTTGTGAATGATCCTAAAACAGTGCCTGATGAATAGAATCAACACTTGTTGTGGATCTTAAAAATGCAGATGCTCTTCTTTTTTAAAAAAACAAACAAACAAACAAAAAACAGTAGATTTGAAAAAATATAAAAAAGTGAAAGCACTCAGCTCACTTGTTGTCAACTTCAATAAAAATAAGGAAAAGTATTAAGAAGCTACCATTCTTAGTTCTGAAATCTCAAACAGAACAAATGATGATAGCTGAAGAAGTGCCATGAGATAGCTAAGTTGTATGTTAAATGAGTAGTTTCAATAGCCTGGAGATGGGCATAATTTCAAAAGATACAAATATCAGTTGTATTTCTTACAGCTATTTTCCATGACATCAAAGAAAAGGAAAACATGGAGATATTGATATTTGTTTTGCTACTGCCAACCTTCTGAGTCTCGTCTACTTTACAGTGGCATAATAGTTTTACTATTCTTTTAAATATTTTAATGTTACATGTTTCCAATTTTTTTTTCTTGAATTATAGATATAAGGTGTCTGTCAATAATGGAAAATAATTCAATACTTACTAAAATATGACTATTTTGTTCAGGCATGATTTTTGATATTTCTGTAATTTCTGTATTTTTTAACTTGAAAACTGTTTATTAATTTCCCTCGAAATGACAGAAAAGTAATGTCTCATAATTTTTGTTTGGAATTGAGAAAAGATATTTTTCTTAATCTTTGCTTCATAGATTAATTGTTATTAAGAGTTATATATAATAACGAATTTAAATGCTTGCTACCCATTCCGCTTGATTATCAAATGTGAACAAGCCACCTATCCACGTGTCTACATTCCAATACATTGCAATAATATGATTTAATGTGTTAGTTTCATTGACATGACTCCTAAATTAAATGCTTTTTGGGAGGATATTTTATGGCCCTTTTTTATGCAAAGTTTAGTTACACAGAGATTATAAAACAGTGTCAAAAGAATGGCTTATTGGTCAGTAAGTGTAATATTTTCAAAGTTATATACCAGATGAAGTGTCAAAGCGTATCAGACCAGAAATCACCAACCAGTACCCACCAGAATCAACAATACCCTAAGGTAACATCACCAATTGTTAACACAGATTCATGCATGGCTCTCCAGACAAAACCCTCTGACTCAACACAGCATGGCTAGCAGAGCAGGTGTGAACTCTCACAGCTGCATATTCCTAAGGTCATCCAAAAACATTTGGGACAAAAGAAGATTTACAAGGTGGAAGGCTTTTGCAATGCCATCAAGTTGAGCGAAAAACAGCTGTTGCAAATACTACAAAAGATACCTTGCTGGTGACAAATCAAAGTTTGTGGTAAACTTGGATGAAGTCAGTTTTATGTCAGTGACTGTGGTAAGATATGGGCCATAACATACAGGCCATTAGCAAAGAAAGAGCAGTTCAACTTCATACGGAGGAGTGTTTCTGAAAAGGCTTAACATCATGCTAGATATTGATATATGGACAAACTATAAATACAAAGGGTGCCTATTATCAGGAAAACATAATGAAGCTGATCTACCCCAGAGAAATCCCGGCCATCTATGGAAATGATGCAATGTCTGTCCACATCCACCAGGCTAAAGCTGCTAGTCATTCAGCCAGAATGTCCTTAGGCTTTTATGAATGCATGAAGCCAGAAACTGGGATCAAGACCATACCTTCCCAGCACATCCCTGTTAAGTCTCCAGACGCAAGTCCTATATTTCTGTGGCTTCTGCCTACTAAAACGTATCTTGTGAAATCAGCATTGCTGCATACTTGACAGCTTTGGAAAGCTACAAAAGAGGAGTGTTCCTTATTCACCTGATATCTCTACAACAGACTCTTCTATAGTGGAAATGCACAGAAATTGTCTGATGTAGTGAACATACTTAACCTAATAAATGGTGGAAAAGAGGATTCTCTTCAAGACATATCTTGAAGGGTTGATAGCTGATATATGGAGGGTTGATAGCTTTATAAAATAACAGAGTCAACATAACCTATTATGTTAACTCTGTTATTATATAAAGCTATCAACCTTCCATATTTCTTAATATTATCACAACCGCAACAAAAATCTACTTCTGTCAATACACACTTCACAGAGTTGTATGTCTTGTTCGAGGAGTTTACAGTCATTTCTATTGATAAGAAATGATATCCTCTATGTTTTCTTCAGTTCTAGACAGAGTTGGTAAAAAAAAAAAAAAAAAAAACTGAAAAAAGTTTAAAACAAATATTGCATTTTTTTTTTTATTATATATGTTTAAAACACTGTTTTAAACAGTTTTTTGTTTTTTACAATCATGGACTGCAAGAGAAATCATAATAGGCTGATTTAGGCTAAGAATGAAAAGTCTATTAAAGCTAATCTTGGAACACATTCTTGCTTTTTTTATTTCATCTTATGCATAAATTAAGAGATTCCACACCTCATAAAACATTTCTAGAATAAATGAAAAGCAAAGGAATGAAAAGAATATTCTAAGAGAAAGAAAAGCAACAAAATTGAATTCCTAAGTTTAACTTGGCTAAACTTGTGAGTAATGGAATCATGATGCAAAACAGAAGTGCATGAAAAAAAAAATCAAGTAACTAAGTTAAAAGATTAAAATGTAACCAGTTTTAACTCAATATCGAGCTATCATCAGGTTAAATTACGTTATTAATTTTTGTCTTTAAATAAGTAGTGATCATGCGATTAAAAAGCTACTCATTTACAGTTTGGCATTGTTTCAAGACACTCTCAAAGTGAGAGAAAAGATAGACTTGGTGGAATCCAAAATTTTTATTTCTTAAAAATTGGGGATGTGGCCTTTTTATTATGTGTATAATGCATTGATTTAGTTTCATCTTTATTATAATAAGCTGCCAAACAGTGGGAGGAATGTTTCGTAAATTTTCAAGAAATAATTTTTTTTTTAAATACAATTTTTTTCATTTATTTTTCATTATGTTTTTTTTTTTCTGTTTAAAACACCTGTTTAAAAGACCATTTTTTATTGTTAGTGTTTAAAACAGTGTTCAAAACAAATGTTTAAAATTTTACCAACTCTAGTTCTAGATGAAATGCAAGGCAGTGAACCTTGCAGAGTTGTCTGAGAGTTGGGAAACTTACAGAGTTTTCTGTGGATGAACATAATCATGCTCTTTGAATTAATTTTTTTAAGTTTATGGCATTTCAGTACATTGCATAGAATGGTGATACTAGTAAATATAAATTCTGAATATATTAAATCATTAAAAACCCAAAAAAATTATGATAAAAATTTACTATAAGTTGATGACATATTTAAAATATGCAAGCTCAATTTTGAGCATTCTTAATGACGCAACCAATTACCATCAACTGGAAAAATGCTTTGTACGAGACACAAGCAAAATTTCAATAATTGCTTTTGTACTGTCTCAAATCACCATTATTTTTTTCCCACAGCTACCTGGATCTCTTTTTCATTTTAGTCAGTAATTGAACACTTGTTTTGGGGATCCTTTGATCATCCATTCCTAAAAAAATGGATTTATTATTTTTCTTTATTGATCTATTGGGCAATATATTAATTGCCTAATAAATTAATTAGGCAATGCAACAATATTTTTTTTTCTCATTTATTTATTCCTAAATTCATCATTTGATAAATCTTTGGAATGTTATTTGGAATGGTATAGCATGTTTATGCATTGCATATAATAACCTTTAAACATTTAATAGTCATAATAGAAGCATTAGTGCTGCGAATTTTCGGATTTCTGAAATGCCCATCGGTATCCCTTTTTCAGCCTTATTCTTCAACAGAAATAACATTTTTTTTTTTTTTTTTTTACAAAAACAGAACAGTAACAATTAATATGCTAATAATTAAATAAGGACATAAAATGTAACAATCCAATATCATTAAGTATCATAGAAAATAATATACAGTAAAACATGATAGTCTTCAAATTCAAAATTGTGAGTTGTCTTACTATAACCATTATCAACAATCCAAAGATGCTAAACCAATGATTCACTTCCTTACCTCAATTTCTATGTAGGCGTTTTAAATTATTAATGAGCAAAGCTTCTTTCCTTTTCCACTTTTTATCGTTCTTTTAAAGTTCAAGAGTTTTACTTTGGATTTTGGATAATAGGAGCTCTTCACATAATGTTCGGTGATCTCAGGCTTTTCTGTCACCTTGTAGTAAAAGCCTGCTGTGTTCCTTCACAGTCAATTGTCTAGCTATTTCTCCAATGTATTAGAAACTGCATGTAGTACACTATGGTTTCACTGTACGCAGGCAGTTTCTTTAATATTCCATGGATTCTGGGTTCAATCCTAGTGGTGTGATGTATGAAATAAGTGTTTCATTACATCCGAAAATGGAAGAAATCCAGGATACCCCCTACCCCCATCCAAGAAAGGACGTGACTTTTTTTTTTTTGGTTCAACGACTAAAGTATCATAACCTCTCCTATTCCAAAATCCTGGGTTTAACTATGATCACATTTCTGTGTGTTAACTTACTCTTTCTTTGGCTATGGTTTACATAAGACCTAAGTGCCAGAAAAATCCCATCTGGAAAGATTATTTTCCACTTTTATGAAGTGAAGTTATTTCATTCTGGGATTCTGTGCCCATTTGACTTTTCATGGAAGACAGATACTTTTCATTGAAGAACTAAATCATGATGAGAATAGCTTCTCAATATGGCATCTGCGTTCTTTGATGGAAAGATCAACTTTGATCAAAAATTACAAAAATTACAGAGAGGGTGAAAAGTCTGTCTACCCCATCAGTAAACTAGATTAGAAATGAATTGATATGCCTGTTATGGATCCAAAACATCTGTAAGCACTCTACCATGGTCCCTGCACATACGGATGCCTCTCCAGATCCAAATTCTCATTTTCCGTAGCATTTGTGGTATCACAGTCATAAAGGCACTGCGCACAGCAAACTGCAACTCAGCATTGGAAACATACCGCTGTTTGCAGACTTCCTGTTTAATGATTCCCCACAGAGAATTGTCTGGCATGGTGAGATCTGCACTGGATAGTGGCCATGGCAAAGGTGAAGGAATGTTCTCGGATCCCCAGCCAGTCCACCTGCTTGGGAAAGCTAATCAAGGTTCAATTACATTCTCATGGTGATATGAGCTGGTGCTCTGTCTTGTTGAAATCACACAGTGTCAGCTACTGTATGCCTTTCAACTGGAGTTCAGGCAGCAACCATTCATTAATCATATGCAGATAAGTCATCTGATTCACTGGGTCACTGAAGAAATATGGTCCAAGTAGATGTTCTTCTGTTACCCCTGCCCAAATCATAACGTGCGGTGGATTTTGTTTGAGTTCTTGAAAGAAATGTGGATTTTCCTTTGAACAAAAATAAAACATTCCGATCTTTCAAATTTCAATAGATAGCACACTCATCACTAAACAGTATTCTTCATTGATCTTCTCTTGTTGGGAAATGTTGGAGAAGCAGATTGCATGTTTCTTTGCATCAGGTTAAATCCACATCTGATAGTTCATTCACTGATAATGGGGGAAAAGGTTTCACTTTCAAATCCTTTCGCATATGGTCTCTCATGATTGACCAGGGAATATACAATTCAGCAACATGCTTGACTTCACAGGAGATTGCGTTATGGATTCTTCCACAGCAGCACATGTTTTCAAACAAGTTGACGGTCTTCCCGTCTGATGTGAATCCTTCACAGATCCTGATGTAAAAGTCTTCTGTTTCCATTCCAATAATGTTCTCTTGGATGATGGCACCTTCCAAAATCGCAGCTGAAAATTGGTAATAATTTGTGAAAGTGTCTGTCCCGTATGCGGACGTTCGTGAATCCAAACTGCAGTCACTAAACACTCTTCAATCAATAATCTGCTTAAATCAGCCATACTTTCCGTCACTACTTGTTTCTTTGATTATTGCCATTATTCAATTGCTCGCATATTGTCAATATGCGAGTGTGGGATTGTTTCATTGTTGCTTCTACTGCTCGCTGATTGACTTATTTCCAGAAATGTATATATACATGACTTTATATCCAGAGAAATAAGGACTTTTCACCCACTCTGTGCACTACAACAATAAATTCTAATGAAAAGAAGCCTTATCCAAATAGTAAAGCTTAAAATCATCAGTTCCTCAAAATTGCATTATAGATATTATCATATAATGAATTTTAAATTGATATTTCAAAAGAGAAGGTACCTATCAATCAAGTGACATTGTAGTATCATGAATCAAATAATTTAGACTGATAGCAAGTAAATATTGTAGATTATAGATGAGAGAGTGACTGAACTGAAGTGGAAAGAAACATCAATGAAATGGTTAATGTAGCAATAGAGAGGAGAGAGAGAAATGTGCATTTAATAGTAAGGCCATACAGTAAATAAAGTGTCTGATTTAGTTCCTCTGAAGAACATACTGAAAGAGGAAACTTATTTCAAATATACAAAAAAGTTTTAAAACTGCTTTACATTTGCCATTTTTTGTTCAACTTATTTAGCCAAACAATTACAACTGACAGTCAAATTAAAGGCCATTTACTTGTGGTATTTACAAGATCAAGAAAAATTCCACATAAAATGAATTTGTGGCATTATAAATTTGATGCTGCCAAAACAGTATTTTGTTACAAAAATAAACATTGTTTTATTTAAAGCCATTTTTTAATGCATCAGTATATATCAGATTAATTATAATTGATTAAAATTGCATATCATTTAATTTTTCTATTTTTTATTTTTGAATGTTTTTTTCAAAATAGTCTTGCACCATGAGACTAGAATTTGACCTTTCAGGCCTCAACCTCATCAAGGTTTTGGTAGATAATGTGCTTTTTAGTAGCCTCAAGGTTACAGCTTGCCTATAAAACCGCTAGGGGACCGCTCTTGCTTTAATCCTGTCAGAGATATTAGAATAAAACCTTCACCATTGTGTTCAGCATCAAAAAGTAGGTGACCACATACAACAATCAGACCTCTAGGATCACTCCCTGACCCCCCCGAGGCATTTTCTGTCTTTTAAAGGCGTTTTTAAAAGAAAGACAATGCCTTGGGGAGGGGGGTTAGTGGTCGTAGATGTCTGAGTTTTTACATGGGGTGAAAAACGCTGAACACAATGGTGAAGGTTTCATTCAAATATCTCTAACCGGTTTGGCCGCTACAGAGTGTGCCATCCAGACAGCATAAAAGCAATGATAGGGGCCTCTAGATTACAGCTTGCCTGTAAAACATAGGGAACCGAAACCTTCACCATTGTGTTCAGCATCAAAAAGTAGATGATCACGTTTAAAAAATCAGACCACTAGGACCATTCCCTGACCGGAAGTTGGGGGTCAAAAGTGGTCGCTTCCAATAAAATTGTGTTTATAAAAGTTTGTTTATAAAATTGTGCATATTATGGAGCCGCTTTGCTTTTGACACTGTCTAAAAGCATTAATTATCTTGTTTTATAAGCATAAGAGAAACTTTGTAAAATGATTTCCTCTGCTTCATGAATATGAATTAGGTGATCAGTAATAATAATGAATTAGGCCGAATTGCTATAACTTTTATGAGCATTTATAAAAGCTTTTTAAAAGTTGTAGTGTGGTTGGGCAAATTCATAATTATCATTGACTTTCAAACTATGCATATTAAAGAGTTACTTATAAGATTAGCAACCTCAATGAATTGTACATCATCACAACTGGATAAATTGCTTTTGTTAACACCAGGATTGCTGGTGTCAAATTGCATGAACATAAGGAAAGAAAAATTGCTACATACAAAAAAGCTCTATTTAGAAAGACAATAGAAACTGTCTTTTGCTCTAGTTTCTCTATATAGAACAAAAGACAATTTCTGATCAATTTTTAATTGGTAAACAAATTGATCAATTTAAAGAATTATCCTTTAAAGAAATGATGGGACTTGCTTATTGGAGAAAGTTATCAGTATTTTTTGGACATCAACTTATTTCTAGTGCAGCTGAGATTAACTTTGCTCTTTTAAACAATGGTTACACTGGTAATATAAGAAAGAAAATTTCACTTACCTGATAAACACTGATTTTATTTAAGGATGAGAATTGAGCACAAATTATATGAAAATAATTTGAGAAATGAAATAGGAAAAAAACTGACCTTTGCCCAGCTGTAATGAAGCAAATAGTTTCCTTCTCTTGATTACTGTGAAGACAGCTTAAGTAGCAAAAATATTATTGCTGAGTGAACAGACAAGCGATCAATTACATCTATTTTAGATTCTCTATACATTATTCCTGTTCATTGTTCAAAGTCTAAAATACTTTTGAAGCCATTGAGAATTTGTCTAATATCTATAAGTTACATTTAAAAATTTATCCAAATCTTCTGTCTTGTTTCTTTCCTAGGAATGTAGGTGGGGGTATAGGCAGGCGAGCACAGGGCTGACCATCGGACCTCATCTCAAGCTCGTTGGTCAAAGAAACGGACCCTTAACTTCAGTGCCCTGTGGGCTGTTAGCCTTGGGACAAACCTAATCTAACCTAACTCAGTCTTGTAAATAGCATTTTATATGAAATTTAGTGAAATTAATTGGATGAACTGAGTAACTAACCATTTACTTCATTACCTTTTTATATTAGCTCTTTCTCAAAAACGAACAAATATTACATATTTTATTCTAAAACATTCTTGAAAAGAACACTTATAAAAGAAGGAGGTGAAAAACAAATAAGCCTGAGTACATTATGTGTTCATTCAACTAAAGTTTATTTATTTATTTATTTATTTATTTATTTATTTATTTATTTATTTATTTATTTATTTATTTGAAGCTTTTCTAAAAGAAGTTAATGTTTTGTTTCTTAAATATTTCTTTCTTTTTTTTTTTTTTTTTTTTTTTCCCCTATGGAAAATTGTGCAAAGAAAAAAAAAAGACTTACTTTTGGTTTTGGTATTCCTGTGATTTCACATTCAAATCTAACTGGTCTTTTAGTCAATACATGGGTGTCTGTAAAGAGTTTTTTGAAAAATGGAGGTGTAGATATATCCACAGCTATTGTCTTTGTAAAGGTAGGCTTGGGAACTTCTTTACAAACCACTGTTGGCTTCACTGTAAGATTACAAAAGCATTTTGCTTCTCCTGCTTTATTTGTAGCTTTTACCATGTAAGTTCCTGCATCTTCAGCAAATACCTCCGGAATAGTCAAAACTGTATTACCATTTCTATTTCTTGTAATCTGCAACAAAAAAAAAACAAAAAAAAACAAACAAAAAAAAATTAATTAAAAATTAATAAATAATTTTTTCCTTATTAATGTTATTTCAACTAATTTGCCTAATTCACATTAACATAACTTTAATTTCTATAGATGTAAACAATTCACTTTGTTGTCTATTTTTATAAATTTAACTTTTTTATAAAAATAATTTCTGGCAGTTTATTAGAAATAACAACTCAGCTAATGACAAAACTAAAGCTATTATTCTTGAAAAATAACTATTACGCATATCTTTCAAAAGACTATATAATCTCGTCCAAAAGGACAATCTCCTGATATGGAATGATGTAATGATATGCATATTTTGAAGATCATACAAAAATTAGCCAAAACATGTATATATTATATTGGTGGCATCATATCTGTTAACAATTAATAGACAAATGAGACATCTAAATAGGCTATGTCGTTGTCTGATCAATCTTATTCTATAGCCATGACACTATAAAACTGGATAGTGCAATCGTATTATCTCGCTAGATGATAGTCAAGTAGAATAAAAATAATGATCATATTCTTGAACTAATGTTTCAAATTAATATTTTTTGCAAGAGAGGAAAGTAATCTCATCTTTATCATAAAGGCAGTGCAGTCACTAAATGAATCGCATATGTGTCTGCTGATGAACTGATAAACTTTAGATGACTGAAATCTAAATCCAAAGCTCATCGTAATGCTCATTGCAGCAACCTGACATTATGCTGCAGTGTGAGAAGAGCCAGTATTAAATGAATAGTGGCTAACAGTACTAAAAGAATAGATGTTTAGGCACAGCCTTATGGTCAAAGCAATGGCCTGCCACAAGGTTGATGCATCTCAAACCTGGGTTTGAATCCTGGAGCCAACACGCTATTTTCTTTCTTTCCTGTTTTCATCTGTTTCTTCTTTTCTTTCTCCTCTCCACTGTCTATGGCTTATCCGTTAAGATGGTCCACACCCAGTAATGTGTGATTGGGCCAGGACATCTGGCTGTAAAAATATACTAAAAAAAAATCTTGGAGTTGCCCAAGCAGACCCTCAGCATTGGGATTAAACTGTAGATGAAGAACAGGATAAAAGAATGGCATATTACTGTTCCTGAGACTCACATCACCCAAGTAAGATCTTTGCCAATATAGGGCAAGATTTCACGCTCATTCTTGTTTGCAAGGCCAAGAACAGGTTTTAATTATCATGTCATCATTAATTCAGGAAAACATTCAATGCAAAATTAACGAAAATGTTAAGCTAATACCATGTGTGACACAAAACATTTACTGCAAAACCTTTTTTTAAGTAGTGCTGCATAAAGCCATTCCCAGCTTTAAGTCAAAGTTTGTAACAATAAACAACAATGTTTACACTGTTTTTGATTTTTTTTGTTGTTGTTGTTGTTGCATTGATTCAAATTGATTTCTTATGTGTAGGTAAAATTAATCCTATTAAGAATTCAACAGCTTAATGTTTATAATTTTTTCTTACATTGGTGGATAACTATGGAATAACTAAAAAGTCATTTGCATACTAACTGTACACAATGGCCAAAAAATTACAAACTTTTAAGATAAAACAATGTATAGCAAGAACTCACCATATATGCAAATGTAATGGCCATACAGGCTTCTGAAGGGTTGCAATGAGTCTTTTAAATAGCACACCAGTTATTCAGTTGCAATTGTTCATGGAAAAAAAATGAGGAAAATGCAAGATTTGCAGAATTCAAAAAAGAAATAATCATTGGTGTACATCTAGCAGGAGCCACAATTAACAAAACAAAAGAAATAACCGGCTTCTCAAAAAGCAACGGTTTTTAGCTAAATGGAGGACAAGTGTATCTTCCATATCCGAATAGCACAAATGTGACTAGCAAGCAACATTTGCAGAGTGTGACTACTGGGTTCTGAGGAGTGTGTGGAGAAATAGGTCTGCTAACAAGTAATTTCAATGAAGTTCGGAACCCATTTATTTCAAACTGGACCATGTGCAGAGATGTTGAAGAAATTTGTTCTATTGGTATAGACTGGGTCCTCTGATATCAGTAGAGGGCAAGATGTCATCCAGGAAATATTTGAGGATCGTTGCCAATCAAGTGCACCCTACAATGTTGCACTGTTATCCAGAATGTGATGGCCTTTTATTGAACAACAAAGAAATTTCCAATGTGTTACAATTATGCAAAGTGGTTTCCTGAAAACAAGGAGAAATGCTGTCATCTGCCCTGGTTTCCAGTCTTTAAATGTCAATCCTATCTATCAATCCAGTCCTCTTCCATCAATGATCATAGAGTAATATGCTATTTTGAATGACTATCTTTTTACCTGAACAACTGCAGACATCTCTTAGAATCAATGCCATGTTGAATACATGATATCATTTGTAATAAAGAAGGCCCTACTACTCGACATTAATAAAGGTTCTAATTTTTTGGTCAGTGTACAATTGCTTTTGTCATAAGCTTGGAGTACTGTAATGAGAACTGCTTTAGATATTTTCTTGTAGCATTCAATTCATCCTATGTATCTGAGTTACTTACATTATAATCATTATTGGAGCCAACTTCTTTATTGTCTTTGAACCAGGTAATAAAAGGTTCTGGATCACCAACAACTTGAGTTTCTAATTTCACTAAGTCTCCTTCATTCACATTTGTGTCAATTAATAACTTTATAAATTTGGGTGGCAAGGCTTTTTCAACAGTTAAAATAATGTCTTTGCGGCTGAAAAGACAGAAAATGTAAATTTTATTTCAATGTAATATAAATAATACTACAAAGTCATCATAAATCAAATTCATTGTATAAAGATCAAGGGAAACAAAATAATATACTAGTACCTTCTTTCAATGTCGCTCACTTCACTTAAAGCTGTAAAATAAATAAATAAATAAATAAATAAATAAATAAATAAAATAAATAAATAATTTTGTGTGATTACAGTAAGATTAATTACATGAAAAGATATTCTAAATAAAAAAAAATTAAACTAATTAATTGCAAAAGATATTTACTATTTATAGAAGTAATGGTTTTCTTAAATTTGAATATTTTTAGTTTAAATCTTTAATCTTAATAATTTCCACATCAAGACTAGTCTTGCAGTGTTTTATGTTGTTGTTCAAAATTAACAAATAACAAAATCAAATAATACAAATTACTTAGTTTTCCCAAGTAATATTTTAATCTCAGGATCTGTATAATTTGCTACTTTTCTGTTGGAGTCCTCCTACAGAAACTTTGAATTTAATTCAGTCATTTAGTCTTTCTAGAACACAGTCATTTTGTAACATTCCATGTAATTATCTATTTCTGAAAGAGGTTGCTTCTTTACAAGAGATATATTAATTTGGTTAGGCCCAAGTTAAGGTTATGAATGCAGAATTCACCAGAACCTCTGTTGTAAATATTTCACATTTTGTTACTATGAAAACAAATGCTAAGCATCTGTCAACAGTTCAGCTTATAAAGAAGATATGTCAATGCATTAACAACATTGCTATAGACAATATGCACAAACATTTCAAGACCAAAGGCAGGAACATATAGTTTAGGCTAGAGACCCTCATCAACAATACAATGAATTTCCTTGATTTCATCTCAGGAATTGACTCTATTCACCTTATACAGTAAAAATATACTTACTTATTTTCAGTTATACCAATGCTCCTTCTTTCACATTTCTAAGTAAGCTGCATGATTTTTTTTTTTTTTTTTTTAATACTAGAAACAGAGAATCTCAAAATTTCCTGACAATGGCCCATTTTGTTAAAACTAAAGATTATATGGCTCACCCATCCAAACTATCCCCATTTGCAATGATGGTATGTTATGTGAAACAAACAGTTATATTTCAAATGATATATAAAAATGAGGACTATTCTTTTCAATCAAGTTACAACTACTGTATTTCTTTAAATATAGTTATTTCATCTCTGATAGTAGAGTCATCAGTTAAATAATTAATAAAATAAATAAATATTTATTTATTAAAATAATAAATAATTAATAAAACATTAATAATGTTTAAATAAATAATTAAATAATTAATAAATAATTAAATAATTAATAAAAATAAATAATTAATAAAACATTAAATGATTAAATCACTGCCCAAAGTAATGGGAAGAACAGGCGCTGACTTGACCACTTATAATAAAACATAGCATAGTTCCATGCTTAAAGAGCTTTAAAGTAGTAAGTATCATTAGAATACTGAAAAATATTTTTATATGTAGATCCTGGTCAGATACTTAAGGCTTTAATTGTTTTGGATACGACCATCAGTGGACCATGGACAATAGTTAAAAAAATCACACTGTAAAGAATTTCAATCTCAATATACATTGATTTCTAATTTCTCTAAAATAGAGTGATTTTCACTTTGTGCTTTTTCGATAGAGGTAGACTGAAAAAAAAAAAAAAAAAAAAAAAACAGTTTAAGCAGTTGAAGCCTGAATGAATTAGTTATAAGCTCAACCCATGTAGGAACTCATTAACAAGCTTGAATTCTAAAATGAATATTGCTACAAGAAATCTGAAAAATAAAAAGCTTTAACTTTCGTTATTGTTGCAATATTTCAAATGGCTCATAGTGATCCTAGAGATTTTAAATAACATATATTCATTACCACTTTGATTTTTACCTTCAACTGTGAGTCGACATGCACTAGACGCTTCCCCAGCTGAATTTATCGCCACAACTCGGTAATCACCTGCATCTTCCAAGTAAGCTTCTTTAATAACTAAAGAGCATTTGTCACCTTCAAACAGAAGCTGGAAATCATTGGATTCCTTTACTGGCTTACCATTATGATACCATATTACCTATAAAATATAGAAATTCACGAATTAATTAAATGAAAATGTATTATAAGAAAATAAAGAAGTTATGAATTAAGAGGGTTTAATGATTCATTTATTTAATGATTTACTGATATGATCTCACAATGATAAAATAATCATCTTATTATTATCTTCATTATTGTGTGATTCTATTATTATATTATTCTGGCAGTTTTTATTTTTTTCATCTTCTTGACACCACAACCATAATTTGAAACAGTGTTGAAACTGAAGTCATGAATTTTTTTTATTTTTCAAAACAGCAGCTCTGTGAGATTGGTTTAATTTGTCAAAATCTTGTTTAAACAACTTGGCAGTGTTTTGTTAACTTTTTTTCTACAGTGTGGTCGGGAAGTTCCCATACTCCCTATTATGTAGTAATAAATGTAAATATTTAGTATTGAATGCTATTTCAATTGTTGACTCTAGAATGCAGGTGGCACTAGAATACAGTCTTTTGGGCGAAAGAGAACCTTCATTACACATTGGAATTGGGGAGGAATCAACCTCAAGTAACGATTTGGGCTGCGATGACATCATGTCATTTGTTTGGACTATATTTTTTTGATGATCATGTTAATGGCAAAAATTATTTATACATGTTACAAACATGGTTAATCCCACAGCTTCAAGACGCAGGTATCATGGAATGTGTATGGCTATAGCAGGACAGGGCACCTGCTCGCTTCACTGTTACTGTGTGCGGGTTTCTTCATGAACATTTTCCAGGACATTGGATTGGTCGCAGTACTCCAGCATCGCCAGCTCCATTGAAATGGCCACCACAAAGTCCTGACCTCATGCTGCCTGACAACTCATTGTGGGGAATCATCAAGGCCCACATGTCTGAACGTCGTTATGCTACAAATGAAGAATTGCACAATGCAGTTGAGAATACATTTTGAACCATCACACCAGACATGTTTTAAAAAATGTCAAGTAGGATGTGGTGGTGTATGAACTTGTGTGTACAGCATGATGGCGAACACACAGACACATTGGACACTTAATGTGTAAATATTTTCCTAAAATATGACTACCAATTAAGAGGTGAGGGAACTTCCCAGTCACACTGTATATTATTAACCAATGACTTTAAAGAAAGCTTTATATTAGTAAACCAAGACATGGTTAGCACTCCATTTATCTACAAATTTAGCAGATTCTAAACATATTAGATAAATCTAATGGTATTATTGTCTTTGCTTCATGTTAGGAAACATAGATTTAATATCATAACTGCCACAGTCTTTATTTTTATATATTTACTTCACAGTAAATGAAAGGTTACTTAATTTCCTTTTGTTATCTCATTCTTTCCATTTTGTAACTTGAATATGATTGTGTATCTTGAAATCTCCAATACGGCCAAACAGTGTATTATGTTTTTTGTAAAGGCTGGTAAATAACTATGACAGTAGTTGGAAAAAAGTAGCTAACCACACAAAAGTATCTAATTGCAAAAAATTACTAATAATAAAAGTTACACTTAAAACAATCAGGATATAGTCTAATTATTGAAATTAAAAAAAAAAAAAAAAGAGTTTTTACACCAACCTCAGGTTCAGGCTGGCCAACAATGATACAATCCATTCGTACTTTACTTCCTTCAACTATATGAATATCTTTTAAACCTTCTAATATTTGAGTTTTTACAGGTTCCAAATCTGAAGGCAATTCAGAATCACTGAAAAAGAAAACGTGCTTGGTAAACAAAGAACTGAAGTAGCTTATGAGAAAAAAAAATATTATATGAGCAAAAAGATTTAAATTTGCGATGCAAATTAAGCTATAAAAAAATGCATTAATGACAATTATTTTTTCTATGACAAATTAGTTTGAATGTAATTTTTACAAAATAACAACCAATTTTTAATGTTTTTAGTAAGTAAAGCAATTTTTTTCTTAAAATTTCTCTGACATTCTCTAAGCTTAGTAAGAGTACTCCTGTCTAGAAGATGCCACAACTTCGATCTAAGAGTTTTGTAAATCACATGATTAGACTCGATAGTCCAGGATGCCAGGAGGTACATAATGCAGAAAATGCCTTTGGATTTTAGAAATAATAAAATAGCTTTCAGCATCTAAATAAATTTGCTTCACATTGCTATCCATAATTTTTAAAAACATCTTTTTTTATTTTACCACTGAAATGTTACTGAGTGATTAGTTTACCATAAAATAGTACTACTTACGATGTTTCTAATGGCAAACGTCCCTTTACAGAAACATTGCACGAAGAAACTGCCTCACCAGCTGGATTCTTGGCTACAACAACATACATTCCTGCATCCTTTGGAAAAGCTTCGTTGATAGTAAGAATTGACTGGCTACCATTAAACTGCATCTGTTAAAATTTTAAAAAAATACTTTCTAAATATATATTTTTTTTTATCAATTTTCATTATTTATTTCCTTTTAATACATAAGAGGCTTTCAACATTCCATATACATTTGTGGCGAATGTTGAAAATTAAAAAAAAAGCAAGGTTCAATGGCAACTATTCTTTTACTATAGAAAAATACTGTAGAAAACTGTTATTTAAGCAAAACTGTTAGGGAATTTAAAGCACAATAGAAGATTAATAAGATTTGTCAGTTTAATAAATATATTTTCTAAACTTTGGAAATGAAAGGGCCCTGTTATCTTTTCAGCATCTAAAGTCTAACCTTGGTTTTCTGGAAATTAATATTAATCTAAAGCAATTCAACAATTTAAGATTATTTCAGAAATTAAAATTCACCTTTATTTCTCCTGTCTCTTTCACTGGTTTATGATTATGCAACCAACTGATTTGAGGCTGTGGTATTCCAGTGACTTGACATTCAAGTCTAATTTTCTGGCCGGCACGAGCCATTACGTTGGACAGAGGAAGTAGGAATGACGGTGCTGTCATTGGTTCTAATGCTAAAAATTTAAAACTTAGGAATTAAATTCAATTTTTTATTAAAATTCAATTCTTATTATAATTATAGTAAAAATAAATTCCATAACTTCAATTTAATGAAAGAACATAAACTTTATAATATTAACACCTTTTCACTAACCATTTAAGCTACAGCAACATTCTAATGAAAGCCTTAATTTATTCAAACAATTTCTAAGTAATACCTAAACTAAGTAAATTCAAAATTAATTATTGTAATAGTTCAGATTAATCTGAAATAAATCTAGTCAAAAAATTCCAATGTTCAAATGAACTCATGAATACTGTTTTAGATTATGAGATCAATTATTCTCATCAATAATCACTATAATACTAATAAACTTTAATGTGGATATAAGTAAATTAAAAAACACAAATCAAAATGCACCAAAGTAAGATTTGCACTCTGAGCCATCATCGACAGGAATCTGGGACAACCGTTTCTGCCTTATTAGGTGTCATCAGCCAGATTTACTATCTATGATAAACTCAGAGTGAGCAAAAAGGTGAAGGATCTCACCTCCACTTCTGAAAGTGGTTCCCCAACCAAAAGATGAATATTGCACAGTTTATTTTTATTATTGTATATTTTGGTTGGGGAACCACTTTCGGGAGCAAAAGTAGGATCCTTAACCTATTCACGCACTCTGACCTTATCATCAAGGGTAAATGTAGCTGAGTACGTCTAATAAGATAGTAATGGCCATCCCAGATTCCCTTCGATGATGGCTCAGAGTGTAAATCTTACTTTGGTGCATTTTTATTTCTGTTTTTTAAATCACTGTAATAGCTTGAGTTTTCACATGCTAGATATGAAATCTCAACTAAAACTTCAAAAAAGCTCAAAATTTTTAATATATATATACACACACAACACCAATAAACAGCAATACCAAAAAATGTTTGAAATTTTGTATTTGAGGAAGACATATTTCATGGAAGACATGTGCTGTCTACATGTAGAGGATTATGTTAAAAAGCACTAGATTGAGAATCAGTGTTTTAATATAAATCCAAGCATGTTCCAGTCACATGTTTTACAAATACTGCTAAGAATAATACTATACCCTTACGTTGGACAGATAATTTAGCAACGCAAGTGGCTTGACCAACTTGATTAGATGCTTTGCAAGTATAGCGTGCATCATCAACACGAAATATTTCTTCAAACCTATATAAAAAAGAAGGCAAATATTGATAAACATATTCTAGAAAGGAAGTAATGCTACCTGAATTCAAGACTATATTAAATTGTTTTAAAAATCCTTAATGATTATGTTTATTACATAAGTCTGAGAGAGAGAATTATTTTGTATTTATAAATGTAACAAAATCATATCAGTAATAAGCAGCTTTACCTGAGTATACAAACTCCATTATTGTAAGTTATTACATAATCAGGGGAATTATCAATACAGACATCATTTTTGAACCATGAGACTAGGGGCAAAGGATTTCCAATCACTTGGCATTCAAACTGAAAAGCCTGTTTTTCTTTCACCACTGCTGATTCTAATTTGCGAATGAAATCAGGAGGACTTAATTCTTCATGTGGTTGAGATTCTGTGAATAAACAAAGAATAAATAAAAGATTTATAATTATATGTATAAAAATAACTGTCAAACTGCTTGTGACATAAAATGTAATGCATAAAATGTTGCAGGTTTTTGTTCAATGTTTAGTATCATTTGAATAATCTGTGATCTTTAGTATTTTTATTTCCTTGTTAAAATTTTGCCACTGAAACTTATATACCCTTTATTTATTAACGTAAACACCAGATCCCCTTTCCTAAGCTCTGAATTCATTCAAGATAATACTTCTGCTAATAATAATAATAATAATAATAATAATAATAATATCATGGGCTCGTAAGGAACTCCATGGCAGACATCGCCACAAACTCAGCCAGCCTCATGTCGACATGGAAGCGTCGAACAGATGGCTGACGAGTGGTGAGCTGTTTGGGGAGACCGAAGAGTTCATGATCGCGATACAGGACCAAGTCAACCCCACACGCAACTATACGAAACACATTCTACACGACACAAACACACATGACGACAGATGCAGGAAATGCCACACTATGCATGAGACGATCGACCACATAATATCAGGCTGTCAGCTTCTCTCCCAAGCAGACTACCTCCACTGCCACAATCAGGTAGCATCGATCGTTCATCAACAGCTAGCACACAAACACTCACTTATTCAGAACACGGTCCCGTACTACAAGTACACATCACAAAGCGTACTAGAGTCACCCTCACATAAGCTGTACTGGGACTGCCCCATTCACACAGACAAAACTATACATCACAACAGACCTGACATCACACTTGTTGATAAGGTCAGCAAACAGACCTACCTCATTGATATTGCAGTGCCTATCAGCAAGAACATGCAGAAAACTCATGCAGACAAGATCAGTAAATACACCGATCTAGCACACGAGCTCCAGAAGCAGTGGAGGCAGGACCGAGTACGTGTTGTACCCATCGTCCTGTCCGCCACTGGTCTGGTGCCTCACACATTGCACCACAGCCTCAGCACACTAGGACTTCATAAAAACACTTATGCACAACTCCAGAAGGCTGTGATATACTTAACACAACACGCATAGTTAGGAAATTTATGGACACAACCCTAACTATTCTTCCAAACTTTTTTTTTTTTACACTTGGCAATTTGTGCTTTGGTCCTTGACCCACCATATTGTCTTAGTTGGGGAAACCCCTGGTTTGAAGCTTTTTCGATATAATAATAATAAATAAATAAATAAATAAGCAATATTTGAATTTTGTTAATGCAATTTTAAAGATTATAGAACTTCTTTGCTGAGTAGCTAGTCTATTAGCTTGGTGCCAATGCTGAAATTTGAGTTCTATATTTGGTGGTCGTGCTCTAGAGCAATTTTATGCTTTTCTTTCTTTAATTTCTGCTCAACTTTATCTGCCGGAGTGGCACAGTTGCTCCTTACCTTCCAATGAAAGTTTAAGCTATTTACGAGTATGACTTTACATCTCCTCTTCTTTCTTACCAAGAGAATATGAAGTCATTGATAGTTATAATTAATAGTTATAATTATTAGGAGTCAACTGAGAAAATATAAGCTATTAATTTTAATTATATTATATATTGCAAAAATACAAAGATAAAAGCTTGAAATCAAAGTACTCGTAACGAAATTTGGAAAAAATATTATTATTATTATATTTCTTTTACAAAATTTTTACAGATAATATTAAAGCATAAATTAAAAATACGTATTTTTATTACCTATCACAGTTAAATGGCCTTGGGTTTCTGCAATGCCTACACAATTTACAGCTCTACATGTGAACCGCGAAGAATCTTCTGAAAAAGTTTCTTCAATGGTAAGAGAACAAACACCATTGAAATATTGTGTTTGGTAATCAGGATTGTTTGATATTGGAATGCCATCTTTATACCACTGAATATCTGGAATTGGAAATCCAGTCACTTTGCACTCAAACTTGAATCTAATGCCTTCCATGACCTGAAAAACAAGAAAAGAAACCCATTACTAAAAGTTTAGAATTATCTATTTTTTATTCTTAGAAACCATTCACTTGATTTTGAAAGTAAAACAGAAACTAACAATATTCTACTAGTACATAGTATCAAATTTCATTTAAATTTATTTATTTATTTATTTATTTAAATTTAGAATATAATAATTTATAAGTTAAATTTAAAATTTAAATTAACTTAAAATTTATAAGTTATATACAGATCGAAAGTTATATCAAAAAAGCCATCTACTGAAATGATGTTTTTTAACAATTTTTGAACTTCTCATGTAATTTCAAAATAAAAGTTAATGCAAGATGTTGTACTGAAATTAACAATTATAAAGTTGTTCAAATTAAAATTAACAAAATTGTCTGAAAAAAAGACAAACCTTTTAAATAAAAATTACAAAAAAAAAATACGATGATCTGACTTTGATATTTTAGATGTAAATATTCCTATAAACATTCCAATAGTTGTTCTCTCACACATCACCAAATGCTTTGCAATTCTTTTTGTCCCAAGTGTTCCCTTTAACAGTTTTTTCAAGTAAACTTGTTAACCACAGGTTAAAAGATAAGGTTTGTAAGGAGGATCTTTGAGAAACTTTCTACCAAACTTATGTAAATTGAGAGTTATATTACTGATGATAAAAAATGATACTTTTTTTCAATAATTTTCTGTGTGTCTGTAGTACCCAAACACTGAAATTAATTGGTGAGGGAAGAAAAATTCCTTCACACAACTACAATACCCTGGTGCAAATGACAGAGGTAATATTATGTAATTTTTTAGCCCGTAGTCTTTTAAATTGATTTCAACAAGTGATGGGCAAAGAATTCAATAAATTGGAATGATTTAAAATGACTTTAGACTACATAATAAGAATCATCAGATTTGCCTAACTCTATGTCTGACTGATTGCTCCATGTCTGATTCAAATATGTCTGTCATCAAAAGTGAATCTATGTTGAAGAATATCACAATGAATGAGATATTTAAAAAATAATTTAAGTTGACTCTTATTATTGAAAACAACAATTTAAATAGAAATTGTCAAAGCATAAATAACAATCAATTAACTTATTGTTAAAAACTAGTAGTGATCACTTCACTAGTGAGTGTTAAGGGTTTAAGGATGTGGTCACAGGGATTCATCCAAAACGCGATAAATCAGTCACTAAGTCGTGTTTGGATGTAAATAAAGAATCACATGTTTGGCTGAAATGGCAGTAAGTCAAGATGATCTAATTCAATGTTTGGTTACTTACTCACATTCACTATGCTTACAAATATTTGCAAACCTGATTTAATTCATAACATATCAATGTAGCATGAAAAGTCCAAAATTTAAACTGATGATGTAAACAAACGAAAATGTTGCATAGTCTTAAAGCAGATCCTTGTGACAACTTTTTCTCTGGCATTAAGTTCCTTTTAGAATTCATTTTCATACAAATACAAAATCAGAAAGATAGAAATTGACTGGAGGGGTAAAATACCTTAAGATTTGTGGTTGTGAATAAGTCAAATAAAACCTTTCCAATTGACTATAAACATTTAAATTTAAAATTTACATAATCAAGAAGGCATTAACTCAAGAGGAAGGGAACTCCTCTGAGTTAATTTTGGCATGTTCTCAAAACAAAAAAAGAAAAAGAAAAGCCTGTTACTTATTCATTAATTACCTGGACATCTTTCAGGGGAACCACAAATGATGGAGGCACTAGAGGAGGTTCTTGTTTTAGTACTTTCTCTGGTTGTTTAGGTGGGATTTTTGGTGGTGAAGGTGGAATAGGAAGAGCCTCTTGTTTGATTACTTCTACTCTCTGAATTTGAACTGGCACAACTGGAATGGCCCTCGCTGCTGCCTCAGCTGCTTTTCTTGCTTCTTCAGCAGCAGCAGCGGCTGCTCTTGCTGCTGCAGCTTCTGCTTTGGCAGCTGCGAGTGTAGCATCAACTTCCTCCTGAAATAGAAGATATAAGCAAATTGACGTTTAAATGTTTTAACAGATATTTCAGATATCTAAAAACAAAACAAAATACCTTTGTTTAAAATACATCATATTTGGAGTTAGAACTTGCAGCTTCCTTAATATATCACACAAATAACTTACACTACAAAATATACAAGGTGAATACAATATTAAACAAACTAATCAATAACACGTAGTCTATTTCTATATATTTGTGGTGTATAATTATTTGTATTACATTTGAAACAAGTTCTAAATCCTAGGAATAAAGATGCCATGAATTTTCAGATAGTGTATATATGTTTATTTTGTATATAAAGTTTATCCTACTTTTATGTTATCCTAAATATTTCATTTAAAATACTACCCAACAGAGAATGGAGAAAAAAGATATTCAATGAAGATTTCTGTTTTTTGATTAACTAAATGCAATTGATGCAAATTGCTTGTATAAGAAATAATTCTGTGTGTGCTGTTTTGCTACGTAATTTTAAATCAATCAAAAGGCTTAGGAAAGTGTAAGAGCCATACTTCCATAATTAAAAATGTGACGATTTCAATTTTTTAATTATGTAATCTAAATGGGGAGACAACAAAGTAAATAATAATCTTGTCTTCTTTAGTTTAAAAATGCATACACACACACACACACACGTGCAAACATACTCACAATTATATTTTAAGCAAACATTTTTCATATATTAAGCTGTAAAAGGTTATTCTCCCACTTATTTGAATTATAAAAAATCCATCTCCACCAGACCATACTTCAGCTAAGTTAATTATATTACAAATCACTAAAGAAATTTTAATTCAGGGGGAGCAGGAGATTTAGTTTGATTTCTAGATATTCTGATATAAATAATTACAAGGCTAACAATCCTTTATGTCAATTACTTTCCATGTAAGTTGATAAAGGTATATATAAATATTTCAGACTTAAATGAATGCTCAAAGTTCATTTATTTACAATTAATTTAAATATGATTATTTTTGTTATTTTTTTTTTCTTTCACCCTTTATAGGTTTTTTTTTTTTTTAATTTTTTGTCTTTTTCTTTGTATTCTCTTTGTGGACAATACCTTTTCAGGTGGAAATTGTGATGCTCAAGGTGTTTATTCCACATTTATTATTGTTTTTATTTTTTGTTCTTTAGTTTTTAAGGGGTCATTATGATTACAACCTTGATTTATTTAACTTGTACTCCCTCTGTGACCATTTGCAGAAATCTGGTAATATCTTTTGTGACTGTGCTCCAAATGAATGATCTTATAAAGTCTTTCTAAAATTCACATCTCCAACTATTAACTGTGTTTTGAACACCAGTGCCTTTGTGATGCTGAATTCCCATTTTTCGAAGACATAATTGGCACATTTAAAGCATTATGAGTCTTAGCAGTTTTTCTGTAACTGTTGCTGCTTCTATACATTGCATTTACACTACATGGTTCATTTTAGAGCTTTACAGTTATAACATTACTGAAATTCTAAATTTACTACAATTCTACATTTATTGTTATTCATATACATTTTCTGCAACACATTAAGTTGTGAAATACAAAGATATATATTGCTATTTATGATGACTGATATTTTTACATTATTTCTAGTTTTAGGATTTTATATTTCAGAGCTTCATCTTTAAAGATTTAGCAAAAATGTTATTTTCTGGAATTACTTTTTTTTTAGTATTGTTTAATTTTTATTTTTCAAGATATAGTCACTAAGTTCTGCATCAATATACATTGCCATTTGTATTTTTCTTATCAAATTTTATTCTAATTTTTTAACATTCAAATATCTTATATAACATTTTATTATATTACCAATAAAGGCATCAGCTGAACAGAAACAAAGTGTCTTTCTTTTTTTTTTTTATAAGTTCCCAATTCTCTACGTTTTCAGTAAATAATCAATAGAAATATTTAGGTAAAAGTGTTAAACAGTGTTTAGTTATAGTGGAAAACTGCTCTTAAACAATTTTATTCAATTTTAGGTAAGGGAATAAAACTTTACAAATTAGCTTATTTTTGGGAAAGTATGACTGTCACAAGGTTAAATTAGGTTAACATAATGTAAGAAACAATTGAAATAGCAAATAAATAGTAAATAAATAAATAAAATATTAATGATGTAAATAATTACCTTTTCTTTTTGCTGTTTCAATCTTTGTTGCTCCGCAGTCTTTAGATTAATGGCTAATGTTGATAATTCTTCATTAATTACAGTAAAAGATTCAAGCATTTCCCTATTTTTGGATGATACTGCTTCCATTTTGATTGGCGTTAAATCACCTGCAATGCAACAAAGGATTCAAGATTCCTCTATTATCAGAAATTCTTAGTCATTTCATAACTATTATTTATTTATTGCAATTCATGGAATTTTATGAATGGAATAAGATCCATTTTATTATTTACTTAACAAATAAATGTTAATATTAAAAACATTTTTGAGGTTAAATCATCAAACAAAGATATAAAAACAGAAAAAAAATGTGGAAAATCAAATATTAAACAGCAAACAGAGAAAATCCTTGTTTTAATCTGCATCACAACATTCCATTATGGTTAAAAACTTAATCTTCACACATAGTATAAAAATTTTCAAAAAAAAAAAAAATCACACTCATTTCTTTAAAAAAGTGTGTATGTGTTTATGGAAGAGGGGGCATTACAAATTACCAATTGAAAATTAAATGATTTTACTTATATGCAAAAAATAAAGAGATAAAATTTTAAATGTAAAGAATAATGAACAATCAGGAATAAAAAACATTGTTAATTATATAGTGCAAAAAAAAATGGGCAAATTTAAGTATGATTTAAGCACTACAAGTTGTAACATATCAACAATAATCATTAAACTTACTGAAACTTAACAAATAAGATACTACTAGTTGACCCGTGCGAATAATTCGCAACAAAAAAACCACCTTTGAGAACTAATAAACTACTCCAAAGTTGTTGTGCATGTTAGTTAAACACATTGCCAATAGTTGGTGCCTTCTTCATTTTTATAAAAAGGTTTTTAAAATAAAGTTTTTTAACAAAAACATTAATTTTAAACTTTTTTTTTTTATTTTTTCGTCATTAGCGGTGAACGTAATCTTCAAAAAGATATCCCAATCATAGATTTTGATAAAGTATTAAAGAAGATATGGCATACCGACACGAAAACACCTTTGAGAAATAAGTTTCTTGCTTAGATTCTTCAGAAAATTTGAATTAGAAATCTTTGTAGATTGAAAAGATAAAAAAAAAAACACCTTTGAGAAATAATATATGGGAAGTTGACAAATTTTTATGTTTTTATTGTAATAAATCGTTCATTTTTATTAAAATATAAATCTTTGTTTGTTTTCTATCTGTTCTTATTAAATAAACGATGAAATATCATTTTAAAGTGCATTTTTATTCAAAAAAGGATATATTTGAAGTTTACGATGCTACAGCATTATTTGAAATGTTGTTTCGCTTTCGAAAGGTAAGTCGCTTCTGTTAAAGCGTGTCTACATTTTTATAAAAAGGTTTTTAAAATAAAGTTTTTAAAACATTAATTTTAAACATTTTTTTTTTATTTATTGTCATTAGTGGTGAATGTAATCTTCAAAATGATATCTCAATCATTGATTTTGATAAAGTATTGAGGAAGATATGGCGTACCAACACGAAAACACCTTTGAGAAATAATATATAGGGATTGATTGTTGCTAATGTTACTCAAAAGTTGATAGCTAGCAATGATTTATTTATTCTCTACTTTTCTTTATCTCTTAAATTTATAATTTTATACTTTTTCTTTATTATGCATAGATTTTTAAAAAAAATGGTTTAAAAACAGAACTATATGTACACTATGAAATCTACCCTTTTTGTGAATAAATGGAGGTAAAGTTTAAGAATTTTCTTGTAGATTCCTTGAAAAAATATCCTTACCATAGAGTTTAATTGCCATAGAAGATATTTTACGAAGCCGCTCTTCTTGTTTAGCTTCCCCTGGTTTCAAAAATATCTCAACTTCATTTAGTAAATTAGTTGCATCCTGAGGTGTTCGGCATGTGGTTGACTTTCTTGCAATTGAAATCAAGAGTTTACTTCCTTCTTTAAACCATTCTTCAGCCTAAATTATAAAAAAAATAAAATAATAAAATATAAAGCAAAAATATGAAAAGATTACTTTATACTTTCATATAATTAACATTTTAAATAAGGAAATGAAAAACATTTCACCAGGTCGTAGGTGTCCCCAGGATTTTGGAATGGAAGGAGTCAGCATGGTCGTAGTCATTCAACCAAAAAAAAAAAAAAAATGCTGTATCCTTTCCCACATGAGAGGTTACAGACAAACCAAAGAAGTTTTCAACAAAAAAAAAAGGTCCAAAATCCTAGATTTATTACCATTTTGGGAGGCAATTGGGGGGAGGGGGTCAAAACCCTATCAACCCTCCTCCTTTGGTATGCCATTGTACAAGGCAATATAATCTAAATCCATTATGCAGAAGAACCAAGATAATCAAGATATGAAGGGGAAAGAAATTTAATTGTCAAATCACTAAGATGCTTCTATTTTTCCAGTCAGATCTAAACTTTCAACATTCTTAAAAACTGAAGATTCACATGCCCTAGTAATAACACACAATATTTCTATTTATGGTCATTAACTTCTTTTGAGATATATTATCTTCATCAATAGTAATGGTTTAAGTAAGATATTATATATTACAATTATGGATCTTTAAAATTCAGTTTAATAACTTCTTAAAAGCTTAAAACTTACTTTGATAGGAAAAGTAAAACATGGACATCAATTACTTACGTAATCACCAAATAAAATTAATGTTATTTTTATCATGAAATTGGTAATTCAACAAAATTTGGAATGGACTAAAATATTAAAGAAGATTGAAATGCCTTTGCTATCTCTAAATGTATATGTTTGCTTGACAATTTTAGAAAAATCTAAACAGAATGATGAATATTACCTCTTCAACAACTTTGAAGTAATCAATGGATAAATCAATGAGATATCTACTGTCTCCAACTTGTCGATGCAATGTGCTCCACTTTGTTTGTAGTTGCTCAATTTCAAATCTAATGTGATGTGAATCATAGTGTTGATCAAGAAGCATTTTCTCAGCAGTACTAACAAATATCCTTATCCGTTGCTCTAAAAGCTGAAAGACAAAGCATGAAATTATTATCTATTTTAATCAAATTGAAGACATTAATTCTAGCCAAAATGATAAGTAAATAAATAAGACAGGAATAACAAAAATTAATTTAAAAAATATCTTGACATTTTATCAACCTGTTTCTTTATTTACAACGATTAAGATGGTACATCAAATGCATTTGGATAGAGTTTCAACCACATGGAAATGCCTTACTATTCTTTGCTGTTCCCATTAAACAAATTAGCTGCCTTTGTCTGGGACATTATAAATTGTTATTAATTTAGGATAATCTGAAGTTCTCATAAAATGATAGGTTTCTTGCATTATTGTCTTATGTCCATTTTAAAGTATTTTTATGATTATATATTAGTAAATTTAAAGGAAAGTTGTAGATACATTGACTTCAAAATCAACACCTTCTTAATTTCATTTGATTCTATTTGTTATATCAGTCACATTTAGTACACTGCAGGATCAAAAATAAAAATAAAAATAAAGAAATAAAGAAAAGAAAGTGGAAATAAAATGCACTTACTTTATAAGAATAAAAATGGAGCAATGCAGAATTATCCAACAGTTTCAGAATATGCAAAATATTCCAAAACTATTGAATAATTCTCCATTACTTCATTTTATTCTTATCATTTTATTTCATTTCACTAAGTGCATTTTATTTCCACTTTCGTTTCTTTATTTCATCAATGCACATTAACCCATCTCATTCAAAAGAAAATAAATAGCAACCCTTAGAAATATCGACTGTTTTACTCTGAAATTACACTATCTTGTTCCTAAATAGGTTATTAAATATATGTTGGATAGACCAATGGTTGTTAAATCTAAATTATAGATTCACATATAAACAACAGGCAATACAAATCAAAATCATAAAGAGACCTCCAAACACTTTTTTTATTATGAAGCAAAGTACTCTTGTTTAATAGAATATGAAGTATATTAACTATCCCCATTTCAGCATAGGTAGTGGTCAATTTATAATTTACAGTCCAATTATTTGATATTTCTATCTCTTTCAATGTATTTTTTAAAAAAGAAACTTCTATTTTCTGTCATCAAGAAATTGATGGAATTAAATTTTCATGATCATCTAAACAATTCTGAAGTATTTTATGCTCAGCTCATAGGTTTACAAAATTAAGTTACAACACTTTTACTTTGTGGAGAGTTAACATTAAAATTAAAAATTTCTCTTAATTTCTGCCACTGTATTAAAATTTTCAACCGTTAAAAATTGGATATATTGAACTAATTATCCTGTAGGCTAAATGATTATCTAAAGGAGATGTAATAATTTATTATTCTTTTAAAGGAAGGGCTTTTAGTCAATGCATAAAGGAGAATTTAATATTATTGCAATTAAAATTACAATACTGATAATTACCTCAATAGTTTTTTCAAACTGTATGAATGCTTGTGATGTTGCTTTGGCTGCTGTCCATGATTCCCCATAATTGCCTTTCATTGAAGTTAACTGCACTGTTAGTTCATCAATGTGAGTGTTTATCTGCAAATAAAATTCCCATTAATAAACCAAAATTATAAGAACTCTTCTTAAAAATAAAAAGAACAATGATATACTGTTGAAAATGAAAAAAAATGTATATTAAAATACCTGTTTGAGATCTTTATTAAACTGACATAACTGCAAATGCTGTTCTAATGTTCGCCTATGGTTTTCCCACGTTGCTTCCCAATGCTGAAGACGTAACTGAACTATTCTTGTAATTTTATCAGCATCAACATGAGAAACCTGTGGAGGCTCCTAATGAATAAAAAACAATATTCAAAGAAAAATGAGAAATATTAGTTTGGGGTCTTGAAATACATTTTGGAAATCTTATAATAATGATATCTATAATAATATAATCTGAAAAAAAAAAAACAAGAAGAAATTTTTTTCTCCATTTCTTATTACTCTTGAAGATTTTTGAGATCAAATTAGGTGCTGCAGTGAGAAAACTGAATGAAACAGAATATCCTTGCTAAATTCTTCCCTCAAAACTAAAGGCTTCCAAAATGTAAAGATTTATACAAAGAAATTGAATTTTTTATATTTATTTCCAATGGTCTGATATATTTGGCTTTAATGTTATTTTTGAAACATGTCAATCTGAGGAGATAGAATCAAAGCCTTTCTATAATCTATAAATCTTAGAAATATAGCTCTCCTTTATTAGATTTCAATGACTTGCTTTAAGACATGTTATTTTTAGTGCTCAGTTTGCTTCTAAACTTGGGTTGTATGAGTATATACCCTAATATCCTGAGGTCACTTTATTATAACATATAGGTACTGCTAACTAGGGTAAAACAACTTTTTAAGACATGTGGTAAATATGATTTTTAATATTCTTTATTCCAGGATTTATGAAAAAACAAAAGGATTATGAGCCAGACCAAATCTTCTCTTATGTTGCAATTTGAAAAACAAAAATTTTTGGTTACAGTGTCACCAAAATTGCAACAGAAATTCATTCCAGTGACATTTCTAATAAAACATAATAAGTAAGTAGATTGATCATTATATAGCTTTCTAAATTATCCAGGTTAATCAAGTTTAGAATAAAATAAAAGTCTAGGAAATGTCATAAAAAAATTTAAAATTAAAAAAAAAATACCTGTTGCTTAATTTTTGTAATAATTTGTTCTCCGTCATTTGATGTAAATCTGAATAGTTCTGTGACAGTCTGTTTACTTGCTTCATGCTCTCTAAGTAATTGTTCAACATGAGGAAGTTCACTGGGCATCAGACATGTATTGTACTGAATTTCTAGCTTCTCAATCATTTTTTCAAGCTAAATTAAATGAGAATCACCATTATTAATTGCTATATTTTGAATTTTTTTTAAAAAAAATTAAAGAAAAGCAATAATATAGTTTATACAAATAATAAAATTATTTCTTATTTTTAAAAGTAAATAAAAAACATTAATAAATGTTCTTCTTGTTTCCTTCCCAATCAATGCAAGCTTTCTCTTAACCTTTATCCATTTTTCTCTTAAAATGGCTTATCTCATATTCTCTTTGTAGCATCCAGGTCTCAGAAATCTAATCATTGTTTAAATCTTCTGTCATAACTTCTAATCAACACAAAAATAAATTTTGATGAGATGCAAAACTGACCTGACTAGGTGATAATGTATTTGATGGTGATGACTACATATTGTGTCTGTCTATAAGACTATGTAAGCAGATGATTTATCTGATTATAGTGACTAGACGATGATGAGAACGTTCAATAAGAAGGATCCAGAATAATTGAGAAATAAACAAAGGAGATAAAATAAATCTACAAGATTTTTACAACAATAAATATTTTATTATCTTAATATCTTGGGAAAAATCAAAGAATCACAACTTACTTCCATAACATTTCTAAAATATGCTGTAATCATACTGAGAAGAATTTGAAAATCAGAGGCAGAAATCTGGAATTGTTGTTGTATCCTCAAAAGTTCATTGATTAAATGCTCATGTTGGCCTTGTGTGTCACCTTTCATACTGAGATTTTCTGCAGTTTTTATTTTACTATCTATATCTGCAAGCAATTTCTGAAAAGTGATACAGAAAAAAAAAATCAATGACAATCGTTATTATAAACATAGGGTTTTAGCTGATAAAAATTCTTTTATTATCCAGGTATATAATTTGAAGAAAACAATGATAAGAAACTGACTCAAAGATTATTAGATTGGGAAAAGGAAGACTAAACAAATAGCAACATATGAAGTAATAATAAATCAAGTACGATGACAAAAGAATTGAAATGATTAAATTTACAAATTTAGATTTTTTTTATTTACTTATTTAATTGTAATTGTAAGCCTAAAAAGTAAGATTTAATTTTTTTACCCTCAAATTAATTCCCATATTCTCATTTATCCTTTCTAGTTCCCAAAAAAGTGCCTGCGCAGTCACTGAATCACTTCTCATAATAGGATACATATCATTTTCGGTTTTCTTAACATTCTCAATGGTCTAAAAAAGATAAGTAATAATAATAATAATAATAATAATAAGATTTAATCACAAATAGCATTTTTGGATTTCACTAATATATACCAAACACAGTGCAATACATTATTTAATTTTCAGAAAATTATTAAATTTAAAGTTTAAATAGTAAAGAACATGAAGGAAATAATAAAAAAAAAAGCTGCCAATACCAAAATATTGTGTTTAACATAATTAATACTATGATTAAGAAACGGAGACTAGCTATTTTAATTACAGTATTTGTATTTTATATTAAAAAGCAATTATAATTAATAATTGATAAACCTGAATGGGATTGAGAAATAATAAGCAACAAACATTTTTAAGAAAATTTTAAATGATAGTTAGATCATATATTATCTAAAATTAAAGCTTTTAAAGTTGTATTATTTATACATAAACAGAGAATATATATATAAGTTTACTGAAACCAAAAGAGCTTTTAATTACAATTATAAAATTTAATAATGGTTAAAAGTAAATTTGTTGCTTTTACTTGTTTAGCTGTTTGAACAAACTGTTCCCATTGAGATCGGAACTCCTTCCCAGCAGTAATGCGATGATGCCAACTGTCACGTAGGTTAGCAAGATTTTCTTGTCTCTTTTGAAAATGATCTAAGAGGGTTTCCACACATAAAATTGCTCTTTTTATGTCTAAGTAAGGATCAACTACCTGTAAAAGATAATAAAAATATTAAAATTGCAAATAAAGAAAAAAATTAAAATTTAAACTACGTAACTTAAATCAAGTTTCATAAGTTTTTTGATCAACTGTATAGTTTGAATATTACTGTCCCATCATCATAAATTCATAAAATAGTAAAACCTAATTCTGATTAGATTGATTTGTATAAGCAGTATAAAAGGGTAATAATATTTGAAATATCAGATTTAACTAATAAGTAATTTTTCTAACAACAGCTTTTCTACATACATCTACGCTATTACAAATGCATTCTTAAAGTATTTTTAACCACAAAATCATTGTTGACCCTCAATTGTAACTCTCCAACTGCTTAAATACATTAGCTGATTAGGTGATGTCATTTTTCACTCCATTCAATGACTTATGACTTTTTTCCATAAAAAAATCCATAGAAAGATTCTGAGAAAGGATTCTAAGGCTATTTTTTGGTTAAAGAAATGTCTTTTGTTTTAGAAAAATTACTAGTCTTAAAAAATTCTAATTTAGTAAAGTGTATTAAAAATGAATAATGTGAAAACATTGAATAACTGTAATTAATTATCCTAATTTTAAGAGTTTCACTCAAATATTTTCTTTAGTCATTTGAAACTTCCATTTAAGTTTCATTTAAGAATTCCCCAGGCATGTAAGAATTTCCTACAAATTCCACTGCTTAAAGATCTCTTAGTCTTAAATATAATGGAGGTCATTTAAACCTGGTGGAAAGTACTATCCTAGCCTGGGCTAAGATCTCTAACTGAAAACTAATCTCAAAATAAAAGATGGTGGCTAACAAGATAAACTGAAAAAAAATCTTTTAAGAATAAAGAAATGATAGCTCTATATATTTGTTATTTTTTTGGTTGGAAGCTGTGCAAGAATAACCTTTATGCACTTAGAGTGAAGGTTCGAAATTTAGGAAATAGCAATATAAAAATGTCAGAATATAGGATGGCTAGAAGTTTTAGTTATTGATTGGAAAAGCCTTTAAGACAAATTCCATCTCCCTATGAATTTTTGTTTTCTAACCTTTGTCCTCTGAAGTTGAAAAAATGACTGAAAACAGTGAAACCCAGTCATTCTTCTATTCAAGTCTATCAAAAACTTGGCAACTGAAGGCAGAAACTTGTTAAAAATAACTGGATATTACTAGATTAGAAGTGGACTGGCCATATGGTTCACCAGGCAGTGCATGGTGGGCTGGTGACACTTAAGGGTTGGCTGGCCTGCCAGCATTTGTGTATGGAAATTCATTTGTTATGGAAGATAATGGGCCATTGCACTCAAGTCTCGTGGGGAAAAAAATCCCAATTTGCCCTGAATAATTCAACTGTGATATCAACAAAAAAGAAGGATTAATAGAAAACACAGAAACTGGATTCTTTAGTTATTCCTTCTTTGCTATTGGTAAGTCATCACTGAAAGATAGAATTTTATATTATAAATAGAGAAGTCTGCAGATTCTCAAAGAACTAGAGATTCTTGATAATCCCAAGTTGCTGAAAAAGTATTAAAATTACTAAAGGATGGAATAGTAAGGTCAATCTTGATGAACAAAAAACTAATCATTTAAGGTCTAAAACTTAGCATTGATAAACCATCAATTTTTGTAAATCCAAAGAAAACATCTGAAGACTTTCATCCACAAATGATGATGAAGAACAAAATTGTGTAGATCTGTTATAATCCAACATAAGTCTTACTTTACAATATTATTCTGACTGATTAAACCAAAAAAATTAGAAATTCAATAAGTGTACCAAATAAATTAAATATCTTCCAACTGCTAGGGATTTTTTTAGAATTAAGCTATAAAGTATAGTAATTGACAGTAGAAGAGTGCATCATAACTGAATGTTTGAAGGATTGCAAACAATTACTCACATCATTGGCATCTTGAATAAAATTTTTGCCAGTATGAGCTAACTGGAGCCACTGTTGTTGCATAGAAAGCCAGGATTCATCCACATTACGTTTGGCAGCTTCACTACCACTATCTTCTGTACGAAGCATTTGTTCAATATTATCCATATCAGTAGCAAGCTAAAAAATAAAAAAAAATAAATAAATAAAGATAAAAAATACTTAATAGTTTTCATAATAAAGGAATAATTAATAGATAAAAACTTTATTTATCCATACCTGAACAGATAATCTATGAAACTTAACATAAACTTGGGAAATTCGTATCCTAACATCTAACATCGTCCTTAGTTGCAACCAGTGGATTCGAAGATCCTCAGATTTTTGTTGAACTTCCATGGAATCTGGATCAGATGATTGAATTAAATTGGGTACATTCTTCATGAGAGCTTCGATTTCAGTTCCTTTATTCTATGGAAAAAAATAAATCATGATTAAATTATGATTAATGAAAAAATGAAGTAAAAGACATGAACATTCAGAAATTAAAACTTAATTTACAGAATTACTAAATGAGTGTAGTAAAATAATCAAAACAAACAAAAAAAATGGAAAAAGATTACAATTTAGAAAGCTATTTTAGTTTATTAAGCTGTTGCATCATATCAAATTAATAAATTTCTATATGAACTTACTCGAACGTCGTTTTGTAAATGTTCGTGGGCATTGAGGAAATCTTTGGCCATCGCTAAAACACTCCCCATATCTTGATGTCCTTGTAGGAAAGCTTCTCCTATTTGGACAATCCATGTATACATCTGCAAATATTTTATTAAAATCCTAAATTTAATCCCTTACTATTAACATAGTTTGTTTGCCTTTTGAAAACACAATAGCCAAAATAAAATATATATATATACAAATACATATATATATATATATATATATATATATATATATGCAATAATAAACGTTGAAAGAAAAATCCTTATTAAACTGCATTTTAGAATACCTATTCATCTGAAAAATTTAAAAGATTTTATAAGTTCATCAGAGATGCAATACATCTCTGTTTAATCAACACCACCATCACTGGAAATGCATTCAAAAATCTTGAAAATTATTTTTGGTTGGATAACCTACCTAAGAAGTGTGGTATTAATGATTTGAAATTCAATTTCAGACATTTGAATAATTTTTGATAGAGAAACAGAAACCATCTTAAGAAAAAAGTGAAATGAAAAATTTCAGAGTATATCAAACAGGATTTAGCATACATTTTTCAGAAATTAGGGAAACACAATTATTTAGAGTGAAACTATTGCTGCAACATTATGTAACTTATTGAAATTCTTATTTATTAAGTGACTTGACAAAATCGTAAAAATTATAATCATTGCTATCAATTAGAATATGAAAAAACTCTTTAAATTCAATAATCAAATAATCAAATAATACTGTTATACAGTATAATTTACGATAGATTATTTGTTTACATTTGCAAGTTATTGTTATCCAAAATTATTGTTACATTTAAATTTTAATTCCGAGCCTTGTTTTCCTTTTCATGTGTTTATTTAAGATCATCTGACGATGAAGGATAGTACCTTTGCAACATGTAATGAAATTATTTATTATGAAATTATTTATTTACATCTCTATTGTTTTTGTGTGTTTGGTCCTTTGTATTAATATTAATCTCCTTCTTAGAACTATAGTAATTAATCACAAAACCTCCATCTCAAAAGAGTATATGTAATTTTTTTTTTCTAAATCTCTATAAACCTTATGATTCACTACATGGAAATTTACTGCCTCATACTAGAATTGTCTGTCATTTCAACAACTGAAATAACAGAACACAAAATTGTTTTGAGGTACCACCTCTTATCAACTGGAGTAAACTTAAAAGCTTGGAACTTTCCAATATCAATTTTCTATTATAATATTCTGAATCTTTATTTACAGCCTTTTACATTACTTAAATACTTACACTAGTAAAATTCTGATGGAAAGTGTTAAGGGCAGCTGATCGTTCTAGGTTTTCAGCATGATGTGCGGTGCAGAGGCTGTCAAGCTTAGCCCTTCTCTGTTCCAATTCTGTTACCTAGGGTAACAAAGAATAAGATATAATGTAATTTATCATTAATAATGAAATTAACATGTAAATTTGAAATTCAGGGAGGAAATAGTGAATATACATGAATTAAACAGGAAAAAAAAAAAACAACCCAGAGATAGACAGACAGAATATTTTTATCAATTTATTTTCTATTTACTATTAACTCCACAATTTATTGTTTATAATGTTTAAAAACAATATTTAAACAAGTTTGAGATATGATCTTATCCACTAATGCATTTTTACACAGAAGCTTACTACATTTTATTTTTGCTGTATTCATCCAAAATAAACTTGAAAAGCTCTTATGAACTCTCTCTCCACCATTGTGAGAACTTGGCAAAACTTTTCAAAATAATAACAGTTATTAGGTTCATTTTTATTTAAATATTATTTAAATAAGCATTTTTATTTAAATATTATTTAAATAAGCATTTTTATTTAAATTTTATTTAATTTTCAGTATTTACAACAACAAAAAATAAACTCACTGTTCGAGCAACTCCAAAAGTACCAGGATCATTTCGATTCACTCTCTCTAATAAGGTATGGCCTTCATGAAGTGCAGGAGCAGTAATTTCTTGAATTGCATTAGATAGCTGGGCATGCTGTTGGGCAAGGGCAGCACTATTTCTAGGTAAATCCATTGTAGCTAACTGTACATCAATTTGGTCAAGTTTTGTTAGTGCCTACAGTAATAAAAAAAAAAAATTTTTTTAGTTTTTTTTTTATTATTTAATTAATTAATTCTTACAGTGCTTTTACAGTATGAAAGTGTTGGGGATTATTTTGAAGATTTATTTAAATATGTTAATAATGTAAAAAACAAAAAGTAAAGAAAAATATAAAAACAATTAATTTAGTTAGCAATATATATAAATACCGGTATAAATGAATAGTTACAATATAGTGATATATGCATATAAACTATAAGCAATAAAAATATGCAGAAATAATGGATCCAATTTTTTAAATAAAAATGATAGAAATATTAAATAAATTATACTATAAAAATGATAAATATATCATAAAAGTTTACAAGGTGTTATATACATTGTAGTAAATTGAAAAAAAAAATATTATGATAAGATTAACATTACATTTTTTTTTAATTATATAAAAAACACTTAATGTGCATTCAATTTAAAGATTTTATAGACTAAATCTTAATAAAATTAATTATTTGTAATGAATTTGCAATATTCCACATTAATTATTATTTTAAATCTTTTAAAAAAGCTTTATATACCGGTGTATTTTTTTTTTTTTTTTTTTTTTTTTTTTTTTTTTTTTGAACAGATGTGTTCTTTTATTATTACATCCAAAAGTGGTTTCTCCATCCAAGATTATTATTAGGATTTTTATTACATACAAACATAGGCTTTTATATGTTTTTATATTGGATTTTTTTCTTTATTACTATTTTAACTTTTTTTTTCCTCTATTGATAACAGTAGCAAGTACTTCAAGTGAATTTATATTAACAAAGATTCTTAAGAAAATTATTTTTTTTTCAACTAAATAGCAATTATAACTCTTGATAAATTTAGCTGTTGGTATATATTTATATAAATAATGCATGCTAATTTTTATTTTCAAATATCAAATTAATTTGATTTTGCTTTATTAAATATTGATTACTCCATTTGATTATTTACTGATTTACTATTTTGATTATTCTTCTATATTGATTTTATTATTGAATTTCTGTGCAACTTCAACAGAAGCACATTGTTATTAAATGATAATTTATGTAAAATATAAAAAGTAAACTGGTAAAGTTTGAGCAATTTCACATATGTTAATTGCTATTGTGTCATGTTACTTAGGTCTTGATTTATTTTATTCTAAATCTTCTGTCACTAAGTTTTAACTGCAAATACCATTAAACATTATAATTAGAAAAGGAAATTTTGAATTAGATAAGAGAAAAAAACAAAATTGTAACTTACTGTTTGTGCAGAACGGAAAAAGGAAACAGACATGGATAACAGGTCATGACGGTTATCAACATGTGACATTACATCTGTACACTGTTCCAATGTTGAATAAGTTTGATTTCGAGCATCTTCACCAGCAAAATGTCCTGCATTACATAACTGTTCAGCTGTTTTCAATAAACGAAGAGCCCGATCTTGCTGTTCCTATTTGAAAAACATTATTTTTTTTAACTTCAACTTATCAGTAAACAAACTACCCACTAATTTTACCGGGATACATACTGCTTTCATACTGCTATTACTGGACTTGCTTCAATAGCAAATCTGTCACTATCTTGGCCATAAGGACACATTGTTCATTTCTGGATAAATAAATTAATGAGCAACAGTAATTCCAGACATTCCTTATAAACAACATCTCAACTGATGTGAGAGTGAAATTCAAAGTCCTGTAAGTGTTTAATATGGTTCAAATCAAGACTCAGAGCAGTCATTCCAACTTCTCTACAGTCATGTCCGTGAAAAATTCTGGAAGAGCAGCTGTGTTATTATCCTGTCAAAACAAGCATGAGCCTGTATCAAAGATCATCACACAGAATCTTGGAATTGTCCAAAATGTTCAAGTAAATTTTACTGTTTATGGTGACAGGCACAACTGCCAGAGCTTAGTCATACAACTACATAAAAACCAATAACGACGAAACAGCCATCCCAGATTCCCATCGGTGGTAACTCACAATGCAAAAGGCAAACCTTTGGTGCAATCTTGCTTTTTTTCTTTACTGTTATGTTTTCTGTACATAAAAACAGCACCTGAACAAAAGAGGAAATTGCCTTTCTGATTCTAAAATCAGAAAGGCAATTTCCTCTTTTGTTCAGGTGCTGTTTTTCATTTTCTTTTTCTTTTTTCTTATTTAACAATTCTCACAGCACGTTAAATTTTCTTTATTACAATCAGTACAGTTGTTGGTACATTTTTTTATCAATCCAAGAAGTTCTCCAGGCATCTGCAACACACACAATCACCCAATAGATCAGCAAAAGGGTTATGAAATTCTTCACTCAATAGATAATTTGTAATTAAATGAATAACAAAGCCACTAATGTGACAGCCAGTAATAACACATTACTTTTTCAAAAATAAAAGTAGCTTTCATATGAAAATGCCATTAAATACTAAAAGCAATGTGTATGGGAATATGTGTCTTTCTTTTTATTGGTCAGAGTTTTGTATTTCAATCAAAAGCCATCAACATGAATTTCTAGAAGATACTTTTTTAAAAGATAATGCATTAATCTATACTTTACTAAATATTCACTAAATTATGAAAACTAAATAAAAATATATTTAGGTTCAAATATATCACACAATGTATTCACAATTTTAACCACTAATGTTATAAGTGCCAATTTAGAATAGAGTTCATTTACAGATAATATTAAAATGCAGCTTAAGTTTTATTGATGATAAGGGAACACTTAGAGAAGCAAAATATACTAATGTGTAGAGGAAATGAGAATATAAGATGGTGCATTTAACTATGTGTTTGCAATTTTACGTCAAACAATTCTTAAAACAAAAAACTTACATCTATAAATATTAAACTTGAATTTAATAAAATTCCTTACTTTTGATTCATTTTCATATTTTGAATGCTCATGTTGTAATATTTCAGCACTTGCTGAAGAATCCCCTAAGTTTGTTGTTCGAAGAAGCTCAGCTCCCTTTGTTTGTAGCCACTGTTGAACCTAATAAAATAATCAATGGTAATGTTAGGCATCAACATAAATTGAAACAAAAGCACTAGAAATAGTAAATCAATAACTTTGTTATGCAATTAAACACTGCTATCAAGTTAAGTCATTTTAAAATAAATTCCAAAATATGTCCAACAGCTAAAAATGGCATGCACAATGGAGTCATGGATTTGTGACCATTTATTATTGAACTCCACTGATTAGATGCTGAAATCTTGCTTTGACTACCAGATAATTTTTTTCTTTGTTCATGGTCCTTTTTTTCTAATTTTCAATTGTAATAGATGAAAGTTATACTTTGGATAAGTTAATGTAGGCTAATAATTTTCAATAATTATCCATTGTTATTAGTGTTATTATAAAAAAAAAAACAACTAATAACAAGAACAACATGTCAGTTCCTCATTATTAAAATTAAGAAGCAATATTTCATACACAATCATTTATCACAACTATACAAAATTTAAATTCTCTTGTGGACAAACTCATTACTGAAATACCAGCTTTACTAAGGAAAAAAAATCAAGATTATATAAATTGTTGATAAACCTAACATTCACTGAATTCATGTCTGAGTTAATGTTAAGGAAATGCTACTCACTATTTTCTGTTAGAAGAATGTAAGTTTTTAAAATGCTAGTAAGAAAGCCAAATCCATTTGGCCTCCAAGATTTTCAACATCTGAAGCACTACTTATCAACAGTTTAATGTCCAATGTTTCAAATTTAATAAACTCCTGAACAACAATGCATTAAGTGAAGATGACATATACTTCGTGCCATTAAAATAATAGAAGGTATGGTTAGAAATGTAAGAAAACAGCATATAGCTATGCTGTACTAAGATATGCAAATTATTAAAATATAGAGTTAATCCATATAGTGTTTGCTGATTTAAGCGAGAACATGTATGCTTTAAGATTATAAATATGACTCGTTTTTTTATGAAGAAAACCAACAGTCCAGATTTTGATTGTATGTCATGAAAAATTTTATCTCAAAGACTGGTGGAATTAGGATTTCATGCATATTGTATCACTTGCTACTAACCAATGACCATTACCTAAGCAGTGCCAGCATTTGGAGTGGAAGCCATCATTGAGTAAACTGGAATATAATTTGTCATCTTGTGGTTTTTAGGAACAAATCCTGCTTTTGTCTGGAGTCCAAACAAAATTTTGCAAATTTACATTATCAAGAAGAAGCAGAGAATCCAAATGTAACTGTCAAGTGACATTCAACATAGACAGTAGGCAAATGGTTTGATGCAATCAGCAATGACTGCCAAATCCTTATACAATCTTGATACAAGAAATTTGAATGCTCTGCTGCCTTTATTTCATATCTAGCTTACTTATTTTGTAAGATGTTGCTTGGCAGTATAGTTCAGCAAGATAGCAAGTCCAGATAGGAAACACTGACAAGGAATGTCTATAGGTTGTCTCTGGAATGTCCAAACAAAATAGATGGGACAGCTAGTTCACACAACAGCCATTCTGTCTGATTTCTCCATCATGAGAAATCATGATGGGCAGTTCTGCAGGGAGCTATCAAAAATCTCATTGATTCACCATGAACTTACACCTACACTGCTGAATACTTTACCAGCATGGGTAGCTGTATCGCGATAGCTACCAATGTCACTAATTTTTCTAACATTAAAATTGCCCATTTGTAAAGAAAATGGATTTAATTCTTTATGTTCTGCCTGTGAACAGCACGTGAATTTTCCCAATCTGTTTTTGGATATTTCAATAGATGATGTAAAACAAAATGGCAAATCACCCAAAATTCCCAAATTTCTCATTTTCAAAAGTGAATGTGAATTAGGTCTTAGAATTAGATATAGTGTTTTTAACTTTTTAAAATCTTAAAAATTTAGCATTTTGAATTTTCAGTTTGGCACTTTGTTGCAATTCAAAATTCCACAGTTAGTATTTTGAAACAAAATTACTGAAAAATAGTTCATTTAAGGTTGATCCTGATAAATTGGTCATAATAATCAATTTGTAAGAGAAATAGAGAATAATTTTTGCAACCAATTACAATAAACAAGACACATTAATTAAAAGTAGTTTTTATTTTTTTGTACAGTGGCCCCAGTTACCCGAAATGACTCAAAAGGACTAGAAACTGTACTGTGAAGGATTCCAACCACAAATGCAATTAATCTTTATGTTTGAATGCCCTCAAACCTTTTGTTGAATGTCCTTTTTTTTGAGATTATCTGTATACAGTGATTACTTCTCCTATTTCCACCACAGTATGATGCTAATTCAGTCTCAACACAGTTTCCGTATAATTTCATTTATTTTATTATATATGAGGAAAATTCATTCAGTTTTTTTCTAAATTTGTGAAGTTCAAATGTCATCCCATGACAGCACAATATCAAGCAGAGACAATTCCCACTAGCTGTTAGGTTTTCAAAACATGTCTATTCCTTGTGCTCTTTAATCTGTTATTCAACATCTCCATGGGATATCAGTTGCAACTGTAGTTTTTATTATTAATATTTATTCCTTCAGCCAATCACCCTTGCCTTCAGCTCAGATCTTAGCAAAGAATCTTGTCTTTTCTTCCTGCCCTATTTCAAAGCTCACTTGCACTTCACTAAGCTATGAAAACCCATTTTCCATCAGTATCAGAATTTCTTTAGAGAATAAGTATGTAATAAATTTTCAACTGGATTTCAACTATGTTTTTATTTTCTTTGATCCTCTTCATCTTGGTGCTCTCCCTGTCTCCATTGTGTCTTCTTACCATCAGTCAGTCTTTCTTTTTATGTCTTCACTAGATGATACTTACATTCCTAAACCTTTTCATTAAGTAAATATTCATTCAGTTCTCTAGTAGTTCTGTCTTGAACATTATTCAAATTCTCCAATATTTCAGTCATATCTTTGGATAGAATCCTTAACATCAAATCATGTTAACTTTTATCAGTAAAATTGGTATTCTGATGAGAATTCCATTTCTAACTATCCTCTTTCCTCAAACAAGACTAACTAGATTATCTGGATATTAGGTTGAAACTAAATGAATGCAATGCTGAAACTGGGAAAATGGAAACTGTTGACATCATCACTGCTGACTTTTACAGTTTATCTCTAATAAAAGAGCTTGATTTGAAACTTGATCATTGCAGAGCACAGCTTAGTCACAGAATTAGACAATTACCATCACTAAGCAATAATTCTTAACATATTTTTTTTCTTTCATAATAATTGTCCTATAATTTAAAGTATTAAAATTTATAATTAAGAAAATAAAATATAAATGTATAGCTCTTATACATTTCATATTTCATTTCATATTTATCATCTTTTTTTTTAATCTCTCTCTTGACTAAATTGGATTTCTTACTTCTATGTGAAGCATCCCTGCTTTTGTACTTATGCATTTTCCAGTTTTGCCATAAAACTTAATGAGGAAATTTCAAGTGATAAAAATGCAATGACAGATCTAAGTTAAATTATAATTCATTTATTTTGAAAGTGAAGCAAACTAATTATTTTGTTTGTTTGTTTTTTAAATCTGCCATGGAATATCTTCATATTATCTAAACAGATTAAATATTGAGATTTTTGTACAGAAAAAAACGGAATTATGAGAAAAGTAAATGCAATAAAAATTAAACCTTGCAGTTATAAGTAGAAGAGTAAATGTAATTCACCTGTTGAAGGTCATGGTTGAGAAGGCAAAGTTGAAGACACTGTTCTAACAGGATTTTTCGTTTGGACCACAGGTCTTCTAAATGACGTCGACGATCATGAAGTCTTTCCAAATAGTATTCTATTTGAGAAATTGCTAAAGAAAATAGAATTCATTCAATTAACATTATAAATTACCATTCATTTTTTAATGATTTTCTTCTTTAATGAAAAAAAATTCAATTAATATTCTATCAAACTTTTATTTTTAAAAATATGCTGAATATAAGAGGAGAGAATGTTTTGACCTGAAGTAGATAAGATAGATATCAAAGTTTCAAATGTATAAATACCTGCATTGGTAGCTTGGAGGGTATTATTTGGACGTGAATCCCTGGTTCCTTCATTTGCAAGTTCACGTAATTTTTCTAATAAGGGTTGTGATTCATTGAGAGTATACATAGATGCTTCCAGAATTCCTAAATAATAATGATTTTTAAGAGTAATGTAAGGAGTATGCCTTTCCATGAAGTACTTATGATGATACAAAATATTAATACAGAAATATTTTTTAATTGATTAAAACTGTAATTTTAATTAGAAGCCAGAAAACTTCCAATATATATACATATTAAATATTTTTATAATTTTTCTGAAAGAGGGGGCATATTTAGAGAATATCTTACCTTTTTTCATATCATGATGTTGCTGTAATAACTTTTTTATTATTTCAGCATCATTAGGAAGAACTGTATCTGTAAATTCTTTTTCAGCTCTATCCATACGACTTGAAAACTACATCAGAAAGGGGGGGGAAATAAAGGAATCAATTCAAATCATATAACATCAGGTTTTAATATGTAAACTGTAAAATTATTTAATGATTTTAGTGAAATCAATTGAAAGACTCTTAGTGGCAAAGAAATGGCTTATGGTAGTGAATATCTGAATGCTGTGATTACTGCTTCTATCAGGTTCTGAGACTATCTGATTGAATAGCAAATCCAAGTAAATAATTTTACAGCAGAATCAACAGTAATCAATTTAAAAGTAAAAACATTTGAGTTTTCTTCCAGACCTTTGCAGGTCAACAACAGTTTAATAGTGATTTTAGACTGGATGATGCAAAAGAGTGTCTTATTAAAAAAAAAAATAATAATTTAAAAATTCAGTTGAAATATTCACTCTAATTTTCAAAATCTGAATGTTTCAACATATTCTGATGGCAACTACAACATATTTTATAAAGAAATAAAAGCTTATAGATTTCTATTCTAGTCTATTATAAATTTTATTACACAAGCCATATTTATTATTAATCCATTCAATCTTTATATATTAGGTTGGAAACCCTAAAATATCGGTTTGACTGACCTGCAAATATCACCACTTCTAGGAAAGTAATTAAAGCATGCTTTGGGTGTGTAGTTATGTCAGTTGAAGGATCACCCCACACTGCATTTGGTATCGACTGGTCATGAGGTTCTTTCTGTATTCTGCGTCCTATTTTGTGAGTTGAATCAAAACATGAAGACGTTGGATATTCTACAAGTGATGCTTTATGAGTTCTTACGAGGCTTAGCAGCAGCTGAAGCAAAGGGGAACATATGTAGTGTTTTCAGTGAAGACCATCTTGGCTGGATTACCAACAGCAACTCCTAAACTGCCTCTTCACCCACGAAAGATTTTTTTTGACTGTTTGGTGGTCCACAGCTGGAAATATCCACTGAGACTTTTTTTCCCTGGAACAAACCATTACAGCAAAGGTGTAATTGTCAGAATTGACTGAAATGCACCAGAAGCTAGGAAAGATGCAGCCTACACTGGTCAATCGAAAAGGTCCCATTTTGCTTCAGAATAATGCAAGATCGCATATAGCAGAACACACCCCAGGAAACTTCACGAACTTGGATATGAGATTTTGCCTCTTCTGCCTTATTCACCAGACCTTCGCTAACAGATTTTCACTCATTCAGACATATGGACAACTTTCTGAAGGGCAGGAAATTCCTCCAAGATTGTGATCTCAAAAAGGATATTGAAGGATTCCTGCAACGCCAAACCATGACTATGTACAAGAAAGGAATTTGTAGCTTAAGACAGCGTTGGCAAGATTGTATAGATGCAGATGGAGCCTATTTTGAATAAAAAAAATTATACCCGACACTCAAAAACAGTTTTCGAATTCATTCACTCCAAATGGATATTTTAGGGTTTCCAACCTGATACTTTTAAAACCTTGATATTAGAATATCATTATTTATTATTAATCATTTTTTTAGGAATAGCAGAAGTGAAAAATAAATACATAATGACATTAAGAAATATTCTTTTGATATAAATCTCTATGAATTCAGTTTCTGGAGAAGTGGATCCCTAGCTCCAGAAAAGAAAAAAAAAAAGAGAAACAGGTTAGCTCTAATGTAACTCACAAGCCCTGCTCTGAACTACCACACTCAAACAAATAAATGCCTGGAGTTGTTTGTCTGTTGGAAATAAATGTCTGGAGTTGTTTCTTATTTCCAACAGTCTATTGTAATCTCTTCAGGCTTGGCTACAGGTATATAAAGTCAGAATTAGTAGTTAGATTTGTGCATTTGGTAGGTTTTTGGTAGAATAGGAACCAGAGTTGTGAAGTTGGTAGTTTTTGGTGGAGTGGGTCAGAGACTCAGCCAAAAAACTTTTTTTTTACGACTTCATAACATTGAAAGATATGTGGAGTCCCAGTTGGAGTCATGAAATCAATAGTTTTTTGATGGAGTCAAGAGTCGCACTTGACTATATTTCTGGAGTGGGACTCATAATCAATTTATTTTTTCTGACTTCACATCCCTGCTTGGCCAAGTGGCTCAGCTATAGCATCATATACTTCAGCATTTGGCTTTTGTGTGGAAATGAGCTGAGTGGTTTGTCTCCATATTTGTTTAGGGGATGGAGAAGTCTATTAGATCCCCAGCGGTTGTCTTTTTTCTTATTTCTTCCCAGATGGGTGCACCCAACTCTATCAAATGGGTGCTTGGTCTCTTTCCTAGTGGTTATGTTGGTGAAGAGTGAGACTGGCTTTTCAACCTCCATTTCTTCCTGTTACGCTGGTAATTTTAGGAGATTCTACTTCCTATATTGCCCACCTTCATTTGAGCATATAAGCATGGTGCATTAAGTTTTAGAAGGTATTGTGTTGTATCCACTAGCATAGCTAGAGGGGGATGGGGGGGAATGGTCTGCCCCGGGTGGCACTTTTGGTCTACTGCAGTGTTCGGGGAATGTCCTGTACATCATTTTAACTTTTTGTCTATTTTTAATATGTATTGAGAGGGGCAGCAAACTCAGGGACTGCCCCAAGTGGCACAAACTAGCTACACCACTGGCTATATCACATATAATTACATCCACATAGTGATAAGACAATATCCCATCATTCAAGAAATGTGATTTCATATACAAGAAATGTGAATATAAGCTTTTATTTCTGCAAGCTATAAGATTCCATATTTACGTATACTTTCTTTGGCATCAGAGACTACTGGACTGAACCAAAATTTTGTTCGGATTTTTTTCTCATTTGTACAATCATATCACCAGAACAAAATTTTCATTCAATCCTATAAACACAGTGTAACTAATCTTCAACAAATTCCATAAGTTTTATTCTCATATACTTTATAAAAAATTGGAAAAATAAAAATAGATTTTTATGTCATTTGTTGAAACAATGCATTTGTTTTTTCTGTACTTTACTGCAAAGATATGGCACAGGAATAACTGATTTTTCCTGGTACCTCTGAAGTAAAGTAATGAGACACAAATTTCATTTTCACTAACAGAAATGAAGAAATAGATTAGATATACTTTACCTCATGAGCCCTGCTATGAAATGCCACACTCATATCCAAGAGCTGTTTTCTTATTTCTAACTGGCCATTGAGATCTCTCCAGGCTTGGCCTAGAGATTCAGCCATGGCTGCATATACTTCAGCTTTTGGCTTCTGTGTGGAAATGAGCTGATCGGCTTGATTGAGCAACTCTTCTACAGGGCTTTGTTTACCCTAAAGGAATTAAAACCATATAATTTATACTGTAGCAAAACATCAAAGTCATCTCTAATTATTGAAAATGAACTTCATTTATGTGTTGTTGCTTTTTTTAATTTGAACAATATTTACATTTATACAATACAATTTTCTAGCACCAATTATTAAAAAAAAAAAAAAAAAAAAAAAAAACACACAACACAAAGTTTTACTTTATGTCATTCTCATTCTATGTTATATTTCTCATTCCTCTTGAAAAATATAAAACTGATTTTGACTGTACTTTTTAATTTTACTCAACATTGAAGCTTATCAAACATCATTTATTTCAATTTAAAATTTTACATATAATTCTTAATACACAATTGTTTTGAAAATGAGATCAAATTTCTAAGTTGAAAATTTTTAAAATTTATTTTCTGTCTTATTGAGACATTTTTTTAGGGATGCCAAAAAATGTTTTCTTTACATTTTAAAGTTAAATTTTAGGACAAAACTATTCTACAAATGAATGATACATAATTTTTTATATCTTTGCTGTTATTTGTAGAAGAATGGTCTAAAATAATGACAGTAAAATGTTTAATTTTAAATGCCTTAACTTTATTTTGAGTACTTTGTAGTAAAATATTAAAAGCAGTACAAAACTATTTCAGAAAAGTACTGTAATATGGAGTACATCTTTACGCTTCTGAATTTTTCACTTTCCAGTTAATTCAATTATGTCCCTTTCCTTATATACAAATCATATCTGATTATGTTCTGCTGTGGATTGCTAGGTTTCTTGACAACTGAGACAAGATAAAATGAAGGGATATTGATTCCCAAATAAAAAAAAAAGCAGAACATACCTTCCAATAAAAAAGAGCAGATTTAATTTTAATTTTTTCTTTGGGGTCATTGTTCCGATTACTCTCTACCCAACTACACTACTGATATTTTGAATTTTGTGAGTTATACAGTCTTAATGAAATGAGAACTGAATTTTGCCACTGATGAAGTTAATAGTGATTTGAAATTTCTTGCATATATGAGGAGCTCACAACCATAGTGGACCAAGTCCTTTTTTTTTTTTTAATGGAGATAGTTCATGTTTGAGTAACCTAAAGACATGTTCTATTCACTGCCATAGTGAATCAAGTGATTAATACATTTTTTATTAAAAACTTCAAACATTACACAATATATTACACATTAAAAACTTCAAACCTTGATTTCTTCAATTTGGTGTAGATGGACTTGGTCCACTATGGTTGTGAGACCCTAGTATATATGTATTTATATTTACATGGAATTTCAAAATTGCTATTATGTAAATCAGTGCAATTTAATATCAGAGCTTTGCCAAACTTTATTTTTATGGAAAAAAAAATGTTTAATATTTTAGATGCAGGGTTTATTCATTTATAACTTATCCACATCTGTAAATGTTGCAAGCTTTAATACATCTTCATCACTGGTGGATCCAGGATTTTTCAAAGGAGGGAGCTAATTTTCTGAAGGGCTGACTATGCCTGTGAGTCTGAAGCGCACGATAGTTACCAGTTTCTTATTAGCAATTGAAATCGTCACCATGGCAATATTAATGTCTGTTAGGCAGCAGCCTTTGTAAACCCCATTTTATCCAATCTATATTCACAGCTGAATACAGATTGAGGGGCTATAGCCCCCCTCCCCCCTGATTCGCCTATTATCTTCATACAGGATGAGAGGACAAAATAAACAGCAGTGAATATTAGCTTATTTTTCAAAATGTTTCTTGATATGTAATGATGAACCATTATCTTATTCAAATGCATATGATTTATGTACTCTTAGTATTCACAAATGAAGAATTTTTTCTCTGTATCTACAATCATGGCTGGTTTTTTATCAGCCCAATAGAGTAAACAAATATGTGGCACAGAGCATGTTCTATTACAAAGAAGAGAGGAAGTGTGTAGTGCAATATTCACTACTGTGTTGTTTTACCTCAATCTATATTATTACGTCCTTACTTGCACTCACAAAAAAAAAAAAAAAAAAAAAGAAAGAAAAGAAAAACATATCTCAGCTCATGTTTTACAAAAATCTTCAATATCCTCTTCTCTGGGATTCCGGATGCCTCAGATTGCTACCTACGTTGATTTCTGCCAAAACTTCAAATATTTCAATTTCGAGACAGAGATTCTTTTTTTTATTATTATTCATTTATTTATGATGTAGCATGTAATAAATCTTTAAAGCAAAATTCAAATTTTCAGAACTGTAGAACCATTCAACCAAATGCCAAAAATTAAACATTGTGTCCTTTTTCAACGTATGCAATTTTAACCCATTTTTGTATGAGTTGTAGAATGAGGGAGGGGGATTACAACCCATACCATTCCCCCAACCCCTCGATACGCCAATGCAATACATTGTAAATAATAGGATATTATAATAATACTGTTTTGGATTTGTATTGCTATATCTAATGAGATGATAAGTTATAAATTTAGAATAAATAACAAATGATTTAGGCCTTTTAATTGTGTAGGGCACTTTATGTTCGGACTTCAGAATTAGCGGACAAAATCTGTTTGTTCGGAATATTTCGTCCGCAATTGGTATATTTGAATTTAGCGGTCTACACTGAGCGAAACAGCAGCTAACTGGAGGATACGCATGCGCCCTCTCCTCAGTCCTTTTCAAAAGCGGGTGGGAAAGATCATCATGCAACCCAACAGGAAAGCAAGGAGGGCAATTGCACCCCTCCTCCCACGGATTTTGCAGTTTAATATAATTAATGTAATTTCTTTCTCAAAAGATTCCTAACAAATGTAGGAAAATGATAAAATATTATTTATTAATTATTCGTCACTGTAAATTCCTGAAACTTCCAAATTGCATCTCATACGCCCATGACATACGCTCATCATATCAGTGAGAGAACCGTTCAGTAATGTGAATGATTATTTTCAATGACATTTTCTACAAATTATGAGACTAAAATATTAAAATTATAATAATATACCAAAAATACTAATAATACAATTAGTTGAATTGGTATTATTTATTATCACAGCTGGTAACCTAGAAAGCCAACAAATTTTAGGCCGCCAATTTTGCGAAAATTAAACAGCAAATAATAAACTTTTATTTCTTAGTATGCATTATACGAGCAGGTAGAGACGTAGGCCTAGTTCTCAATATTTATTTTTTTTTAATTTCTAAAATACTTTTACATCATGAATTATTGAACAACTGCAGTATGTTCGATTATACAACTGAATAATTTTAAATTTAGGTGGCGACTTGCTTAGGACGATAAGCACTCTCGTACCGGCCCTTTTTATTATAAATTTAAGTAATAGTAGCAAACCATTCAATCTTTTCATTCATTGGATATTCCGCCAAAAAATGTTGAAAATAATTTTTGGCGATGTAACTTTACAACAATGGTGTTCATTTGTTTTCAAAGTAATGAGAAATATTTCTTATTGAAAAGCAAGCTGTCTGCCTTCCTTTCCTTTGAGCACCGTGATGATTGAGCCTTTTTTTTTAAAAAAAAACAAAACAACTAAACTAGATTATACTAAAGTTATTTATTTCAATTTAAAATTATTGTGTATTTAAGTGGAACTACTATCAACTAAAAGCAGAAACACAAATTAAACAAAAAACGTGCATTAAAGATACTTTTATTGAAACCATTTGCACATTGTTGAAGTAAAAGAATTTAGATCGCCAACTTGATAGTCCCTTGAATGCAACAAACAAATGAATTACTCTTTTAGTTTATTCCGCATGACATCTTAAAAAATATCCAATTGAATTCTTTAATTTCCGGACGTAATAATTATATTTTACCACACATTCTCAATATGTTTAAAAGTGCGAAATTCGATAAAAAAGAAAAAAAAAAGTGTGTACAACCTAGGATCTCTGATTATCAATATCTTATTAATATAGAGCCCTTCACTCTCGATACATTAAGCCTCCTTCATAATTTCGCTGCTCATATATTTTTTTTTTATTTGCAATGTTTTTTTAATGTTTTTTAATTTTTGCAATGTTTTAATTATATAATATTCACTTGGATATGTCTATAGTAGCACGGTAAACAGATACATTGTTATTATCGTAACTATTATTTACAGAAAATAGACTGAAATGGGGCTTTTGAAATAATTACAATTATTAAAGACGTATGACATTCATGCTTGATTTTTCTTAGAAGCTGCTTTCCCTTTCAATTCAGGTCATCTAGCAGATCTTAGTCTGGATGTGACATCCATTCTTAAATTTAATATTGTTTTATAAAATATATTTTTAAAACTCTAGATTTGCGATCATTAAGTTCATGAATTGTTGTTTTCTTTGTGATCTACTTTCCAAAGGCACTATGACATGAAACAAAAAACAGAAAGTGCCAGACGATGAGTAAACTGTTTTCAAGTTGAGAAGGAAAAAAAAAAAAAAGAGGAATTCTTAACTGTCCCATTTCCTGGAAAAGAAAAGACGTAAACCTCCAATAATCTCCTTTGCTCAGCGCTTGGAAGTAAACGAAACATATCACAGCTGTAGAACACCTATTTTCGAAGGCAGTATTGCTTCAAACAAGTCATTTCTTGTTCTCACTGCAAAAGTTTTTTTTAAACTCAATTAAAGTAAAGAGGATCCTCCATTCATGACATTCACATCTACTCAATAACAATTATTCTTTTCCAAAACATGTCGGTGCCACTTATTAGCACTGTCTGATACACATCATTTCCTGGAATCGGACAGCTTCTAATTAGGAATTTCGTGGAGACGCTCCAATTAAAAAAAAAAAAAAATGCAAATAAAAGTTTTAGCAATAAGTTAAGTGAAGATGATGGCGCCAAAGAACATGTAATATATATTAAGTTTGTTTTTGTTTTAACAAAAAGCAGTGTATTTTTTTACTCCAGATTCTTAACTAAGCCAAAAAAAAAAGTACTGTAATATTATACGAATCCAATTTTGAACCAAATGGAGACGGAACTCAGTTAAAGGATACACAAAACTTGACACTTAAATTCAGTTGCATATAGGGCAAATAGTAACTTAGATTTGAAGGAGTAGGTCATGTTAATTAACATATAAAAATAAAATAATATAAATAATGTAATTTTCCTACTTCAGATAGAAGTAAACCTTGAATCTTCTTCGGGACAAATTGAAAGCTACATTAATAAGTCTGTTGTCGTCATTGTAGATTGAGATGGTAGTTATTAATGTACTTTTCAATTTCTACTGAAGAAGACTTAAGATACCGAAATACTGAGCAACACTACCTGGTGTAGGAAAATTTTTCATTCACTCATTTATATATTTATATTTTATATGTTAACTAGCCGGGTACCGTCACTTTGATCCGGAACCCTTGCATATATAGCATTACAAAAAAATCACCTTTATTTATTTAGCAACGGAGATCGGAGAATACACGACTTTCCAGCTCATTGTGGGCTTCTCCGCTTAACTCAGGTGTATTGCGTGTTGGCAGTCACACGGGGGGGGGGGGGGGTTGCCGCAAAAACACTTCATTTTTGCATGTATCTTCCAAACGCAGAAACGTGTGTGAATGACTGATACATCGTTCGATAGAACTTTCAAATACCAACATTTTCTCAATATAATGTTTTCTTCCAACTTTTATACTTTTCGTTTAAATTGAGAAAAATTTAAAATTTGACCCTTTAAAATGCGCCATCTTGGAAACCAAAAACTTTTTTCGAAAGATTTTTGTAGCATTTTGTTTGTCTTAAAAAGCTCTAAATTTTTTCCATTTACATGACCACTCTATCTCTTATAGTTTGGTCACAAAATTGGAAAAACGTACAGTCTTATGACAATGACAGAATAACGCTTTTATATAATACATGTATAATGATAATTAGGGTAAATAGTTTTTGGGCCATGGGATCAAGAAAAGGTGGACGGACATGCCTATTTTGATTTCAAATTAATAATAAATTCAGTGGTTGAAAGATCTTTGCTCTTCATATTCAGGATGGAAATAAAGATCAAACCATCAACACAAGTCTCATGCAAGTGTACAAGGATATTTATCAGTAATTTCAATTTTAAATTACAATTTTACTTCCTATATAAATATCTAACGATCTACTTAGAAAAGAATTAGTTGAATTGTCGGATTGTATCTGCTACAGAAAAATGTTATCACAAAGTCCTGGTCACGGAAGCATCAGTGAAATCAATAAATAAACAAATTAAATTTGAGACCTGCTGAAGCACTTTTTCTAATGATTGTATTTCCTAATTTATTATGTACATAACTGAAACTCTCTGAAGAATTTGGATTCCAATTTTCTATTTAAGTATTTCTATAATATTCAATAGCTTTTAATATTAAATTTTTATTGTTATTGAAGTTGTGACTGTAAAGTAATAAATTTGATAATTGAGCCCAATTAGTTAAAGTGAATTTAGGACCAAAAAATTAGTCTTTCATTGGAAATAAGCTGCTCTTTCAATGAAAGTCTAGAAATTTTATTTGGAAGCATTAGATACATAATTTAATGTTGTTATTCTTTTTTTATGTTAAACTATATTTTGAAATTAAAATGCATTTGAGTATTTATAAAAATTTAAGGTTTTCCATCCGGAATATTATTTATATAAGTAATAATTAAAAATCAAAAGTAAAAGTTTCTGTTTTGCATTTAAGTCAATGTGGGTGGCTTAAAGTAGTCTGAATTTAGCTCACAGCACTACGACGATCAGAATAGATGGAACAGTGATGGAATTATTACAGAGTGAAGTGATACTTGTCTCTTCCATCTGTTCACCGTCTGTTTGGACCAATAAAAGTAAAAGCTAAAAATTGTGGATTTTTCAGAAAGAGAAACTACAACTTTCGAAAGTGTGAATAAGAAGATATGTTTAGAACCGATGATATCATAACGACAGTCTTCGTCAGTCCTTCATGATCAAATTTCCTCTATTTCTCCGAAACACCGTCCGGCATTGGTAAGTTCCTAGCTTTCTTACAGAAAAGAAATCCTTCCATTGTCGAAAGAACAGTGGATGGCATCGCATTTTAGTAACTCAAGAGATGATATCAATCTGCTTTCGTGTTACGTTCCATGTAGACGAGAATTGACAAATAAAATATCTATCCAGTCGAACGCAAAAAGTATTAGAAAATACTAAACAAAGTAAAAATAGTTCATAGTTGAATAGGAGACGCTGGAGTTAACATATAATCTAAATAGAGACATAAACAGAATACAGTAAAATATAGTGATGCTTGTTATAATTAAACAAAACATAAAAAAAATTAAAAAAATAAAGATTTTGTTAATTTCTCTGCAGTAAGCAACAACGTTTGAACAATGGGCAATCGTCTCTAACATGTAACTGTAGCGGGCATCTTTTCTTGTCATTGCTGAATCATTCCACATATTTCGTCCAATGGGCTATATTCAGAATAGCTACGAAAAAGAGGAATTAATTAGTATATCAGCATTCTAATATAATATACAGAATTACTCACTTTCTTAAGATGTATCATTTTGTTTATTAATGACATGAAAATCAACATGTTCATCGTGTTCTAAATGTGCCTATTATTAGATTTATTATAACTGCTGGATTAAACTAAACTAAACGGACTCAGATAGTATATTTATGATTCCTCGTAAATTCTAAATAAATACAAAGAAATTAACTAAATTTATTAAAATGAAATACATGGATGGTTTTGAGAAAACTGTAGGCCTACCAATAGGAATTAGTTGAAAGAACAGAATATAAAGTGATTTTAGTCAATGAATGTAACGAGGTTTGGATTTTTCTATAAATGTAATCGCAATTGAAGTGAAACTTTTTATTCAATCTAATACATAATTCGGTCTATTCTAGTAGGTGGGAACAGAACACAGCGATAATTAATTTTGTTCTTAACCTTTTCCCTCTATCTTTTCCAAACATTTAATATATTTGGTCCTTACATAGGGTGACCAGACGTCCCGGATGTGTGCGGGTTTTAGTGCAGTTTCCGGCTTCAATATATGTCACGGATTCTCTAAATAGTCCTGAATTTTGTAAACAGTCGAAGTGAATTTTGCTAGTGTCCATATAAGGGTCCATATAAGGATGGACGTGGGATCAGAATAGAAAGACGTTCAATAATCGACGTTTACCTATTAAGGCCCGTCTTTACAATCATCGGATAAGCAGCCTAATAAATATTCGACTATACTTCCTTAACTTTGTCACTGCGGACGATGCCAAATGACAGCTTATTTGTATTCTCTTTTGTGCAGATGCCGTCAAATGGCGTTTTTTTTTATTCGTCAATGTTGTCTGGTTCCGGATTGATGTCGGTAAAATCTAGTCACCCTATCCTTGGATGTTTATAGTGCTGCAACTCGAAAACATAAGAAAGAATTAATTATGCTAAATTAACTATATATTATCATACCAGAAATTACAGCTGCTCAAGACAAGATTTTTATATTAAAAGACTTTGGTTTCATGAAGAATATTAGAGGTTATTAAAAATCGTTTGGACCAATTAGAAAAAATATCGCATCGCAGGAAGACAATATCATGCAATCTTTTTTTATTAGGTCGCGAAAGTGACGGCGATAGAAATTCGTCCCATATGAAACGTCAACTGACAGAATCTTTTTTTTTTTTTTTTTTTTGTTCGTGCGAAATTCGTAAGCAACGAAAGCACGACTTCAATTAAATGGACTCCGAAGTGTTCAAATACGATAAGAAGGCAGAGCAGGGACTCTTTTAAAGATTCAAAATTCTTACACATACATCTGATGTCTATTAGGAGATTGGACCAATATTCCGGGGGGGAGGGGACTAAACCATTAGCCATTAGAAAAGCTATAAAAAGGGCTGAAGAAGAAGAAGAAACCATAATCCTATCCTAGCTAATATATAAAAGAGCAAATCTGTAAGTTTGTATGTCGCTCAATCATGCCTCAACGGCGCTATGGATCTGAATGAAATGTTGCATGCAGGTAGTTTATGACACAGAGAAGGATATAGGCTACTTTTCATCCCGGTTCATCAAGTAGTTACCGTGGGATGAATGAAAGACGTCCCAAAACTGCCCAATATGAAAAACTTCCCAAAACTGTCGATAGATGGCGCCACCGCAGTTTTAAATCGAGTGTGTTTAAGGACGTTCTTTGCAGGCGCGGAACACGATTAACTCACGAGTTACCTGATAATTCTATTAGGCGATGTATAAATATACGATACGGTTAATTAATACATTGGATATTTTTTAAAACTTAAACTTTAATTTAGAATACGAGTATAACATTAATTGGTAATGATCAGTGATTTTTTACCAACTAATAGGGAAGGTTTCAAGTGATAGGGGTGTCGAGAAGGCCAGAAAGGGCTGGGAAGTCGTGTATTCTGTGATCTCAATATTAATTTCCTAAAAATAATAAAAAATAATTTTACGTTACATATGCAAGGCTTCAGGAGCGAAGTAACGGAGCCGGATAGTTAGTAATAATTCTCTAAACAAATGAAGCTAGATTTAATATTTTTGTTTTTTAAAAAAATAATAATAATTAGTGAGACTTTTCCTTAATTTTATGAGCCCATTTAATACGGTACATTGTGAATGAGGGCACATGGGTTTGTTGTCTCATTTTTTGGTGATTTTCTTTTCTCTTAACTTTTTGGAGATACACTGTTCTTCCTGCGGTTTTTGCTTGTTTTGTTTTGTTTTGTTTTTGTTTTTATTATTTCCAATGTAAATGTGAATTTTACAATAAAAATTTTATTGTAAAGCCGTAATGATAATAATAAAAAAAAATATTCTTTGAAGTTCGCACAAAACTGCATTATCTGGGTGCTTCACAAATCTTAAGAGTATCGGTTGCCTTCGTTTTTGGCATCTTTTCAATTTTTTTTTTTATTTTTTTATTTTTAATGTTTTTTTTATTCTTGATAAGAATCTTAGAATTACCAGAAAGAATCTAGCCATTAAAAAGATTTCAAATATAAGTTTTCTAACTCAAATTTCAAGTTAATTTATTAAACAAATTATTGTAAGTAATAAGATGAAGTGATTTCAAATGTTGAAAATAGATTTTCAAACGCGGTCCGGGAAACGCAACTGGGTAAGCATCGCCATCTGTCGATCTTTCCTATACTTGTCAAAACTGTCACGGCACCACTAGACAAAATTTATTTAAAATCATTAGACAAAGTTAAAGGGTGTCGCAGGATATGTACTCTTTTAAATATTCAAAGAGATGGCTTTAGACAAACTTCGAACAGTCAGGCCAACACAAGGAGGATCGACATTCTATATAGCATCAGATCAATTAAGCCGCTTCTAAATGACGTTTTCAGTAATTAATTAATTTTTCTTAAAAATCTTCTTTAATTTCATGAAATACCAATCATTTCTACCGTAAAAAAGAGACTGCACATCTAATGAAATCTTTTTAATATTTCTCTACATGAAATTTAGCAACATAAATGGTTGGAAGTATTTCAATATTTTTTTTTTTTTTTATGAAGCACATTGAGAACCTATTTTGATTGCATAAGGAAAAGTGTTATTCTGCTAGAATTGAAATCAACAAGAACTACGGTAATAAATTTTTTTTTATTTTATTTATTTTTTTTTAAGTCTTTTTGGATAATACAATTTCGGGTTCCATTCTATTTTATTTTAATTATTATTATTATTATTATTAGGCTCTATCCCACATATGAATATTAAAATTACAAAATGACTCAAATGTTCAAAGGGCGTTTATTTTGCTACAATATTTAAATGATGCTATTATTGACACGGCAGTCACGCGATCCGCATGGAATTAGGATTTTAGCTTAAATTTATATATGTAAGCATTTCAAAAAATATTACAAAACAAGTTTTCATTTACTTAATGAAATATTCTAAAAAACAAAAATTTTCTACAGTTTTGTGAATTGGTTTATAAGAATTTTTTTTTCTAATCGAAAATGTAGAAGAAAATTAAAAAATAAAAAAGCCAGAAGAAGAATTTATAACTACTAAAGAAATGTAACAATTCCTGAACTGTAGAAATAAGTAATATAGAAGAGGAATAATAATAACAATAATAATAATTCATTCATTCATTCATTCATTCATTTTATTTCCGTTACATTTTATCATAGTCCTGTTCTAATAATAATAATAATAATAATAAAGAGGATTTTCTGAACGACTTCAAAGCCAGCAGTGACATTTATCAGAGTTACGCTTGAACTTGTCTTTTCAATAAAAGCAGGAAGGAAAGTGAGGTAAATGTGTGGACTCAGCACTCATCGGCAGCTATAGCCTTATTTGGAACGGGGTCAGGCCTCCAAGAAGTTATATCTGGCAAATGGAGAGAGCTCCGCTAACAGCGTCTCAAGTCACCCAGGAAATTGAGCAAAAGGAAGATCTTTCATCAGGAATTTTAGTTCAGATGTTGCTTCAGAAATAATTCATTAAAGATGACAGAGAAATGAAATTCAAGAACAAATCAACAAACAAAAAATTAAAACTAAAATATCGAATCTAGATAATTTTCGTATGAAACCAAATCTATGAAGGGAAGTTATAAGGGTTAAATAATGTTTGAATTAATAATAATAATAATAACCATCATTTTATAAGATTTCGAATTTGATTTGTTGATTTCTGTTTCCCTTCTTTTGTGAAGCGAAGCAGAGTAACATCTTTTCATTTTCACGAGATAAATTTGCGGCTTGTTCTACAAAACAAATTTTTGCCTCCTCCTCAACTAAAATCAGATTCTAAAACAGATCTTAAGGGATATATTATGACTTACTGCCATTGTAGATCATTGTGATAGTGTAAAAGCTTAATGGGATTACGTTCCGCAGTTTCGAATAATCACAGATAGCAAGCAAAAAGGTCCATCAACTGTCCGGGAGAAAGGAGGGAAAATCAATTTATTATACATTTTTAGCCTGGTTTATAAGGAAAAGTGAAGCGACTGACCGATTCAGTCAGTCTCTGTGTGTATCCTGCTAATAACTTATGAACCACTGGATGGATCTTCTTGAAACTTGGTATGCATCGATCTAACTTTAATATTTGAAATCTTTTTTTTCTAAGTAGATCTTTGTCGAGAACTTAGCGATAGAAAGCGATAAATATTTACACAGAAAAGCGTAAGAAGTGAAAGAATGATATCTAACAATCACAATTACTCCGTTTATTTCGTAAATGGATTTGAGAGCAATTTGATATGTCTAAAATTAACCATATTTATGTATCTTAAATAAAATAATAGGGATTCAGTAAATTTGGACAGGAATTGGAAGTATTCTATCTGTTTTATTCAACAACAGATATGATAATTTTAAAATAAACGTAGTGGTTTTTCATTTGTCATTTCACGACTTATAAAATAAAAAATAAAATAAAAAAAGAATTTTTAAGGAATAACCTTTTAAGGAGAGTAGGCTTTAAATTCTTTCGGGAACTCGTTGTAATCAGTTGCAAAAGGAGTTGTTAAAACATTTATTAATTAATGTTCTCAATTGACTCCACATTAGTTTCAAGACTGAAATGGGAGAACTTCCAGATAATATCTATCGGAAAATGGAATAGTCTTTAGGCTACATCAGAGAGAAAAGTAGAGATGAAATTGATGGTATATACAGGTCAAGTAACGTTATATGATGGCTTCCTGATGGGGACACTATGTTAGGACTTCCTCAAGTCAAAAGAAAAGACACAGACATTCCTTAAGAGGAAATCGAATCCTTTTTATTGCAAGAATTGTACAGAAATAACGCCAAGTAGTTTAAAAACAATAAAAATTAACTAATTGATTTTTTTTTTCTAAATAGTTTTCGCAGATCAACTCTTTTTCAGCGTTCTCAATTGTGACATGGTATTGTTATTTATGATACAACTTAACCGTATGAAAACTAGTTTGTAGTGTTTATGAAGAATGACAGAATTTTGTCCGACATTCAAAATATTATCATTGAAGTAATGAGTTGATTTATTGAAAAAAAAGAAAGGTTCGGTCCAAGCATAGAAAATTAGAAAATTTTAATCATCATATTCGTAATAAGCAACAGCGAAAATCCTACAACTAAATTTTTTTTTAACAAATTTGAAAAAGTTTTTCAAAACTAAATTTAACATGGAAACTCCATAAGGGCAGACCCACTTTTCAGTTCCCACATGTGGAAGGGATGAAAAAGAAATTTCCCATTGCTGCAATTTAATTCATTCAAAACATTAATATCTCCCCCAAATCCCCACCAATTATGTATCTACCATAACAGCTTCCCTACTTTTATTAGACTTTGAACTTGTAAGCCAGCCTTTATATTGCACTGAAAATAAATGTAATTTTTTTACGATATCAATTTCAGTGAAAGGCTTACAATTGTTCAAGGAATTTGAAATGAAATGTTTGTTTCATGTGCTTACATAGATATACTGTATTGTAATTTTATTTTGAAAATTTAAAACGTATTTATTTGGCAGTGATATAACCGTTCCGCTCAACGTAGCGGGTAGCAATGCTATACAGCTATCCAATGTCACTGTTGAACAACCATACATATTACAGACTGTTCCGAATCACTATTTTGGAGGGTTAAGTTTTCTGAGAGTGACAGTTTATTCGAATATTTATTATCATGGCATTCCGTGCTTTTTTCAATATGACGTACGTTGATTTACAATGAACTCCAGATTGCTTTACCGAAGTTATGACTTGTATAATTGAATTATACAGGGAATGTCACTTCATTCATTTTATTTGCTTCAGGAAAATAAATCAATTGATGAGATCTTAAATGTATTTTGTCAAAAATAAAAGAAAATAATTAATGATAAGATGAAACACTAAACTCAACATTTGCAGTTTTGGACATTTTTTAATGACATAAGGAGACAGATACAATGCGACGAAATCTACAATAAGTGATATTTAGCCAAAATCATCGCAGAAAGACTTATTAAAAATGTCTTTGAAAAGATTTATGATTATGGGACCTTGATTATGGCGGAACTTCTCTTAGTTATGCTATTAGGCGTCTATTTATAGACGCAACGAGCAGCTGTCTAGCAAGAGACGACAATATTGGAGTGTAATCAGACTGATAATAAGAATGAAATCAACCCACCCACAACCTAAATATCCTAACCCCCATGAAATTTCCGTGAGGAGGAAGACGCTTAATGGACGGAAGGGGAGACAGCAACACAGCCAGCCATTTGCAATCCCCTTCGTTGCCATTCAACAACAGCAGATAACATCGATGTCAAGAGGAAATATGCTCTAAATAGTAGTATTAATACTGAAGCATCAATCTAATATAAGCCCTATACTTAATAAATATATATTTAATCGATGTCATTAAAGAGGAAAAAAGAAGCTGCTGTAAATGCTTCGATACTAAAGAATGGACTTCATTAAGAGTCATCAAGAATTATTAGATTGTTCCTAACTTAATTACATTTTTAATGTGAATGGAAAAAAAATATGAGTAAAATAGTAATCAATCAATAATGTTATAGCCATCTTCATTAATGCTTTTCTGTCATCTTGCAGACTAATGCTTCTCAGATGTTTGGCTATTACATCCCTTTTTAATATCAGTCAAACATGACGCCCTTTCCCTCAACTGTATATATTTAAGGACGTAAAAAAAGCACGTATATTTGCCTATTATTATATATTTTTTTTAATCCATGTAACAAAGTTTATCTTTAAGAATTTAAAATTTTACAATACAACTGAAATAAGCTATCTTATGTCATATAACTGAATGTACAAGCGAAGTCTTACTATACCACTTGAATAGCTTTCGTATCTTGTTTGTATGCACGTCACACTAGAAAGGCTGGACAGATTTCCATAAAACGTACGTTGCTTATTTATGATCCAACTTAAAATATGAGCACCATTAATAATTTAATTTATAATTTAAATTAGAATCAGATAAGATTATTTATCTAGTTAGGTGGACATTCAACAGAAGAACTAATATCTAGCTAATGTAACACTTGTTTTTTTAATTCATCTGAAATATTCTTTTAAATGATAGAATTTTTTTTTTATGGATGAATGTTAAGGAAACAGATCCTGATATTTTTAATGTAATGTCAATCATCCAGTCACAAAAATAAAGTATGTGTAAATTCTTTTAAGTTTATTTAAAAAAAAAAAAATAAGTTACTGTATATTGGAAAGCAATCATTAAAAAACAAAATTTAAAACATTCATTATCCATTTTTCTGCTTTTAACGTATCACAAAACTTGTTCAATCTTCAGGCAAAAATAGCCAATCTAAATATTATTCCTCAAAAATGGCAGTTCTAAATTATGTCATTAACTTTTTTTTACTTCAGAAACTTAACACGCAATAAAATAAAACCACTTCTTACGACTGTCCTGTGTGTGTGTTGTTTTTAAATAGATAAATCTTGTTTACTGCAAGTGCATGTGTATTTCTCGATATTTTACTTCTAAAACTGTTTTGCACCCAAATATGTTGAAAGAATGGCATTACAAAGAATTACTTTGTAAATCTTGAGTTATTATGATTTCTAAGAGGTACCAAACATGAATCAGCATTTGCTACCGTGTGTTATATCATCAGAGGGTCCTTGGCCTTGGCGAGCACAACGCCATAGCTAACCAATTGTTACACTTCACAATTAATTTTCCACTTCTATACAATACTGGCAGCGCTCTAAGGCGGCTTCCGGTTTGTGAATAGCCTCATATTACCAACAAGTTTTTATCTATCAGAAAGACTTTTTTAAGATATTTCAATTCTTGCAAAGTATTTACCTCTTTCAAATTTTCTAATTCATTTACTACATTCTTTACCTCTAGATCATCAAGCTCTGATATCAAAGGCTTTATATTGAATTTATATGATTAACAAACTTTGCTTCTTGCAATGACGAATTCTTCAATTTAATTTTTTAGGAATACATTTAGGAAAATGTTTTAAATAATCTTTATTTATTTTGAAACAAACCAACTTTATTACGTTAAACGATCAGAAAAAAAAAAATGTCATTAACAATGAATTTTTAAGAAGTGAGTGAAAAATTACTATAAATAAATAATCACCTTCTTTTACATTATTTTCTTCTTGTCGGATGCATTAGAAGCTGAGATATTCCGTTTTCGTGACCTTCGATTCTGATCTACTGTAATTCATTATTGAATGAGATATGCCTGATTTTTCGATACCAAATAGAAGTGTGAAAGAAAATGAATGTTTTGATTAAAACATCAAAAAGAATAGTAAAGTCAATGAATTTAGCGAGTCTGAAGATTTAACAAAGCTATCTTTGATATCCTAGACCGATCAAAATATAATAAAAAAGATAGGACCACGTTGCAAAGCGGTCTAGGCAATGGGCTATAACTTGGCTGATAAGTCTGAATATGGTTTCGAATTCCGGCATGTGTGTTTCCTTTCTTTACTGTGTTTGTCTCCCTTCTCTTTTTCTCCTTTCGGTTACCAATGTAAGTTAAAAGGATTTGTATAATAGTCCTAAAAGGTTTCAGTACTAGTATCTACATCCCTTCCGAATAATAATAATATAAAATGTCGAAGCTCACTTTTTTTTGTAATTTTTATTGTATTCTAATCCTTTTTGGGGACATCTTATATCTTTTTAAGTGATTTATTGTAGTGTTTTAAGGAAAGTAGTCCTCAGCTGTTTTTAAGTATTGGGATTTTTAATATATTCAGTGATCTTCGTTAATATTTTCAATCTATCCGCATCGTTGTTCAGGGTTTCATTTAATGAAGTATTCTACCGATTTGCATTGGTTTAGAATCATTTCTTTTATCAAATATTTTTGTGACAAAACAAGGAAAAAGCAGGCGCTGATTGTTTCTCACTGAAAGTGATCAGCTAAGTGCTGAACTGAGAACAATATCTCATGTGATGCTGCCTGGAGCATTCTGGAATGCGGAACAATGGAAGAGTGTCTAGACTAATTATTGGTTACGTTAACTGTTAATTTCAATTAGTGGTTAAGTTAATTTCATTTCATGTCGTAGTGAATACTAATGAATTGGTGATTTTAAGTTCAGTGATCTATTTGTCTTGTTTCTTGTATTTTGGAGAGGAGGAGATGGAGGATTAAAGACTCCTGCCTGAGATAAACAAACTCCAGCCTTATTTTCCTACTCTAATGGAAACCATTTACTTCATCTAGGTTTTAACAATGTAAATATTGTTCGTTAAAACACACAAGTACTTTAAAATAAAACTTAATACCGTTATTGATGTACAATTTTAAAGGACCGCCAAGAAACACTCTGGAGGGAATGGGTACAGATTGATAGTATCACTTTACCTCACTTGGTTTTTAAAGTGACTGTGATTAAGAACAATTAAATTTTTCATCATGATTGTGAATGTTTAAATAAATAAATAAAGGGTTAGGATTTGCCGATTCAAATTAGTGAGCAATTTAAAAAAGTCATTTCGATCTTAGAAATTATAAATTTTCGATTTCTCTTAGCACTTTCAGAGAAGCTTTATAAATTCTAGTGTTGTGTGGTTCCCACAAATAAGTGAACATTACTTATTTTTCAAACTATAGTTCGAAGGGGCAAGGTCCTCTCACCGGTCATCTAGCCAAAGAAAAGAAAAAACAGGAGAAAATACGGCAGGTTCTACCGAGGTTTCTACATTTGTTTTACACATTTCGACATTTCGAGGAGGGAAGGGCAGTCCCCTTCGGTCTCCACCCATCCAAATGCTCCTATGTCTTAGGATCTCTTCTGATACTTCGTAGTATTCATTTAGTGGAAAGGAAATGGAGAAAAGCGTGATTTCCAAATGATTTTTTGAAAGAGATTTCAATCCTTTTAAGATATCTAATCTGATAAGTGGTAACTCTACGAAAAAGAAGGTGAAAAGCTTGAGGGAAAGAAAAGTTTAAACTCCACTGAGTGAATTTCACTAGAGGATCTTTTTTCCGCAAGTGTTTTCATGAAAAATAATCACACATTGGGTTATTCATCTGTCATTTGAAAAATGCTAATATTAATTCTCTTCAGTTGCAGATTTTCTATAAATATCAACTGTTTTTCAGTTTAATTCGAAAAATCATCTTCGTCTTATTTTTCAACCTTCAATATATGAAAATAGGAAAACAAAACCAAAGCCACTATTTAATCGTTTCTCCTAACTGATTTCCAAAGCAAACAATTAACATTTTTCTTATAGATGCTTTTTTTCAGTGTCTGACCATAATTCTACATTAACGTTAGGCGACCGTAAAATATGATGGAAATTTATGATAATAATAGGTTAAACCCAACATGTTTTCTAATAATTAATTTGACACTGCATTTTTTTTTTTTAAGTAAGCTTGTAAAAAAAAAGATTCTTTCTTCCTTGTTCTTTTTCTTTTGGAGGTGTAATTGGATTCTTCCCTTTAATTATTTCTAATCTGTGAGTTCTGCGAATCACCTGTTCAAAGGAATTCAACTCTAAAAAAAAAAAATGGAAAAAAAAATAGAAAAAAGAAAGGTGCAAAATTCAGAGATTTCCTTCTTAATCATGTAGTGGCTTCATTTATATTCGAGAAGGTTCCCGTTGTGGTCAGTCACTGGCATTACAGTAAGTCTACTCCTGCTAATGCGTGAGACATGGAGGTATTTGATGAGGTAACATTCAAACAAGAAACGTTCAAAAATAATAATAAAAATGTAGAAACACATAAACATTCAGTTCGTATCCGCCCACATTTTTTTTTTTAAGAAACATGACTGAATAAAGCTGTAGTTCAATTAGTATTTCTGATAAATAACAAATAGATAAATAAATAAAAGACATTCAAAATAAAATGTTTAATGTTTCAAGTTAAAAATGTCGTTAAGAATCTCTGTTGCAATCTTTCCTTGAACTAAAAATAAGTTCCACTCTTGAAGCTTAAATCTGGATTTAAAGCAAGTAAATTTTATCTACATTTCTATCAAACAAATGTATACCAGCATTTTCTCTTTATTTTATTGAAGAGGGGAAAAAAATGATTGTGTTCTCCTACAAAGCAGAAATAATTTTAGGCCAGTGAAACCCAAAGGATTTGGGTTATTATAAGGTTATCACCTTATTATCTATTAGTTATCCAACTGAATAGCAATTTGAGATAAGTGCTGATGTACTCTATCTTGTGCTGAGTACACGAAGATAGATAAATTTCTCTAACAGATTAATAATATTTTCATATTATTCTTTTGAATTTTAAAGACTATAAATCAAGTTACGATTCTTTATATAGTTCCAATTTTTAAATGATTTTGTATGATTCAAGAAATATCACACCAAACAGCATCGTGAATACTATTCGTAATAACATTCTATAATTATCCCTCATCACTCATGCTGATCATTCTATAACTTACTTTAAAACAAAATAAAACATTGCAATATGAGAATCATCAGAAACTAAATCTACACAGGAGCTAAATAAAAATGCTCAAGATTTTAAGATAAGCTGCAAACCATAGACGTTCATTTTTGTTTAATGATTGGATATTCACATGGAAATTTATAGAAACTAATGTTTTCTTTGTGTACTTTTATGTTTCAGTTATTATTTTTGGTTCTAATTTACTTAAGTTCATGTTTTATTTGGAATTTTCTATGAATATTTTTCCTTTTTTTCTTGTGCCCAAAATATATTTGTAACATGTTTATCCAAAAGGAATCACTGCAATGGATGGTGGCAAAGGAAAGCTCTTCAAGAACCTTTATTTTGACTCCTGCCTTGTTGAACAATGCTGCCCAGATGCACGAGAAATGAGACGAAACAACGAAACTTCACGTAAATAAACGAAAGATATCAATCTTTCTTCTTGTTGGGGATCAATACTAAGATGCAGTGTTTACAGTCAATATTTGATGTTTTCTTTCCTTCCTCTTCTATGCGTAGAATGTCAATATACTTTTATATGAAATGACCCCTTAAAACTTAATATAGACATAAGTTGGAATTCCCGCTTTATTAAAAAAAAAAAGAAATAAAAGAAATTTATGTTATCATTCAACTATCCTTTTCATTTTATAATGACAAGCCCTTGCGATTTTTAAAAGGTTGGTTTGTTTTTATAAAAGCTTATAAGAAGAACAACTGCAAAAAAAAGAGTAAATTAAGACGAGGTCAGACAGACCCTGCCGGAATTTCACTGGACAGCCAATTGTCGCTCATCATTCAATTAAATTAAATAAGATCTTAATGGTTCAGCAACCCACGCTTTTGATGACGTGAATCTAAGTTAAAAAAAGAAAAAGTGAAGTCTTCGGATCAAGTTACTCCTTAATCTGGAGATGATGGTAACTTACTGACGTGAGATAATCTTCTCTTATCTCCTAAGTAATTATCCACAAAACCCCGGGGCTACTATACAGATGATTAATTTTTTTTTATTTTTTTTTTACTAGAAATTTCCGCTGATAAGTCGAGCACATAAATTTTCTTTAATAACAGAGACCTGCAAAATTTAGGTTCATAAAAGCTTTTTAATATAAATTCACTGATGTAGTTTTTTTGGGTGTTTTTTTTTCTCCATCATGTCTAGTTTTTTCACAACATGCATTGCCATTTTTATCTGGGCGTATGTAGCCTATTGAAATTAATGGAGAAAAGTGATGAAATAAACCATATTTTTGGCAGATATTAGATATATTTATACAAATAGTATTAATATATAACTTAACACATCTTTAGCTTAGTCACAGGCTGTAAAATGCATTTTTCTTTTGTCCGTGAATTTGCCACTGTTGCTTTCCTCTTCGATATTTCAGAATTTTTGCGATGTACCATTCAGCAGTACTCTCCCATCATATTAACATTCCACCGACTCTGATACCTTCTTTCCATTTCCTTAATATCTTGATGGAAACATTCTCCCTGTTCTTCACTCACTGCACCAAGACTTTCTGGGAAAAAGTCCAACTGTACATTCAAAAAATGAATTTTCATGTTCACTGAGTATCCCAAAGGTTAAATTTTTCCAGCGATGACTAAATAGCAAAAATAGCAGTTATCACTGTGATTTTTTGGGACAAAAAAATGTCTTCCTGCAAATCATTGGAAGATCAAATCTGAAAGCTTCTGTTTACCTTTAGACCACTTCCTCAGACCCTCCACCCAAACAAAATAAACTTTGCCCATTGTCTATGTTTATCTTGATCTCCGGCTTTACTCCACAGTAATCACAGCTACTACTACTTTTTTACCACACAGCTCGTAACCGCAAATTTAACAAAAGTTATCTAGAAAGTTTACACAACCACGACTAGTCATTTTTGACAACACAGCACAATACAGTCTCAAAGTTAATGAGGTTAGAAAATAAACAAAGATAACATTCAATCACTATTGTCAGAGCCTTCTAGATTTTCTTTCTACAGGCCTAAATTAATATCAAAGAATAGGCACTGTGAGCGCTAGTACTTGAGTGATTTTAATGTGTGGAAAAATACGTAATTTTGGGGAGTAAAAAAAAGCAATAAAAGACACAAAAGAGGGAGATTAATGTGTAAACTATTAAGGAGCAGTCTACTAGCTAAATTACTGCTTTTTAATTGCAAATTCTTGAAATATCTCCAAAATAATTAATAAAATGAATCTGTACTGTGTATAATCTCTTAATACAGGCATAATGAAAATAAAAAGAATTTTGTGAAAAAAACTATAAAATATGAAATTTTTTGTGTGATTGAAGCACCGAAAAAATACATCAAGAACAGCTAAGATTTTTAAGAAAGCTTTATCATCATAGGCCTGTGTAATTAAATCTTGAATTTAGACTTAATAACTATTATAAGGAATAACAAAATTTGAAGAATTGCATTTTGATGCCTTAAGACATTATAAGTAAATTCAAACTAATAACAATCCTAAAAATTCATAGGAATTCAACTGAAAATTCTAACATTCATTGGAATGTTTCCATTTCTACTCTCCTGATGAATATATATAATAAGAAATACTGATTATTCTATGTTAGGTAGATGATTACATTTGGTGTATATTATAGATTATAGAATGTGCTCCTTCTGTTTTAGTTGGAGTGCCCTCCTTTGAAAATGCATATTACAATTATTAAAAAAAAAGCTGAATTTTAAGAATAAAATATGTATAATTTAATTAAATAATTTCAGATTCATTTTATTAAAATTCGGCTTTTTTTTTTAATAACTCTTGTAACATTTATTAAAAAGACTTTCTCTAAGAATAAAAGAAAAACCTCTGAAGTAGGAGAAACATGTTGTAACTTATTATGTCAATCGTTGTAGTTAATGAAAGTATATAAATCAAACAGAAATACCGATCAAGGGAAGATAGAAGCAGCCCAAAGCAATCTCAAAGAGGCGGTGAAAGGGGAAAAAAAAATTAGCCTAGTGGCAAGTTCTTAGACACGGTGTTCAATTATGATTGAAGTTTTCTAGATTTTCCGCCGAAAGGGTTTTCGTCCTAGGATCTCCTCCAATCCACCAAGGAGAAAGAATGTCCAAAAATATATCTCCGTGCCTGCTTCAAATTAGGTAAGTTTTCTTCGAATTAGGATAAAGGTTCCCAGATGGCCATCAATGTAACAACAATTTAAAAAATGCGGTAGAAAAAAATAACAGTTGGATAACAACTCTATCTACCAATTAAAGAAAAAAAGGAATTTTATAGAGGAGGAATGAAAAATAAAAACTCTATTCAACAATACATTCACATTCAAATATACAATCTTGTAAATCAGCAAAATTATTTTTTTTTCCAAAATACGGAGTATTAAACAACATCTACTTTTTAAAAAAAATCGTAAAAATCCTAGGATGAATAATTCGAAAGTTATAAGAATGTCTTTTCTTATAATATAGCAAAACACAATTTAGCAAGCAGAAGACATTACTGCTTACCCGTTAGGGCATAGTAAAATAGTTATTAGAAAATCAATTTTAAATTCAAGTTTTTGATCTTTTTCTTTGAACTTGTTGTGGGAAATGGCCATCGTAAGTATAAGAAATACAACCATAAAAATAGAATAAAAGAGTCAGTTTAATGTTGACTGTAGATAGGGAAGAGGAGGAGGAGAGTAAATTAGGATTTTTCTTAAGGCCTAACACATGATTTTTTTGTTGAATTCAGTTTTACGGTCAATATAAAAAAGTAAGATTTGTCTGTTGTGTTATTCAGGAAAAATCATGACATACTTTATAGAAAAAAAAGAAAAAAAATTTTTGCAGAGTCATTTGGTTAAAGCTTCTTGAACATAAAAGAGTCCCGGAAATTTAGTTGTATTTATTTTATAGATTTTGTTAATGTATTTTTCTGACTTTCTTAATTGGATACGTATATTTCATTGTATCTAATTCCCATTTCACTTCTCTCAGGTTCTGACTAGAGAAGAAGATAAAACAAGAAAGAAAAAAAAAACTATAGTGAGCGTAAGAAAACGAGTAAATTCAAATGAACAAATTCCTGAATGGAATTATGGGAAGGTTGTTTCGAGATTTTTGAGTTTTCATTAGTCAAGATGCCCAGTGTTTTACCAATGTTTATCTTACCATATATGGTACTCTCTAATACCATTTAAAACAGTCTACAGCTGTTTAGGCTAGTATCATATTTTTAAAATTTAATTAAATGTTTTCACTGTCAACAATAAATAAATAAATAATGTCAAGTTATCGCTAAGGATTTGTTGACGTAGCCAAGTGGTAATGCATTTGACTACGGGATGGAAAAGCCCAGTTCGATCTTCGGGGGAAGTGGGGGATTTTTTTTTTTTTTTTTCAACTGAATTTTCCTCCAGACGGGTCCTAGGGTCTCTTGAATGGATTCTTTTTCGGGGATTAAAGGAGGGCGGACGTAGGCTTATCCGATCTCAACTTAGTCCTGTCTGTAGGAAACGCCAGCAGCCTTACCTCCCGCTATCCCAAAGGTCACGTAGGTCTTTGGTGGGATACTTTAATATTAACTTAGAGGATTTGTTTTCTGGCAATCCAATCCATGAAACACAATGAATTCATGACAATATTTATTGTCAAGGTATTTGGTATTTTAAACGGAGTGAAAATCTTTTAATCTACATTAAATGGGACCGGGCCCATAGAAATATTACAATTAAAAAAGTATAAGTATTTGCTTGTTAACAGCAATAAAGTAATTCGTTCTGTGGCGTTTATTAACCTTGAAATCCGATTCCATATGATTAATGGAGTACCTATTATTCGACTACGTGTGAATTACAATTGGATCTCCTTATTAAATAACCAACACTCACAGGCATAATTTTAATGTTCCGTTGACAGCCATATCTATAAGATTATTTTTGAATAGAAAAGGTGCGGCCGAATCAAATTGCATACAATGAATGGTTTCGTTTCCTGTGGATTGAGACTGGATATCTATTACATAGCTAATAACCAAAGTGTCAAAGAAAGAACCGTTTTGGTTTGTTTGTTTGTTTTTTTCGTCAAATGAGTTTTGTTGTAAAATTAACAACATTTACAAGTTTTAATTTCAAAGGTGTTTCTTAAGGTCTCAAACATGTGATTTGTCTATTCCTTATATTGTTTAAACTGTGAATTCAGTTTGATGGTAATGTAAATAAAGTAATTTTTGTTTGCTGTGCAATCCGGGTAAGATCGTGACGTACTTTACAAAAAAAAAAAGGCATTTTTTTTCCCCCCTTTTCTGAACTAACATCAGACTATAAAATAGATCACAACCAACGGTTCACGATGAAATACTGAGCTATCAGGCTAATAACCATCATTACTCAAAAGTCTCATTGTATAAACGTTTCATATCTGTGCTTTATTAGTTTCCAAAATATACCGTGAAACGCCACATAGATAAACTTTCTAAAATATACAGTATGCTATCCTTATCATAAATTACTACTGTACTTCAAAAGATACAAGTCTATACAAGTTGGTCAATTTTGAAGTAAAGGTTTTACAGCTTGCAACAATTATTTTATTCCTTAAAATGCTAAATAATGGTCACTGCATATCATTAACCTGATATTCTTAATCACAGAGAAGTTTAATAGTAACAAACTAGATCGGAGTCGATTCGTCATCCCCTCCAGTAGATGCTTCGCTCTTATTCAACTCCACCGTTTCAACTAGTTTTTTTCATAATAATTATGATTTTTTTTTTCAAATTATTTGATTTTACCTCTTTGATTGTAGCCTAATGATCTTATATGCTATAACACGAAGACATTTAAATCAAATTCACCTTTAATTCTGAATTGCTCCCAACAATATGCTTATTCATATTTAGTGTATTTATACAAGAACATTGTAACAATGGGTGAGACCAAATGTTTACAAAGTGACATCCTAGAACAGCTGTTTTACGCTAATGATTCCAACGATCTTTTTATGCGCTAAAAAAAAAGTCATTGAGAACGCGAAACGCTGGCACATGAATTTTCTCACCAATTTCTTTTATGGTGAGTTTTTTATTGTTTATTTAAGCTCTGCAGGATCCACATTGATTCCGACGATACAAGAGCATATTTTTTTAATTTTTTTTTTCATTGAATTGAAAACTCCGCAAAATTCTATTAAATATTTCTTTATTTAAATTTTTAAAATATTGTTTAAATGGTCTCCCTTTCCTAATTTAATCTAAATTAAATTATTCGTAAAATAAGAGCAAGCAGATTAAACCAATCGGTGTCTAAAACACCAAAAATAAATAAATAATATTTTTAATCTTAAAACTGTTGCTAAAAATGCTTATTTACAATATTGCTTCAAGTTATTAGTCAATTAAAATGAAACACTAGAATTAATTGCAGTTTAACTGAAGATAATACATTATTCAGGAGCTTATCGAGGCTTTTTTAATTTCATTCAGAGGAATAAATAAGTGAATTCTATACTTTTTTCTTTTTTTATAAAACAAAAAAACAAAACAAAAAAAAACAAAAAAACTGAGTGGCACAGGAGAAGAATTTGAAACTCGCTTCCCCTTCCATTAACCGCAAACCTCTTGAATATGGATGAACATTCGGGACACTAGTGTGTGTCTAGTTACTTCGGGTCATTCCTCAAGCGACCAGACACCCCCTCGCAGTCGTCGAGCGTTGGCTCATCCAGTAAAAGTAATCTACTCACAACATATCGGTAACTGGAAACGTAAGACCTGAGTTTCCTTCAATAACCCAGACACTATTTCATTTCAGAAGTGGAGACAGAACTTCGATGATCCAATTCCAGAAGTAAGATTCAGAAAAAAATTAGTAAGAAAAAGACTGATGGTCAACAAAACTTTTGCAAACTTGAAAAAGACAAACGAAAAAAAAAAATTGCTGTTAAAGGAAGCAACTCCTAAAAACAAAAGTAATTTTATGTAAAAACAATATTTATGGCTTAGAGGTTTAAATCTGAATACGAGAAAAGCATCACAGAGAGGGTTTTCTGAGCTATTTCACATTATTAGAACTTTCTACTTATTTAATGAAACTGGCATAGGAAAAACTTTATATATAGCCATATTCCTAGAAGGATTCTAATAAGAATGTTAAAACTATTTCAAACTTGTTCGCTGCTTTGTAACCTCGATCCACTGTTTAATACACGACTATGATATTTACTAGAGATTGTATTTTTTTTTTTTTTTTACTTACTACGTCGCTAACTTTCTGGATAAGAACCACAAGGATGTTACTCTACTTCGTTTCACTATAACAGCGAACTTTGTAATGAAAATTAAATCAACGGGAATAAACAAATCATTTTAAGACCTTTTGAAACGCATTTTCATGGAGGCAATGCAGGGTTATAATTTCCAGTTTATCAATTAAAAATCTTTTGTAACAAGAACTTCATAGGAGAAAAGGATACCGGAACAGGATCTGGCCTTTTTTTTTAAATAAATAAATAAAAAGAAGAAGGTTTAATTAAATTCTTTATTTAAATCTAGGTGAATGAAATCCGTTCAACAATTTAAAACAACATTGCTGGACAAAACATAAAAATTTTATTGAAACCTTTCCATTATTAAGGAAAAAAGGCTATTTTTATATTAAATAAATGTTCGAAGTGTAATAAAATCGAGTAAGAGATTGCATCCAATGTAGGTTAACACAATTAAATTCACATCAAGTGGCAACTTATCAGAAAAAAAAACCTAAGTAAAGCATGAGATTGAAAAGAAGGTCATTTAAAGGGACATTCATTGAATGAGGGATAAGAGAAACCATTCCGATCAAAAGAAATAAGGTTTCCATTACGAAATAATCTCAAGAAAACATCAAGCCAAGGGTAGAAAGTAAAATAGAATTTTCGTGCAATCAACACATAATTAAGTGAAAGCTAATTTATAAAAAATGACAAGACTCGTGAATGAACATATAAAAAATTTAGTGTTGTAAGTTAACAAAGAAATTCTTCGAAACGGAAATAACAGTCCGATCTTTCTTAGGCTATTTCCCATAATAACTTGGAATATTGGTAAAGTCGTGCCACTGAAAAGTAATGAAAAACTGAATCACAATTTCCCTTACATAAGTGTCCGCATTTGAAAAATAATTTACAGACAAGATGACGTAAATTATTGCTTTGTACTTTTGAGTATGTTCCGTTATTGGAAATGGGTATCAATTATTTCAAGTTCAGTGTTTGAATGATTTGTTGATGATATACAACTGATATAGGTTCGTTGCTAATTCAGTCAAGCATCGGAAGGGAAGCGAACTCGAGGTTCAAATTACTGCAATCCAACGATGAATACTTGTGTATTTTTTTTTTTTTTCCGTCTCTTTCATTCAAGCTATAACCTTTCAATCATTAAAGTATTTCTTGAAAAAAAAAATACACTTAATGGATGAGTGTATTTCACAAACAAAGTCGTCTTTCCATTCATTTATTATTAAAATCTCAAAGTTAAACTGCAATGAAGGAGATAGCCATTGAAGTTGTAAGCCAACGTAATGAGGGGAAAAAGATAAACTTAAATCAAAGAATTTAAAAAAAAAAAAAAGTATGTATCTTGCAATCTAAAAATAAGCTACATAGTTCCCTCTAAAATCAAATATTCTTTTAAAAGAAAGAAGAAACATATTAAGATGTTTAACGATTAAGGCATAAGAAAGATCTAGTATATTTACTTATTTATTTGAAACGAGTTTTCACCTATTATTCGACTTTTCTTATTATTAAAAATTTTTTACAGAAATTCACTGTTATTAAAACATAAAATACAGAAGACAGAAATAAAGTAGAAAGTTCTAAATATGTGATTCGTAGACACCAGTCAGTGATAATAATAAAGATAATGAATTGTAAGTGTAAAAAATACTCTTATTGTCGAGTTAAATCGTTTTATCTTATATTTATCGTGAAGAGAGAGAAACAAATAATAAATTTTTAAAAAATGCATGCCTGTTGTCATCTATCAACAAACTGATTCCTACGGTCTCTTACAAAATGTACCAATGTGAAATAATTCTCTGCGACAAATACAATACAGTAAAACCTCGTTAAGTCGTCATCCGGATAAGTCGTCACTCCGCTTAAGTCGTCATTTTCCTTTGGTCCCGACAAGGTCTCATAGACAATAATGTAAAATAACCCTCTTTTACTCGTCACCAAATTTAATTCTACTCCGAAAGTCTAGCCTTTACGGGGAATTTTCACGTGAGAAATTCAATTGGGAAATTACACACTTCTCGCTGCGACTCTTGTCAAGAGTAGACGTTTTTCTTGACCGCTACTGAGTGTGATTTTATTTCATAGCGAGTAAGCCCCGAAAATTTAAAAGCGATCGAAATTGTTTTTCTTCCTCCAAATGTAACTGCACTTCTTCAGCCTTTAGATCAAGGGAATATTCTTGACTTTAAACGAAAGTACAAAAAAATGCTTGTAAAGGACATGATAAAAGCCTTGGATAGGAACGAAAAGCTAGAAGTTTCGGTTTTAGATACGATCCTCCAAATGTAACTGCACTTCTTCAGTCTTTAGATCAAGGGATAATTTTTGATTTTAAACGAAAGTACAAAAAAATGCTTGCAAAGGACACGATAAAAGCCTTGGATAGGAACGAAAAGCTAGAAGTTTCGGTTTTAGATACGATTAACTATGTGCACAAAAGTTGGAGTTCCATTTCATTACAAAGTGTTTCGAATTGTTACCAGTAATCAGCACCTTCATCAATCGACACTGTTGGATTATTTTAATGCCAGTAAAAGAAAATAAAATGTGGTAAGTATAAAATGTGTGTTTTTTTTTTTTATTATTTTCCACTCATTCATTTGCATGTATTGATTTCTGAAAATCTTGTTTTTCTCACCGAATCCTACAGCAATTCATAAAAATATTGAATTTCAATGTTTTTTTGTTTTTTTTTGTTTTGTTTTTTTTTTCAAAAATGCCCACTCCGTTTAAGTCGTCAAAAATGTTCGGTCCCTTGAGTGACGACTTAACGAGGTTTTACTGTAGTAAATGCATGGCAAAAAATACCTCTTGGTAAAGGACGATTTAAGTGGGATGTCGAAAAAAAATGCTTCATTATTAAATTAATGTTAAAAAAAAAATGCATTCTTGAAACAACATTGAAATTCATCTCTTTTTACTTTAATATCATTTTAAATTTAATGACAAATGAATGTTTTGTAAGTACAATGCAGACATGACTCCATGCAACTGAAGCTCGTTAGACTAAATATACACAAACCCATGGCTTTTTAAACGAACCCATCTAATGAAAACAAACTGCATTTTTCCACTTTTTTAAAACCAGTCTCAGCAACCATCTGGTTGCTGCTCAAGTGAGTTGTCTCTCGATATTTGTCACTGGGAATGTCAGAAGAATGCATTCCGACAGTAGGGTGAATTTACTCCACCCCCAACCTCCACGCATCGAATGAACGGTCACGTCGTCAAATGTCAATCACTCGATTATTCTTTCCGATACAATAGAACTCAACTGTTAATTAGCAAGACAATAGACGATATTAAAGAGTTAGTGTCCTTTCTGGTAGATGCAATCACAAATTCAAATCTATAAATCAACGTCCTTTGGATTGAAGAGAATTTACATCAGTTCAACAACCGGAAACTCAGAATAAAGCAACTATGGAATTTCTCCACGAAGAAAAGAAAAAAAAACAAAAGTTTATTTCAATGTTGGGCTTATCAAGTTTTACAATCTTAAAATCGCAATTTTTACAATACGTTACATAATTAGCATCTTAAAATGTGTGGTAGCTACTGTTCATTATGGATTATATTACAAATCAATTCTTCGAAATGGACATCAGTCATCAAATGGATTGAAAGTGGCCTGGATCAAATTGTAAGGCAAGGCGCAATCATCGAGACATTCTTCTGTATAATATTATACAGAACTCATATAAAAATTACGAGCTTCTTCTTTGCGAAATGATGGTAATCAGAGAAGCATATCATTAGCGAATAATAAATCATTCATTCGACGATTTGTTAATCTTCTAACGTCTTACATAAACATGTAATCCGATAAAATAAAGCAGAAAGATTATCCAAAGTTCATCAAATTCAGCAAACTCTGCTTATTAAAAAAATAATAATAATTAAATTCGTGTACGTTCTATATACATAGTATTTCCATTGCACATTTCTGACAGCCATTTGATATCTACCTTTTTTCTCCAAAAACGTCCTGACACTTTTTCATTTTCATTTTAAATTAGCCTTTTGTTGTTTAATAATTGTTTTATAGAAGTGGTGGGAAAATCAACTGTCCACTGTCCAATCTCCAAAACCCCCGGACTCAGTGCTAAAAGGTAATTATTAAACAATAAAAGGCAATTTAGGAAAAATGAAAAGTGCCAGGCGCTTGTGTTTGTACAGACTACAGACAGGTGAATTCTCTGCTGTAGTTGAAGTGAATATCTCTGTCATTTCTCTTGCAGAATAACGATCAGTTTAACTATCTACGTGGGGTTTCACCGACATTTTAAGTTTCGGGTTTAAGTTTGGACTTTATGGTGGCCCATTCCTACTTTCGTTGGTGTCGGCTATTTCTCAATTGCATAACTAACGTGTCAAGCGCTATATTGTGGGTTTGATCCTTTTTTATATATAATTTTCAGTCAAGTGTTTCGACTAGAAGATGCAGTCTTATGAGAACAGATGTGCGTAATTCAGTTAAGCCAACAACTCTCACTTCGCGGGTTTTCAGTATACATTTAAGTTCTATTTATTAATTCCTTGTTAGTAATTGACAGATAATATTTTCGCTTTCTATATGGATTCTATTCGCTTATGGATATTCGCTACTTTTGCGCTAAGCCATCGATATGATCCTACAGAAAAAAATAACTTAAAATGACCTGGAAAATTGGAGACGTGATCTTAACGTCCAGTTAAATCTCAAGGATAACATTACTTCGGCTATGTAATAAATCTCCTTTTCAGCTTTCAAAGTATTTATGTGAATTCCTTTGAGCAGGAGAACGCAAGAATACTTTTAAATGGAAAGGAAAATAGGATCGATCCACTAATAAAATTACAGCTTAATTTCGCTTTATTTTCATTTCTATATTTCTTTTTTAAAAGAAAAGAAACTTTTACATTGCACTTGGAGGAATTTTACAATTTCCAAGGGAAAAAAAATTATAATATCCTTTTTTACATTTTCGCATCACACAGCTCCGCAGAAATTATAAAGGGCGTACGGAGTATGGAAGGTCTATCTTTATTCTAAAATAACGAAATTCGAAGACAGTACATTCAGTATTCATAATATAATGCATTTTAATTTGTCCTATCCTGTATTATTCTAATTAACTAAGCAACATTTAACGCAAAGAAGCTACTTCTGAACAATTAAACTGTATCTTAAATTACCTATTTTTATTTATAAACTTTTTAGACTAGTATTGCAAATCTTATATGATGTTTCGGAAAGTCGGAACATGATTGTATCTCAATTGTTTCAAAAATTAAAATAATAATATAAATTAGTTTAACTGCAACTAATCAACACTGGACACTCGTACCATTTGTGCTGTGGATTCTACAAACTTCGTAAACTTTATGAAAATTATAAAGAAGGGTAAGATGTATTTCAAGCCTTATTTCAGGACAAGGATAAGCAAAGGTTAAACAACTGTTTTTTTACCACTGTTTTACAGGACATCACAAAAATAACAATAAATAGTTATTTGTGAATGAGATGAAAATGGAAGACAGACATATTGTTTAATTTCGAGAATCAGCTGGAAGTTCGTCAACATCTGCCCAAGAAGCATTGAAAGGACTTTAATAGCATTCGTGATGTGTGGGAGGATAAGGGTGCCAGCGTTCGAAGCATTCCTACAATTCATGTCACCCCCCATCAGCAATTCTCTTCTACCCTCTCTTGTAGGGCGGGTGATTTTTTTTTTCTTCTGGTTACTAAACTAAGTCAATTGTAAGCAGCTTTTTTAATCTGTCATATATTTCTATGTAGAAAATACTAAAAAAAAAATAATTAAGTAGGAGAGGGTTTGCAAGTTAGGTAAGATAATCGCAGTTTCATCAGATATAAAGATTAAACAGAAGCATTTAAACTACTTCTTTCTTATTATCGTTTTCTAATCATTAACAGTAGGATGAAAAAGTTCCCTCCACGAAGGCATCTTTTTTTTTGTTGCCCATTCTGTTCACTTAAATAAACGAGTGTTACATTTATTTGAAACATCTGAATATCAGTTATTAGTAACAGAAGAGAGATATTCATAAATCAGAAAATTGCAATACAAATAGACTATTTCTGACTTTATTTAAGATTTTAAAAAAGATTATTTATTTAATTAATTATTTTTTAATCCCATAGTTGTATTGTGACGGTGCCCTTTAATTCATCCCTAATCTCATGCAGCTGTATTTGTTTATTTTAATATGACGCATATTTGCACCAAACTGTGACCATCGTAGAGTACAATTAAATTGTACTTTTAGGTGTAGAAAGTGTGTATTTGCTGGTCACAATCACAATACCAAAACAAAAAAAATCATCATACGCAACTGAGATTTTAGTGTCAGATTTAAACTATTTACATTTAGGAGTTTAGGCTGTCGTAACTGCCCATTGGTGGGTCCTATGGGCTCCGTTCAATCCCCAACGGAGGTCGGGGATTTTTTTCATATTGAATTCGCCTCCAGACGGGTTCTGGAGTCCACCCAGCCCTCTGTAAAATGTGTACCGGGGTTCTTCCCGGGGATTAAAGGCGGGCGGGCGTCGGGCTGACCACCCAACCTCAACTTACTACTTTTGGTCAGGAAACGCCGGGAAGCTTAACTTCCCGCTTCCTCAAGGGCCAGATTGGCCTGGAGTGGGATACTTTACCTTAACTGCCCATTAAGTATGGAATTATGTAATCTTATAAGCGCCATTCAGGTAAAAAGGTTTCTTTCGGATAATCGAAATGTATCGAGTAATTTGTTTTTATTATAAATAGGGGTAACAATGAATTAAAATGAAAGCACTCACTTACGAAAATTGTTATATTTTCATGTTACATTTAATGCATGTTACACCTTCTTACATGAATAATGGTTATTTAGAGTCAAAAACTGACTTGTCCAGAAAAAGAAACTGTTTCTAATTTCTTTGGATCTAATTATTTAGACAGTAAGTTACAAAGTACTATTCGTTTAATAGAAAATGAACGATTACACAATACAAAACATAAAACATAATAATAAATAAACATAAACATAATACAAAATATAAAACTTAGAGGCAACATTCCACCTTTAGAAACCTATAATTTATATTTGGGACCGTTCAAATATTACGTAAGCACATTTTTAGTCATTTCAGGACCCCCCCCCCCCTTGTAAGCAAAAATAGGCAGAGCCCGACCCCTCCCTTTGATTTGCCAAATCATTAACAGTAAATACCACTGAACAATAAATTAAAACAGTCAAAATTACATGATATTCACTCCTAAATTAAAATGTAATAAATTAAATATAAAAGTACACAAGAAATACTGAGGAAAAAGTCTTATCTCGCGCAGGGCACTCTCTCGCGTGAATATTTGTCTGTCTTATAAGCATTGCACCCCTTTTGAAGTCATCGGTATTGTCTAGAAGGACCAAATCCAGGATTTATAAAACCATGATCAGACCTGTTGTTTTGTATGGGGCCGAAGCATGGACTTTATCATGTAAGGATATTTCTATTCTTGGTATATGGGAAAGGAAAATTCTGAGGAAGATTTATGGAGCTATTTGTGACCAAGGTTTGTGGCGTATCCGCACTAATAAAGAACTAATGGAATTATTTCAGGGGCCAAGCTTGGTTTCAATTGTTAAAAGTAAAAGGATCCAATGGGTAGGCCATCTCCAAAGGATGAATTTGAACCGTGGAGTGAAGAAACTTTTCATTGGAAACCCTGGTGGTAGAAGATTAAAAGGAAGACCACGACTTAGATGGCTTGATGATGTGGAACGCGATTTGAAAAAGCTCCAGGTACGAGGATGGAGGAGAAAGGCGCAAGATGGAAAAGAGTGGGCTCATATTGTTAAGGAGGCCAAGGCCTTACATGGGCTGTAGTGCCATGGAGTTAGTTAGTTAGTTATAAGCATTGCTCTGATCCTCCTCCTTGTAGCAGAAATAAGGAAAGAATGAACCTCTTTTAATGCTAACGTCATACTTGAACTATGATGATTTTTTTTTTCTTCATCCCAGGCTGTATGAGTAAGGATTCGATGTATATAAGATTAATAAGAGTGTACGACTGATAAGTTAACGTAAAATTAAAAATTCTTATATTGTATATAAAATTCATATTATGAAGTTATCGTGGTCAGTGCGGATAGATGGACACAGGCCTGAAGGAAACTAAAAAAAATATTTGAGAGATATGATTCACTTGAATATCCGACTGCTGAATAATGCTTATCTGTATTATCTATATAATGTAGAATTTTACATAAGGAAAAAAAAAAACGCTATCACTTTTTCGATGCAGACGTCAACTTAACGACACGTGAACTGTGCTATGTTAATGAAATGTATTTGCACACATATACGCTTTCATAAATCTTAAGAATAATTCCAAAAACAACAACAACAACAATAACTTCAGGTTGCTAATTTTCTCCTTACCTGTAGCTTGACGAGAACTTCTTCGTGCTGCCTTTGTAATTCCAGGGCTTCGTCCAAACTGGAACCAATTTTGGTCAATTCTGGGTCCATCTCTAAAATTTTCAATTTCACCCATTCTGCGTTCTATAAAACAGAAAAGAAAAAATATCTTTAGAAAAACATATTTTAATATAGGAAAAGTAAAAATAAATCTGTCTGAAATATACAATTACTTATTCAATGAAATTTACCAATCTAAAAGTTCTGGAAGTTTTAAAAGTGATTGGCAAGCCTAATTAAAAGTTAAATGACCACGGCCATTTCAACATTTTGTTGTTGGTAATTCTACAACCATCATTTATAAAATCATTAGTAACAAGAATTAATTCTATATAGAAGATCCATTTTACAGCATTTAAGTACTGCTTCGAGGTCAAGGGGTTGTCTGCTACCAGGCTGATATAGCTGAAGAAGGGTTTGAATCTTTGTGGTTGATTTGGATACAGTCGCCCCCACCCCCCCTTGACCTGGACGATATATAAAAGTAATACTGTAATTAAGAACAGTCCGCCTATTTTATTTAAACGAAAACACGATCACCCTTTTTAGAAATGGGTATCAGAGATAAATTAGAAAATAACTCATAGTATATCTGAATAATACTTAACCTTCTCCGTCCAAAACACGAACAACTATGTCGATAGAACCAATAGGCAAGTTGTTTAATATCGGGTTTTCAGTTAAAAAAGATTATTTTTTTTATATCAATATATAGCCTAAAAATAAGTCTTTTAAGGTTAAAATTTTCAAAATTTTCTGGGGGGAGGACTCTTAGACCCCCCCCCCTTTACAAAGCCTTAAATCCGCCCCTGTTTGGATATCTAACTTTGTTCATTTCCCTGGTTTAATGTAGACTATGTCCTATGGTGGCAGGCGCGATTCTTGGTCAGAGCAGACCCCACAATTTGCCCCTTGCTAAAGCTAACAGCGTAACTGTTACGAACTCGGAATTCCCGTGATTCACAGAAAAAAAAAAAGGTTTTGTAGCATTGGTCCCAAATGAAGTTTCTTCATAAGCTTAAGATAGGAGTGTACGCTTGAGGATACAATGGCGTACAGAGGAGGGGGAGGTTTAGGTAACGCCCCCCTACCCCATTTTATCGGAAAATAGAAGAAATTCAACATTTGAGACCTTTTTTTTTTGTGGTTGAACGACTAAGACAATTACAACATGGTGTTATACGCCAAAATAGAATTTTTTAGATTATTGCTCCATCTACTAGCGAAAGATAGTATCTACTCTTTATAAAAAACTGTTCCTGTTTGCTATCTCAACATAATTCTGCGCAAAATTAATTTTGAATAAACGCCAATCGACTAATCGTAACGAATAAGATTTGTACCATGTGACAACGACCTTGTCTCATCAGGGCCGGCGTTAGGGGGTGGCGAACTGAGCGGTCATCCCCAGGCCCCGCGCTTGGGAGGGGGGGGGGGCCGCGCCTTGTTAGAAGAAAGAGCATGAAATGGGATTATTGTGGGTTTTTTTTTTGGTTGTTAAAATAGGATTGTCAAGGGCCCCGCAAAATTCATCTTGCCCGAGGCCCCGCACCCTCCTAGCGCCGGCCTGGTCTCATGGTCATTTGATTCGTAATTCGTACGTCATCAATGTGCAGTATATGTCATTTTGATATATAACGCTCTTCAGTCCATAAAAAATATGAAGTAATGCATAAGCTTTTGCGTTTACGCGAATACCTCAAAATCGAATTTTGGCGCTTGGTCAGATGATGCTTAACACCATCCAATTCATCCTAATGAATCTAACTAAAGAGAGGTGACCAGTTAAGACAGATATCATGTTGGTTTCCGTCGATCTGAAACATCATCCGTTAGATATTTCAATTTATTTTATTTCCTTTCTATACAGGGTGTTTCAAAAATACACGGCATAATTTCAGGTATGTATTTCCCACATGTAGACAATCAAAATAGTTCATTACAACATATGTCCGGAAATGCTTCATTTCCGAGTTATGGCCTTCACAACATTGAAAATCACCGGAACGTTTTTCGTATTTACAGATGAAGCACAGTTCACACGAGATGGCATAACAAATTTCCACAATCAGCATGTATGGGCGTATGAAAACCCAAATGCAACTGTTGTATCTCATCACCAGGTGCGGTTCTCCCTCAACATGTGGGCCGGTATCATTGGTGATCGATTAGTTGGACCCCATGTACTTGTAAACAGACTTACGGGGCAGGCGTACACAAACTTCCTGGAAAACACCATACCTCATGTTTATGACGACACTCCACTGATCGATCGTCAGCACGCTCACTTCTTGCATGACGGCGCTCCTGCACACTTCAGTCGTACGGCTCGCCGGTACTTGGATCGAACGTTTCCTGATCGATGGATAGGTAGAGGTGGCCCAATTGCTTGGCCTCCACGCTCACCTGATCTGAACCCTCTCGATTTCTACTTGTGGGGCCATTTAAAATCATTGGTTTATTCGTCTCCGGTGCCTGATTTGGAATCCCTTCGGAATCGAATTGTGGCACGTTCTGAGGACATACGCAACATTCCTGGAGTGTGGGATCGTGTTCGCAGGTCATTGAGACATCGATGTGAGGTCTGTATTCAAGCAGGAGGTGGTCATTTTGAACATCTTCTGTAATGGCAACGACCGGCGGAACGAAAAACGTTCCGGTGATTTTCAATGTTGTGAAGGCCATAACTCGGAAATGAAGCATTTCCGGACATATGTTGTAATGAACTATTTTGATTGTCTACATGTGGGAAATACATACCTGAAATTATGCCGTGTATTTTTGAAACACCCTGAATTGAAAAAGTGTATATGAATTGAAAAAGTGTAAACTAGTTAATAAACTAAAAGTTAAATAGTTTGATAAGGTAATTCTGCTCAAATTTTTAATGAGAAGTTTTTTTATTTTTATTTTTTTAACATGTTATTTTCTGTAATAATAAAAGTTATTAAGGTTATGTTATTTTCGAATTAATCTACTGTTTTCTGTCAAATCCAGTGGCAGAGAAGATTTCTTATTCATGTATTAACTCAATGTGGATTGAATGTCTAATACTTTTTAAAAAAAGTTTATAAAAAAAAAAAATACGTAAGATGGATAAGTATTTTTAAAGGTGCAAACGACTAAAAAGGAAAAAAAGCAAAACAAAACAAACAGGTTCTAAAGACAAGTATGTAAATGAAATAGTTCCTATTAGTTTACGAGTTGAGTTCTTTCCTCAGAAAATTGCATGATTTCTTCTTATTACGAACACACCTAAAGAAGACATTATTGTTGTTATTATTATTTTTTAATAACCATAAGCAGTTTAAAAGATTTTTCTTCGAAATCTCTAAACGTCACCTTTTTAAAACTTCAATATTACTTTAGTGTCACTTGTATTTTACACATAATTTTAGTCTATTCTCCTCGGAAGGTGAGGCGAATCAAATCAGTCGATAGTGTTCGTGTATCCTTAGTAACTCTTGAATCGCTGGATCGATCATCTTGAAACTTGATATGTAAATTTAAGGATTACAGACAACCTAACTGAGATTTGATCTAACTTTTCCCAGTGGGTCTCTGGCGAGGAATTAGTATGAAAAAGTCACAAAAATTCCCATAGAAATGCATTAGAAACTAAACAATGGGTTTCTATTGATGTCTTAAACACTGGATGTTAATCCTTTTAGTTAATTATAAAGTTAAGATAAACTAAAGTTAATCTGCTTTAGACAATTTGAGCAAATAATGCCGAGTTATTTACTTATTTTTCAGAAAGTAGAAAACTTATACTGTTTGTGTTCAGCAGATATTAAAAATTGAAAAGAAACGTAGGCTTTAAGTTCTTTCAGAAATATCTTGCTTTTATTGTTTTTATTATTATTATTATTATTATTATTATTATTATTATTATTTAACCTAAGCGAATATTCTTATTTTGTTAATAAAAAAAACTTTGACCTCAAATTTTTCTGGAATCCCTAAAAAATACTGATTAACCCACTGTGGATTTTGCTTATTCATCACTGATATCATAATACTTTTCTTTTTTTTTTTCTAAAAACGTAATGTCTCAACTGAACAGGACAAATGACTTGGAGTTTCATGATTGAAGTGGTTTTTCCATTGTTCTGATCCTTACTGGCCTCTTAACTTCTTCGGCCTTTCATTAAATTGATTGTTCTGTGTAAGCACCTGCTCTTTACTGAATATTAAATTATTTCCTGCTCTAGATTGCAAATCACTATCATGTGACTTAAGTTTGAGATTTAACATATTTTAAATGTAAAATCGGTTTGTAATCAACAAAAACAATCATTTATAATTTAACTTTTATTTATAAAAAAAAAAAAAAATGATGTTTTTGTCCAGGATTGTTATAAAATTATTTTGAAGTTTTGAAAGCTACAAATCATAGATATCTGTTCAGATTTCGTTACTAACGATGAAGAAAGATAGAACCATCTTTAGTTTTGTTTCTCACTTGATTGCAATTGTGATAGAGGCCACTAACTGTCTTCCAAAAGTGAAACATATTAGTTTAAGACCATTCTTTTAATAATAAAAGAAGACTTAATGGTGATATTACGAAAAGCATTCTAATATTTATAAATTCCTCCTTATCATTCAACAAAACAGTTTCTAATTGTTTTTAAGATTTTCCAAAGCAAGCGAAATTGATTAATATTTCGACAGATATATGAAATCAATAATTTATAACGAGTTAAACGCAATCTCACTTACAAAGTTAATTGTTTGAGTATGCGTATGTGTAACTCATTAGTGTATCACGAAAACAGCCCACTACTGCTAAGGAATTCATGTTTAAGTTTACAGTTGCTTAAAAGGTCATAAAAAAGCATTTTAAATAGGCCAATTACGTAGGCAATTTCGTTTTAAAACTTGGTTTAGCCAAATAGATAAACACGATCTTGATTCATGTAAATTACGTCTACAATATCTTACGGTTGTTCAGAGAACAGACAAACGCGTTTCACAATGTAGATTCTTCTAAGTCAATACAAATACGATTTTCTACGTAAATATCATACTGATATGTCACCATATTCTTTCCGTAAGACTTTATTGGTCTAAAGTTCTCATTTCTTTAATTCTTAAATACTGGATAACTCAAATTAACAAAACATAAGGTCGACAATCACAGAATTTTAGAATATTAATCTTTTAATTAATTAATTAATCCTTTACTGATTTCCTTCCCCCCCCCCCCCAAAAAAAAAAGACAAACTAAAACTACAATCATAAAAAGAACACGACTGGTGTTCTTTCCTTTAATCAGGAAACTGGTTCCGCAGAATATATGAGAACCATCACAGCATTCAGTGCAGTGTTTCTGATGTTTTATGATACTCTGTGTATTAATTCGCCACTAGTCGAATCACGGTGATAGCAAATTGTTTAGAATCATGGATCTGCCTTTGTTTTTAATGGGGAATTGGGTGATGAGAAATATAGTTCTTCAAGAAACAACGCATGTCCTCATAATTAATAATATCACAGTGCATATTAATAAGTAAACAAATACAGTAAATGTTTTTCTTATTTATTTTTTGAAATGCTAAATGAGAAAGGCAAAAAAAAAAAATAAAAAAAAATAAATAAGAAATTAGTTTATTACAAACAGAATGTAATTATTATTCGATTGGCTTTTATTAAATATTTTGATATTAAATATATTTCGATAAATGTATCACCTTCACCGTTAAACTCAAATATTATTTTCACTTACAGATTAAGACATTTACCTAAATATTTTTAATACTAAAACCTTTACTGACCCCATTACGACAAATCATTTGAAGTAAGTATTAAATCATTCCAAAGTACGGAAAAAGGTAAGTTAAGAACTTTTATAATAGCCTAATGCTTTACATCAATGGTTCTGAATGCTAATATCCTTTGGCTTGGGAAGGTATCCTTTCAATGGATGCAGTTTGTCTTTTTAAAAGTTTAAATCGCCTAAAAATATATATTAAACAGAGGAAACTACATCTTTGTATCAAAACTTTATAACTTTTTTACCGTTATTGCTTCACGATTTTACTTAATGGATTATATATAATTATATAAACAAATTCAAAACGAAAATTTCCATGAAACATATTGATTGTTTTATGGGGAAATTCAAGTAAATATTATCGTTGTGATTTAACTGATCTTTAGTGATATTTTCTTCAAGAGAGGCTCATCAAAGCTGTATTTGTTCCCCACCACTAATAATTTCTAAACCGCTGATCTTCTTGAAACTTGGTATGCATATTTAAGAACTGCAGATGATCTAACTTTTCTATTTGAAATCTTTTCCAAGTGAGTCCTTGTCGAGAAATTAGCAAAAGAAGGAGATAAAAAATTCATATAGATTAGAACCATATTAGATTAGAACCGTATTAGAACCATAAAAAGTGAATTCCTATCGACGATTTAAACAATGGTTATTAATTCTTTTAGAGAATCCATTAAAATGCTATGGTCTAAATATGACTAAAATTAATGGACTTTACACAATTTAAGCAAATAGTATTGATTTATTTATTTATTTATTTATTTTGAAAATGGAAAATGTTTACTCTTTGTATTCAGCAGATATTATAATATGAAAATAAATATATGCTTTTTGTTTGTCACTTTCACCAGTCAAAAAAAAAAAAAGAGAAAGAAAACAAACAAAGGAAAGTAGACTTTAAGTTAAGAGAGATTTAACGTGCCTGAATTAATCAAAGAAATGGGTAAAAAACGAAGGCACAATGCTAAAAGAGAAAGGATTCGCACCCTGAGCTGTCACCGGGAAGAGACTGGGACGGACCGTTTCGTCCTTTTTTGGACTCATCAGCCAGCCAAACTCACCGATGACAGACTCAGAAAGTGCGAGAGGTTAACACTTTCTGAGTCTGTCATCGGTGGAGTTTGGCTGGCTGATTGGTCCTAATAAGGACGAAACGGTCCTTCCCAGTCTCTTCCCGGTGACAGCTCAGGGTGCGAATCCTTTCTCTTTTAGCGTTGTGCCTTCGTTTTTTACCCATTTCTTAGACTTTAAGTTCTTTCAGGAAGTTCCATTTTGTTGATAAGCGATGTAATAACATGCTTTCGGAAACAGAGGTTTAGAGAAGGCCGCAAAAGTTAAGAGCCACTGCATTAATAAACCGTCCTAGTTCTAACCATCTCTACGTTATTCCTGTTTAATAATGTTGCTCGGTGTCCATCGACTCCAAGTGAGAATAAAAAAAAGTTCACCGGCCTTTTATTTCCGATTGTTCCGTTCTTTATTTTTCGTGATGAGCTTCAAAAGATACCGACTTCTTCGAAAACAGGGAGCAGAGATCATTATTACTAGGTTCAGCTGATACAAGAAAATATACACCCCCAATTAAAAAAAAAAAAAAATCAACAAGTTTAGTTTACGATCGAAACACATGTAACAGATTTGGGCTGTGAATGAACTGGGAACTGTTATCGGGAGATTGTGCATTGTTTGGATGCGAAGAAAGAGGGTGACCTTCCCACCACCCACTTGGCCAATTCCATATAAGGACAGGCCTACTTCCTTCAGAGCGGATGGCCGAATTCACGTGGAGTACAAGTCTCCGGCAAACGGACTCCAACCTCAATCGCAAAGATTAAGGGAAATCTGCACAATAAGCTAGTTCACTGTTTTCAAAAAAACATTTATTTATTTATTTATTTCATTAAGAGATTTAAGTGTTTCTACTCTATATTCTACAATTTCTTTTTTGTTCTACGAATGGTTATAATTGCTTTCAATAAAGAAAGTTTGCCTTATAAGGAAACGACAGTAAGTCATAACAGGAAGTCCTCGTGACAGTATCTATTCAAAATATGACTAAAACAAATCAATTAATAAGTGAAATAATTAAAAAATTATTGAATTTTGAATTTACAATAAGATGGTATAAGGAATTATCATAAACAGCATCAGCATAATAAATTGTTCAGTTTTTCAATAACAGATATCGCTTGAGACATCTGGATTGTTTCTATACGTAACTATTAGGCCCCTTTTATTTCATGGCCTGAATAGTAGTCACTGATCTAATGCTGCACTTTTATTGTGTTCTTTGTGTTGACTTTCAACAACTCGAAATTTACATATGTTATATGTTCTGACTTCGCCTTGTAAACTGACGAAAAATCGGATCAGTACTAAAAAGCATGAAACAGATGCTCGGAAGTTCTGTAGGAAATTCACTCATAATAATCGCAATTTGTATATTTAACTTCCTTAAAAACGAGTGGATTTCGGCTTCCTAACGCTCTGTCTATTTTAATTTTTTTAACTACTTTTGTATTCTAACCAAGAAACACATATTGGATCAAAAGTTTGATATGGAGACTGAGAACTAGAATACAATAACATGTTTGATTTACAGTAATAAGCTAAATCTTATTTGTCTAATTAAATGGGGGGGGGGGATATTTGAAGCTTTAACATAATTTCTAAAAATTTGAAATAAAAAAAATATTTCAAATTTACATCTTACACCAACATACTATGAACCCAAAAAAAAAGGACATATTCGACACATTTTGAATTTTGGATGAGGACGGGGGAGCAATATGCGCCCCCGTCCTCCCGGATATATGGATTGAAGAATATTGAATAATGTAATGTAATGTGGTGAGCGTGGGTGGCTTGACAGCCAAGCACCACCACCTGAAAGATCTATTGTGCTATCCCACGGAAACAAGGACAGACGGAGAGAAAGACTGAGAAAGGATGGTGTGAGAAATGCAGGGGAAACGGGAGAACCCCGGGAAAACCTGCCCAGCACGGATCGCCACCATCAACGAAACCCACATGAGAACCGAACTTCGGTACTCAGAGGAATATTGAATAACTCAATCTACTAATTGTATGAAATACTGTGCTCTTAGGATAAGTGAAAGAAGAATACACTAATTTACATCAAATTTTACATTTCAATCTCATTAGATGTTTCTGTTTATAAAATCATTCTCTGGGTAGCTTTTAAATATATCTTCAGTTATTCAAATAATAATGCACTAATTTACATCAAAGTTGATATTCAGGAGTTTACTTTTTACTGTTTAGGTTTCAGTAAATATTGATAATAATTCACGTGTTACAACAGTCACTTTTCTTTAACAATGCTATTCTGTAGTTCATCCAATAACACAATAATGTAAATTAACTTTCTTAGTTAAAAATTATAGCTTACGTGTATTTCGTTTTGGTTTTCTTTGAAGTCATTCAGGTTGACTGCGTCATTGTAGTTTGCATTTTTACTTAATATTTTTAATTAATATATTTATTGATTTTATAATAAGTACCATTTTACTTTCAATATAGATGTCAGCTATTCTGAAATAACTTATTCTACTGTAAGTTACTATCAACATCAACAATACGAATGAGTCTTCTTTTGTGTCGAGCAACGGAACAAGATAGAATATTCGAGAATGAATTCAATGTGGACGAAAGCTACACATACCTACACATATAAAGTAAGCTAAGGTTCACTCAGTTCATTATTTATGTTAATTCATTCTTTAATAACAATTAAATAACAGTCAGTTGGCCAAAATACTTTTTATGACTATTGATTTTTAACCAAAAAAAAAGTTGGTTCTCTTCTAAGAAACCATTATTTTCAATATTTCTGTGGTAATTTTTTATAACAAAAAACCCATTTGGCGAACGAAAGCTAATGGCGGCTGTTTGGTAAAGGTATCAGGCATCAGCCCTTGGGGTATGAATAGGAGGGGGGGGGAGATGTAGGGGAATGTGGTGTTTGGGAACACGTGGAATGCCGACAGTTTACTCTCTCTGATCCATTTACTTCTTTGAAGAAGGAAAAAAAAAGTAGAATGGGAATAACTGACCTGTTAAATTGGAAAAGACGATGAAGGAAAGAAATTATGAGCTTATTATGAGAGTGAACGGGAATTAAGGAAAAAAGATAAAAAAAAGGTTACAGCAAAAACCAAGTTAAATCATCTAAAAGTGACCCAACCTTATTGCAATTTTAATCTTCATAAACAAGAAGCTATTTACAGTTTAAAGAAAAGAAAAAAAAAATAGATTTATGTGCTATTTCAAGTTATGTTTAATTATCAAAAAAGATGCAGTTGCATATTAAGTTATGTTTAGTTATGTTTCGAAATCAGACTATATCTTTCACAATTCCATTAAATGCTTCTGATATTTTAAAGGATAAAAATTTAAGGAAAAAAAAAAAAAAGAAAGAAAAATTAAAATGAAAGTGATTCACTTAACTTATGCTCCCACATTCACGTAGGCCATAGATAGATTAAATGGAAGCCTAAAATTAATTGGATGAAAGGCACCTTTAAGAGCGGAACAGCTGTGTCAGGACGTCACTTGTGAACATAATGTTTGGATTTATCCTTACATTTCAAAGCTTTTGAATTTTCCAGCCATAAAGTCCATTGATCATGCGATAATACAAAATCATGTTTTAAAAATGACAGAGCATCGCTCTGCAGTCAATCCCGGTTAAAAGAGATTAAAAAAAATTATCTTAATAATATAAAATGTTTCTTAGATTAACTGTCTATCCCCGCATCGTAGTAAGAGCCTATCATTGATTAACATGATCTGACATCATAGCATTAGTTAAAAACTAACTTAAACAAATCGTTAATACCATTAATCAAAAACTATCCTAATTTGTTTTCGAGTGGATCCTTTTCCCAATCACATTTTATTTTAATATGAAATTTGTTAATTTGGCATTAAGCATCAGCATCAGGTAAAAGAGGCAGGTATGGAAAATATTTTACATAGGGAGTCACTGACCTAATAAGCTATGATGAATTACTGAACCCAATTAAGCACACGCGGAATTATCAGTTTTTTAAACTTATTTTTTTTTTTTTAAACAGCCTATTTAATTTGATTCTTGCACGACATGAGTAAAATCACAGTAAATTACCCCTGGCTTATTTTGATCTGCTTGTTTAACTCTTATTACTTCAATATCAATTGATGTTACTCAGAGCAATATTTAGTTGTTTATTGTTCTGTGAAGAGAAGAAATCTAAAACAGAGAAATTTTGCAGAGTGCTTTCCTTTCACCAAATGGAAGAATATAGTCTATATAAGTAATTCCCTGACTTAATGTTTCTAGAGGAAGATGCCTCTTCACTGCGTGGTATTGATATTATGCATAGTAGCTATGTCGGGACCTCAGCAAATGACAGGAACTAATATACAAATGCACGGGGTTATTTATTCCAGTTGAGACTAAATATAGTAAGCAATATAACGACATCTGAAATCAAAGAGTGTAATTTCGCCATAATAACTACAGGAATCACACCGTCGACTGTGGTCTCTTTTCTACTTTCAACATGTGTATCTGTCAATCAAAAAGAGAATTCTATCTATTTATTTTCCGAAATTAATTAAAAACTTGTTTGATCGTTCCATCGTGGAGCAATTCAAAATCGCAATTACTTCATTAAATTCATCCACGCTGAAAAAACCTTAATGCTGCCGCCCACACTGGTAAAAAAATAAAAAATAAAAAATTAAACCGACGCATTCTACTTTTTTGAAGCTAATTCAATCTATTTAGCTTATGTAAATGAACTATAAGTGGTAAGACTAGATTATGAAAGAAATATGTTATAATTATGGAAGAAGGTCACGAAACAACTTGTCCGAGACACGGACAAAATAGAAGCGGCAAACTTCATGCAATACTCATCATCTCCTGAAGAAGGCTCAAGGAACCCAGCCGAAATATTGAGTGAAAATTCACCCGGATTGGGAAAATCCCTCATAGAAGAGTATATCTTATTATCATGGCCCACTTCTCCTTCAGAACCAAGTTACATGAAACATTTCTATTTATTTTGGCCCACACCGGACGTTTATAGGTAAAGCGCCGAAGACCAAAGCCACATAACTACGGCTTTGGTTGCCATTAAAGCGCTACAACTCAAGAGCTGAAATTTTAGATTCAATATTATTCATTGAATTTGGTACAATTAGCTCCTACAAGCTTAAATCAAAACTGTCATTTTACACTTTAAAAGCTGTTCAAGTTAGAAAAGGCTATTAAAAATTAAAACATCATGTCCGTATCGTCAAATGAGGGTGGGAGAGGAGGTAGAGGTATTAAAGAACTGAAATTATAATAAATAAATAAATATTTGTCTAGAAATATTGAAAGGTTGCTGGTAAGTTATTATTCAATGACTATCTGAAAAGTTATTTTTTGGATCTGAGATAAGATTATTCAGAAGATGATATGGTAATTATTATGTTTCTTTACTGAATAATAGAAAAATGCTATTAACTTTTCTTTTGAAAAATTGTGTAACTGCCTTTGCTTAATCTGTCGTAACGAACAGCAGTTCATGAAATCATGAGGGTTTATGTCTGTCTGGATATTTTCCAAATAAACTAAGTTCTTAAAATAGAAAACCCAAACTTCATAATCAGTTGAAATGCTTTGATACACGAAAATGAAGCTACGCTGAGAAGCTCTTCACATTCGAGAATATAAAATTTACACAAAATAAATAACATTTCATAATTTCACAGTCAAGGCAAAGTCCAATTCTAAGTGAAATCACTGATGAAAATCAAATTAATATTCTGTTATTTTACAGACAGTAACTTTGTTCGTGATCTTCGTTTAAATTTAAAAAAATAATTAAAGCTCTTAGATTTGACATTAATATAAAATATCCTAGATTTCACGCAAGATTCATATCCTTTAAGACTTTCAAAGTCATTCAATTATTTTTAGGGAAGGTTAACCTGCCTTATTTTTAAGCCATTTCGATCTCAGTATTTTTAAACTGCCCAAAATAATTCCTTAAACACAATTAAGCTCAGAGTTATTTCCTACTAAGGAAATCACAATTACTTTCACGGTATCTCACGAAATGTTCGTAATACTTTAGACACGACATTTTATCACGTTATTTCCTGATAATGGCTAGAAAACATTTTGTTTTCCCATTATAAACGACATCCGATTTTCTTCTTTTCTCAAGAAATAAATGAAAAGTCATTTTTAGCTTTTTACTGTTATATTAAAAATAAAAGTTGAGAGTTAAAATAAAAAAAAAAATCTGTGGTTTTTTTTTTTTTTTTTAATATTTTACTTTAAAATATCATAAAAACAAATAACCTTTCATTATTTAACTTTATAGTTTTCGTTTAACACTCAACTGATTATTTTTTTTTTCTTTCGTTCTTTTTGTTTTTTAACCTACTTTTCTATGAAAGCGAAGGTCATTAAATCATCAGTTCCTCTTGATGTGTCTCACCTTAACAATTTTTGAAATGCTGATAGATCTTCTTGAAACTTGGTATGTATATTTAAGAACTGAAGATGATCTACCTTTTATATTGGAAGTTTTTTCCAAGTGGTTCCTTGTCGAGAAATTATCGGAGTTGTTATGGCGACAAAAATTCCCATAAAAAAAAAAAGATTCTACCTAAACAATGGATTTTATCGGTATTTTAAACAATAGGCATTAATATTTTAGGTGGTCCATTAATTTGCGCGTGATTTCATATGATTAAAATTAACTGATCTTAGACAAGGTAATTAAGTAATGAGAATGTAATTAAGCTTTTTCAGAAATGGGACTATATTGTATTTGTTTGCATTCCACAACTATTACAATTTGAAATTAATGGTATGTTTTTCTTTTATTTCGTTTTCACGACTTAAAAAAAGTCAAAGAGAAATAATGAAGAATTTTTAAGAAATAATATTGTAACGAAAGTAGACTTTTAACTTTTACTTATTGTTTAATTTGTTTCATTTATAGAAAAATTATCATTTTAATATTAAAAAAAAAATAATAAAAAAAAACTTAAAAATATGTCATTTTTTTTCTTCTCAAGAATTTAAGCTTTTACAAGCAATACAATAATAGGAACAACACCTTTTCATTAGAATTCAATATAACTTTTTGATACAAATATTTTTTATTTATTACTTTATATTTTTTCAATTTTTTAGTAATAAGTTTTCAGTCTTTTATTTAATAAAAGGCTTAATGCAAGAATTGAATAGGTTAAGTTAGAAGATATTGATAAAAATATTCTCATTTAATAAGAATTTACTTTATCATTTTTTTATAAAAAAAAGTCAGAAACAATTTATTTTAAAATGGAAATATACATGTCTTGTTTATGTATCAATAGCTATTTATTCTGGAAGGCTCAAACTTTAATCGAAGGTTTGGGAAATTAGAAAAAAAGCTTTACTGAATCTGGTCTAGTATCAGAAGTACACAGCAAAGGAACTAAGGGACAAGAACTATATATGTAAACTGTTTTAAACACCTGAAAAAGAAATTAAAATTTTATTGGTAGACGAATACACTGAATGAGAGCTTCTTATCAATTTAGTACAAAGTGAGTTTAGGAAGTAAAGATGGTCAAAATCGCCCTTACATTACTCACGTTAAAGCGCTTTATCACAAGAAATAAGCAACAATCGTAAGAGACACAGTAGACCTTCCAAGAATTAAAAAAAAATAATTAAGAATGAAAATTAATTCATGTGCCAATATTTTTGCAAATGAAATAAATGAACACATTAATAAAGAAAATACCAAAACATCAATCAACAAGTGAATATAATTTTATGCTAAAGCATAAATTTAAGGGCGATCCACAATAATAAAAAAATTGAAAAAAAAATATTAAAAAAAAGAAAGTATATTAACATAAGGAAAAAAAAAAGTTAGGAAAATAAGAAAAAAAAAAAAAAACACCACACGAACATTGAGAAAAAAGATTAAGAGGAAAAAACAAATAAAAAAAAAGTAGATATACGGATTCAAACCGACAATCTCCAGCAAGAGTCCGAGACCTTACCCATCAAGCTATAGCTGACAACTGAAATTAGATGGTTATATTTCTAACATTTAAGCTAGTAGCGGAACTCCAATTAAGAAATTAAAACAATGCCAAATATCTCGAACATAGGGGGGCGTTGGTCCCTGAAAATACCCCATTCCTACAGTGTTTGGGCCTCTGAATACGATGGTGAAGTCACTTTGTCGATCCGACCTTCCGCTCGGAGTTGTTAGGGGAGGACAAACATGACTATCACAATAGCTCACAAATGGGTCGCTAATAAATATTAATAAATGAGACCTGTATCCATAAATTACATCGTAGTTGTTTAATTATTATTTAATTCTTGAAGTTTTACATTTTTATCAAGAAACTTAACGAAATTTCTTTTCTCTACCGTAATTTATTTGTTTGAATTTCCATTGAACTGTAATAAATAAGGAGAATATACTGCTGATAATTTATTTGATAAGTCTTTTTAACAAGTTTTCAGAGCTTCTATTACATCGAAGAGTCAATTTTCATATGGGATAGCAAACAAGGAAGTGATATTTCTGCAGGTTTACTTTGAGATAAGCTATAGATCGTACTTGAGAACCTCTAAACATTTTTACTGTAGATTGAAAATACAATTATAAATGAAAACAAATGCACAGTATTCATTTGTCTTGTCTTCAGAAGATGAACAATATTTATAACATTTGGGTTTTCACCAGCCAATGCTCTGGTTTCAAGGTCTCGCCTTGCTTTGAGGCTTCAATCACAAAACCTTCAAAAGCGAAAGCCGTTTGTTTGCCAGTTGTTTTGCCAAAGGCTGTTTGCCTTCAAGCTGGGACTTAGCCCTCATTACGGTGCAGCCAAATGGATTTGTTCTCTGAATTGTGTCACAGTAGGTTACGTGGTGTGTGTAAACGTGACGGACCCTCCCATTTATGCCTCCTTTAATTCATGCTGCGGGATATCAACAAATGGCTGATGGTACAATCAATTTGAACAGGAAATAAAACGGATCAGATTCGCTTTGGGTAGATCTGTAAAAAAAAAAGTAAACCCTAAGAAAGTGGAACGGAGTAATTTCAAACTAAGTAATAATAACAATTTTGACAAATATTTGAACGCCTTATATTTCGAAGAACTCAAATACAAATGAAAAGACTGTCGATTTGCAAAGATTTATATTGTGGGAAATATCGTGGAAATCCTATGAATTAATAAAAAAAGGGGCATAATAAATTATCGATAATAATGAAATAATTAATTCCTGAAATAGCGTAATTCTGGCTTCCCGACTTCAAATAAAATGATTAGTCAAAAATACTTGAGGATATATTCTGTAAATAAATATCAAACCCATCTGCTCAAATCAATGGATTCTTTTTTTTTTTTTTTTTCAAAACTAAGAATTTTAAAAAAAAATGACAAAAACTTTAAATAAGGGGCCAGCATTTTAAAATGTAATTAGAAAAACAAAAACAAAAAAACTTCTGGTCTTTAGAAAAGGTGGAAAAAAACGAAAATTCACTGGAATAACACCAATAATTATTTCTGTGACATGGTTTAGTTTTTCACATAATGGTACTAGTAACAATTCACTAAGGATGGTTCAGGAAAAACGCACCCTAATTTTAATTTATTTATTTTATACATAACTACAATTCGAAAGATTTTTTTTCTTGTATAATTACATCAGATTTCTTCAAGACCTAAGGAGTAAATAGTGGTAAGATTAAGAATGAAGAATTTATGAAGAAGAAATTAGGAAAGATTACTGTGGAAACAATAGCTAAAGAGTTAGTTTAATTTAGCAAATTTTAGGCATCACCATTTACTGATAACATAACCGAGGGAAATGTGGTGAATAGAGACTGAGGATGGTTTCAAGGATACAGGGTAAAAACTGACTTCTAATTCTATTCTCACTCTGCTCTTTAATTCACCTCGTGGATAAAGTCCATTAAGTTTGCGCTTAAATTACACTCATTAGATTGTTAGCCTAAGCAATTATGATCAAAGATTACCCATGTCAATTTATTTTAAATTGGCAACTACTAATTTTCTTAAGACCAACTTTGTGTATTGTCATGAGGTCGTTATATCTTGTTCTTAGAGCTAAATGACAAATTGATAAACATTGAGAAAACACATGGCGATACATTTCGTTTCCGTTCTGCTTTTCCAACATTCAATTCTAGCTATTTCTGACCAAAACAGCATCATACATCTACAAGAACTTGCTGCTGAGCAAATCATATTGATTGAATACTGGATAAGAATCTCGAATCTTTCTCAAAATTATTTGTCAGATGGTTAACAAAATGACATCATTTTACCCTATTATAAATCTCCTACAATAATATCGGTAGAATGCAAATTTGAAATTTAATAAAATTAAAAGACAGAAATTGGCAGTTTTTGTTCTTGTTTTGATACATGTGCAGATTAAATTGCAAATTATGTTATAACTCAATGTACAGAATTATTACAAAATGTATAAAAAATTCTGAAATTAAAAAAGAAAAAAACAAACATGTGGTAAATGATAAATGAAAATAAATAAATCTTTGGCTTTGGCACTTTTAAGTGCTATTTTCATGGAGAACGGTGGATAGATACGAAAATCACGGAACGTAAAAAGTGGAGTCAACATATAAAAAACAAAATTGACAAAATAAAAAAGCTGCCTTCTAAGATTCAAAATTGAGGCTTTTTTTTTTTTAGCTAATTATGTAAATGGTTTCTTGAAAAGTGACTCTGAGAACTTATATTATATGAAATGAAATTTTGCTTTATTTGAGCTGGCCGATCAAACAGCCTGGACTGCAAAGCAACATCTGAATAAAATTTTAATTGGTGGCAATTGTTTTAGATCTTCGAAGTCTCCGAGTTCTATCTGCAATTTAGGAAGGAAAAAAAAAGGTCGGAAACATGTAGCATAAAAATGTGTGCAATTAAACAAATTTAATATTTATTTATATTATCATTATTTTGCAAAAAGATGATGCTCTAAAAAGATGATGGTGTGATCAATCGATTATCCAAAATCTACGTGTTCTGCTAGTTATTATTTATTTATTTATTTTTTGGTGGCGCGAAGATTTCTTCATGAGTTGATTCAATATTGCGTTCTGTAATCGATATAAATTATTATTATCAAGTTTTTACACAACAAAACTGCTGACAGTTAAGCTATTTCAGCTCAAGATAAGTCTTGAGAAAAAGAATAACAGAAATACCAATGAAATTACAGATATTCAGCAGGAACATGATGTTAACTGTTGTTGCCAAGAACTCTTCTAACACTGGATCTGGTAGGCTACATACTGATGCTTGTTTCTAAAGAACAGCAATATTAATTAGTATAATTATTATTGTTGTTGATGTTGTTGTTGTTGTTGTATAGGGGATTCTATTATATACTTCTTCTGCATTCAGTTCTACTGGCAGAATGCCGAGAACGAATCAGTTTTGGTTTTGAGGTCAAACAGTCAAGTGCTTGCGAATTGCACGGTGTTCAAACATGTACAAAACAAACACAAATAAATAAACACCAATAATCCGTCCAAACCTTAAAATATTCGAATAATAACATTTGAGACAAGATAGATAGAAAGATATTTCGAATCTAAAATAAACAGTGTGGCTATCGTCGTCATTATCACAATGCATACAACAGACAGTGGCAGCGCCAATAGTAGATGCAGGAAAGACAATCTTACAATGATCAACTAAGATTTGTAAACAGAGAAGCACTTCTTCGATGCGGAGATTCTCAAAATAACATATGTAAACATATTTTGGTAGGTATAAGGCAGTCCTTAGGTAAAAATTATTGAATCTACAATCGAGCAACATAAAAATAACAATGTTCTTTTCAAAAGGACAAATAAAACTGCAGATACACAACACTAACTTAACAAACTGACTCTCGTTGACAAATGAATTTGTTCTGCTTTGTTGTCTTTTCCATAAATATAATTATATTTTGTTTTTATTTGTCCTCTAAGAATAGAAAAGAATGTAAATTTCTTAATTTCTTTTTTTTATCTAATTTATTACCATTTACTTCGTCCATTGCCTTTTTTTTTTTTATTAAGAATTGACAATTGAGAAATTAAGTTACCTTTACACTGAATAAATCAAATCACCTGTTGAAACTGTGAAGGTAACATGAGGAATGGCTGTATATTAATTAGCAACTTCATTATTAAAGTACGCTATTTTTCATTCACGACAAAAGAAAATGCGTTACGTCAAGATTCCTTTGACAGATAGCTACGTGATCTCACCAACTGTTATGAAACGACTTTGTTATGTATATATTCTGAAAACCTGATCTACAGGAAGAGAAAACGCCTCCGCATCGCACGGAACCTTATATATCAATAGTTACTTCGATTTGAATTCAGACCACAGGCAAGGAGTAGCTGATATAGCAATGACTTCATCTTCGTACAATGGCAATGATAAATGAAACGTGAAATACAACCGAATTCGTCTTGATTAGGAGGTAAATGAAAAGGATTTAGTTCTCCTTTAAAGGATCTTATTAATTCATAAGAACTGGGGCTGCAAAAAAACAAATCCAACTGCAGATAGGTGTGCTGATATTATCATTTATCGTAGATCAACAAATTCTTCGTATTTCTCCCTACATATGCTTTCATTTCCTGGAAACTTTGTCTTTTATTCATTAAGGATAAAATGTTAAAGAGCGTTAGAAAGTCAGGTGCAAATAAAGCCTTCAGTCATTACTGAAAACCCTATAAGCAACTACGACGGAGTTACTCCAGAGTTAACTAATTCCAGGATTTCCAAAATTATATGGATTAAAAATGGCTACGAAAACAAAACTTAAATCAGATCTAAACAATTTATTCTTAACTATCAAACTTGAACCATTATTGTTTGAGTTTCGTGCTCAAAGTTGAAACCCTGAGTAAAGTGCCTCAAACAAAATATCCTTAAAATTAATGTCTAACCAACAAAATCGAATCAGTATAATTTTGTAGCATTATCTTTTTTAGGTATCATCCCACCTATGATTTTGCAAAAGCATCTCGAAAGAGAGATCATTATATATCAAAATGTAACAAGTTTAAATAATGAAATCCTAAACGTATAAACTGATGTATAATATGCGGATAACAGCACAATTATCTCTACAAATATACAAACGTGATTGTTTAATACAACATTCTCTATTCGATATATTATTAGATTATTTTTCAAAACTTACATTTGAAAACATTTAATTTAATGTTAACTTCTCTGAGTTTTTTTTTTTTTTTCTTTAGCTTAATTTCTAAAGGAAAATTAGATTATAAAATAACTATGTTTATGTATTAATACTTAATAATTTCTGAACCAATGAATAGAGCAATGAGACGATCTCTCTTTATTTGAAAATTTATTATTTATTTTGAAAACTCTTTGCGCGTGGAGATGAGAAAAAAAATCTCACAGAATAATAAGCACTTGTACGCTATCGCTTTCCGTGGGTCTTGATAGCAACAGAAATTTCCCAAAGCACTCACCAGATACACTTTCTACTCGATCGTAACATTAGTTGCTAAAGACCTATGGACAAAACAAATTTATGACCGTTACCATTTATCCAATCTCGATGAAGTTCATGAAATAGAAAGCAAGTTACCTTACAAGAATAGATCACGAGTTCACAATCCACGACTCCTCACTCACATTTCTAGAACATCGACGGTGTCAGGTGTTTTTTTTTTTCTTTCTTGGTTGGTTGATGGAGGCTTGCGGTCTTTCTACTTTTTATTTTGTTGAAATTTTTATGAAATGATTCATTACAGCAGATATACAAATAGTCGACGAGAAGCGATTTTCGTTTTTTCTTTAAGTGTAAATGTGCTTTAATATTAAAAAAACTCGGTGAAGTTCTTTTAGGAATTGCTTTGTTCCTTATTCCCAATTAGTTATAGATTAAAAAAAAAAAGATAGTTGTGATTCGCGATTTTTTTTAACAGATTTTCTAGGAATACTATTCTAGAAATGACTTTGAAATTTACAAAAACGATTCAAATAATCAAAATAATGAATCATTTAAAAGCGACGTCATGAGACAATACTCCATCGTAGTCGCACATAATTATGGTCTGCCTTTAAAGAATGCTGGAGCGACAGATCAGAACATCCCTGCTCAACCCGCATCACGTTTACTTACTAATAACACTTCAATGACACCTTAAAGGTAGCAGTACAATAAATTATTTAGCACAAGGAAATCCAATAGTAAACTCTTGCAAAGTTACATTCAAATATCGACAAAGTATTTCTCGACATCTAACAATTAAACTGACGAGGACTCAGATTCTATCTATTTTTATATTTGTAGCTTACAAAAGCTCGTCACATCAGCCTGTCTGTTTTAAAAGCTTCTGAAGTGCTGCGTGCACCTTCTTGAATATTGGTATGCGCATTTAAAGATTAGAGAGGTCTAATTTTTAGATTTGAAATCTTTTCTAATGAATCCTTATCGAGAAATTAGCTCAAGAAGGTGAAACAAATTCCCACAGAAAAGCATTAGAATCTAGACAATGTATTTCTATAGATATCATAAACAATGATTATTATTAATCCTTTTAGCTAATCTATTAATTTGTGCGTGGTTTGATATGATTAAAGTTAATTCGATTCAGACAACTTAAGTAAATAATGCGAATTTAATTAGATTTTTCACAAAATGGAAAATTTCCACAGTATTCAGTAGATATTATAGGCCTAATTAGAAAAATAGATGTAGCCTTTTCGTTTTTGTCGTTTTCACGAATTGTTTTTTGTTTGTTTTTAAGAAAAATTGTAAAGAAATATTCCTTACAATTTAGATGTAAGGAAAGATAGGCTTTAAGTTCTTTTATGAATTCCCTTGTAGTATCATCAAAATGTTTTATTCGTAAATAATTAAGTTTATATTTGGCTCTTAACGTGATTTAACAATAACAGCTTTAACTGCATTACAAAGTAACTAAAATTCGTTAATACTGGAAAAGGACTCGACTTGTTTTTGCACACACAAATAAATCATTTACACGAAAATTCAGTTTTTCTGCAATAAAAAATTAGCGAAATATCATTCTAAAATTCTGATACCTGTTATAATGTTTTATTTATCTACGCGTTCATTCACTCTAGCAGAGCATTGTCTGTTGCTGACACCAGCTGCGAAAATCGCAGATACCATCAATCAAATTTGGAAGATGGCGGCATTATTATTTCCTTCTAACTACAACTTTTATCCTTTTTCTGTTCGGGATTTAATGAGGGAGAGAATAAAAAAAGTTGCAATTAAAGTCAACTCATGTGATATTTATAGAGAAGGTCAAGGTTGGGTTTTGTTGGAAAAACACTGAAAAAAAAAGACAGAAAGAACCTTAATAGCAGTGATGTGACAACCACCATTTTGAATCTTTTAAATTAATATTCGTTCCTCGTGTTCAGTTTCTTGTTTTGATTTCGACTGTCTGAGGCAGTAAACTGCTGGGAAAAGAAAAGAATGGAGGGGGGGGGGGGCTTTCTTTCTTTCTGTTGTTTGATTAAAGATTTTGTATTACTTTCTCTTAACTATTTAGTTTCACTCAGATTTCACTTCTTAATAATTTCCATTTCAACTTTCTTGTTGCAAATTTTACAACCAATATTGAGAAATCAAATAAATAAATGTGCAACAAAAATAATAATAATAAATATTATTGTTAAGATTTATAAAATCTCTATAATATAAGGCCTTTCTTGTTTTCTCGAGGAAAGGGCAGTGGGATCAAGAAATTAAGATAAAAAGAAAATTCATTACAAAAGAGAGATAACTGATTTGTGAGGCAGTATTTATGTTTTTAATTTAAACGAATTAAATGGATTTAAATATTTTTTTAAAATTTAACTTTAAATAAAAATACCAAAACTACATTTTATCAAATGTAGTAATAAATTCAGACCTTTCCAGATTGCCCTGTTTAAATGTTGATGCACGGATTAGTTATCTCATTTTAATGTGAATTTCTTGAAAATCTCTTCTTAAAACTAAATCTAAGTCTGAAATATCTATCTAAATAAGAGATTACAGAAGAACTAGACTACATGGATAACTGATATTTGTGCTGTCTAGTTGAAAATCAAATCTAAATTTGCATAAACATGGTTTCGAATGTGTGAGATCATGGAACTGGAGATATAAATTCAATGAATTCTTTCGCTGATTCTTCACTACTTAGATACAATGTATAATAATATTCTGCTACCTGTGTTAAGTTATTTGTCTTTTAGTGAACAGATTCGGCTATGAGTGAGCACCTACACATTCTTAACGAGTTTCGCTGACGTCCAATAAGAAATTGGTACAAAACGATTTTTCTTAAACATAAAGTAAATAAGCATCTATCCGAATAAACTTTCTTTTCAGCGATTTCACAAAAAACTTGAAGTGGAAAATAAATGTGATATTTATTTATTGGCCGAAGGTAACTTTAGAACTACGACATTCCTTACAAAGGTTTGAAGGATATTACTACTTTAAGAGTCATTTCTCGGATGTATATGTTGTCTTTAGGAAGTAGTAACTGTCTTGCGAGGAGTCCTGCTGTGACGGAAACACAGTGGATACATCCAACTCACGTTGACTGAATGAGAAATGGGCCTTCCCTCCTCCTCCTCTTTCTTCCCTGTCCACTTTAAAGAACGGAAAGAGGTAGACGGTGATGAAAAGGAGACGATGGACAATTACCGGTGGGAAACTCCTTGATTACAGCAACGGCACCTTTAAATGACAGAGAAGTGAACAACGCAGTCAAGTACATCGAAGTGGATATTGTACTAAAGCTGTTGGATCCTCGCGAAGCCACTCAAAGGTGAAGCAATGAAAAGAAAAGGATGGACAGGAAAGCACCTCAAAGGCTAGTGATGTTTTACCACTACACAGCCGCCACGATTACTTATTCAGTGTCTTCCATCAATGTCAAGGGGTTTGACGACGCCCTGGTGGTGATCTGATGAATTCACCAGCCTTAAATTTAACTGTCAATACTCACTGACGTAGAACTATTCATGATTAAAGCTGAGATCACATACATAGTTTTATTTAACCATGTTTCATCAAATGATGGGATTAACAAATATAACTCATTAAAAATGTTATGGTACTATGGTATTTGCGTAAGCATCCAATTATTAAATTTAAACGAGGAACAAAAATACTGAATTGTTGACTATAGACAGAGTTATATAATACGCAAGAGGTGATACTGGTTGCGTACTATAGAGGAGCTTCACCAACTTTGGTTAAGATGGATGCTGTTATATTTTTATAATTTTCATAAATCTGATTCCAACATTTACTTTTCTGGACATTCTGGCCATGAGAATGTTTGATTCATCGCCAGAATGTCCAAAATCTTCATAGTTACATACATCTTCTAATTAAAGAAGTTTAACGTGCCGGAATAATTATAAGTTAGGTATCAAACCACGGCACTTAGCTAAAGTTAGGATTCGCACAGCCATTAAATTCCTTTTGTGCTTGCCGGAAGGCAGGTCAGGGAAATTTTGTATTTTTTATCTTGATTAATTTTTGGTTAGGATTTCTTCGGTGGGAGGTCCCGTTCTCGGGTGCGAGAAGCGGGATACTAACACCTTGCGCGCCTTCTGAGTTGTCATCGGGGGAGTTTGGCTGGCTGAGGAGTCCTAATGAGGACGAAACGGTCCGTCCCAGTCTCTTCCCGATGACAACTCAAGGTGCGAATCCTAACTTTAGCTAAGTGCCGTGGTTTGATACCTAACTTACATCTTCTAATTGTTTCCATTTGCTAATAATTTTATGGAAGAGTAGTTATAAAGAATTCTGAAAAACTTATTACCCAAGTATCTGAAAAGAACGATATTAACTTGTTGCTTTCAGGAATTTTTTCCATTAATAGTGAATACTGAAAGTTATGACTTTAAAACGATATATCTGCTGTAAAATTTCATTCAGAATTGAAAAGTGCTTTAAAGTCTTACTCATGTCAAATGAGGAGTTTTCTTTTTGTTGTTGTTGTAAATATCCTGCCCTTAGGCTTACGTCCATTTCAACATCCTTTTTTGGACTAAGGAAGGACATCACTTTACTCCATTAGCATACTTGGGTAAATGTCGTAGTTGGTGGTGGGTTTTTTTTCTTTACAAACTTTAACCGCATTGGAAGTGAGAGGAGAATTAAGGAGGCAGATGTGAAATACGAATCTTAGGTTTTGCACAGGATTTGAACCCACACTCACAGAAGTTTATATATAGCCAAATACTGAATGTCTTTCCTTAATTTTTGCTAATTCCCTTCCATTTTGTATTATAAATAGCAAAGCAGTATTAAACTCGTTATATCTTTGTCACTATAATATATAAAATATAAAAACATATTTATTTCAAGAGAAATATTAGGCTAAATATATATTTTTTATTTTCAAATTCAGTTAATGGCATTTTTAAATAAAGTAACAAATGTTTATTGCTGGTAGTTACAATTACATTTGAAATTTTAGGTTCGAATTTATGATGATTTTTTTTTTTTTTTTTTTTCCTGATTTTTTATTTCATTAATCTTCTCAAACTCAAAATCATCAATTTGAACTCGGTGTATCTTTTCAATCAATCTAATTAAAATTATGAAATTTAAAACTAATGAATAAGTTTGTTTTTCCTATTTCTGACTTACTTTTAAAAGATAATTTTAATTAAAGTTCTTAATGTTAATAAAGCTTAAAAATAATATTTTTAATTATAGCATTTTTTAATAGGCAGATTTTTTTTTTCAAATGGAATTACCAAAATGTTTATTCCTACTGAAGGTATTTTAACCACAGAAAAAAAAATTACAATTTTCGGTTACTTTCAAGACAATGACAAATAATTATTTATTCAACTACTTCTGCATTTAACTTACTAATTAGTTACTTACTTAACAGAATACTTATATTTATTTTGTAAATTATAAATTATTTTTTTAAAAATGATTCTTTTTATATTTTTTTTTTCATATTTTATAATTTATTTTTTAAAAATCTGATTTTAAAATATATTTAACATACTATCTCTGAAAAAAAAAAAAAAAAGCAAATTAAGGAAAATTAATTGTTATGGGAGTTTGAGTAATTATTTGATTAAGTTTTTATTAGATTAGATTTAAATGATACAGAGAGTTCAAACTGACTTTAAATTGACTGGTATTAAGAGTTTATTCCGACCTTAAGTGCAGTGATGGAAGCGAGAATTGATGTGTTGGAGGACAGCCGTGGACTGGGTGTGACTCACATTCAAAACAAACAAACTGCTAAATATGTTTTCCACAGAATAAACAGCTTATTGAAACCTTAAGGTTAAGAGGAAGGCAAAGCTTCACTTTTTTGTCGGTAAGCAAAAGAACGAACATGGGTCAAAGTTCGTCATCTCTTTAAAAGATATTTATACTTCACTTGAAAGTTCAAACTAGAGCGTATTAAAAAGATTTTTAAGCAAACTGTGCTATCATTGATATTTAGTCAGCTGAGAAGAACTTCGAATGTCTCTGCCCGAGATATAGCATAGAGATTATTTCCAGCATAATCTTACAATAAAACAAGTCAATTCGTAGTTTTGTAGTAAACACGAACCAAACGACCTCGTACAATTTGCAATCTATCAAACTAATATTGATCGTCGCGCAAAACTCATTCATTCAGGCCATTGTAATTGAAGGATCAAGTACGATTTCAAGAGATGCTCGTAATGAGTTTTTTAGCATATTTAGAACGCCATTTTGCACCATTCGGACGACTCTTGAGTAAGTGACCAGTAGGAATGTTGGGTCGAGGATATCATATTCATTCTCACCAATAATTATCGAATTAAAAAAACATCTGACTGAAACTATAAAACCCCGTAAGAGCTTCCTTTTGTGGATATTTTGAAGAAAGAAAATGAAAGTTCACCCTAAACAAATCAAATCTAATGTCACAACCCAACCACATACAAAAAACACGGGAAATGTTATCTTTTCATTTGCCTTTTGAGGAGTTGTATTCCAACTGATTATTCTCAATGAGAAAGGCCATCTGACAATGGCAATTCAATAATGCAGTCCCCACCTCATAAACGCTGGCTTTTTTCCAAAAAACAGCCACAATGGCATTTTGACAGCGAAGGGAGGCAATGGGATGAATAAATTAAACGAATCAAACCCTTGGGACTCGTTTCCCATTTGAAACAGACCAGAATCGTTAGACACATTGTCTGCGTTGTTTAGAACAAAGCTGACTTCGAACCAAATTAAACATGCACTGTTTCCCACACTTGAAAAGTTCAACGATATTGTGATCATTCTTAGAGGCTGTGGATTTCCGTTTTTTTATCTGTTGCTGCAAAAGATGCTAAAGAAGATTGTATTTATAAAGCGATCAGAAATGTCTACATAACAAGAGCAGCGACTAGTAGAGCTTCTACCTTACTACTGCTTTGTTATATTCTGTATAAGTTTAGCTTTCCATCGTACAGTGGGAGTGAATATTCAATGATGGGCATCCATTTGAAGGACAGGGGTGGGGTAGAGATTAAAATATTCAAGTCATATTTTAAATTCGATTAAAATACATCATACAAAATTTTAAACAAATCAGCCCAGTGATTTTAGCGAAGGATTTCAGAAGTAATTTTTAGGGATAGGAGTCGGGGAAAACAAAATAAATACGCCTATGTTGTAGTATGGATCAGAAAGTAGTTAGGTACCGGTATCAAATTTTACGGAAATCCGTCCAATCGTTTAATTTGCGTACAAACAGACAAAAAAGATTCAAGTGAAATAATAAGATTTCGTATGCTCAGTCAATTGATAACATCAAAATTAAAAAGCAATTAATACTATGTGATAAATCACCAGCGTGTACAGGAATTCTGAATAATAGACGGGGTTAAGAGTACTATTTAGGATCCATCCAAAGAAAAAGGATGGAAAATGCTGGAATTCTTACTTCTTTTTTCAATGCGATGGAGAACGCCACAACATTATCTTCCTCGTCATGCCAGTGAGATAAATGCTCCAAATCTATGAAATAGGCGAACGTCAATATTTTTGAGCCATGATCATCACTTTCTCTTGATCTTTTTGCATGGACTTTTTTTTTTTTCAGTTGATGGACGTTTCGATGCCGTAGTTTAGCAAAAATGTTAATTAATATTGTTATAAGTAGATGGAGGAACATGTAAACAAATGTTTTGAAATCTTAATTCCACTCGGCAACAATCGACAATACAATTTTTTTATAGTTAAAAAAAAAAAAAATTCAAACTAGCTTAAACAAAATGATATAATCAAGGTAGCGATAGCGATTAGTAAACCATTCACAATGCTTGCAACGGCTTCTGATACGTGAATGAAGAAAATTATTCAAAAGTTATAAGAAGCTAACAAGCTGTTTTTGTTGAAAACTTTACAATTCAAAATCCACCACAATAGGCTCATGAACACTGAAGAAGGATGAGTAGAGTACAGATTGAGTTACCTTTACATTAGAATAGATTGCGCCGAGATGGTCTAGAAAATGCGCGCGCGAGTCTGTTTGCGACCCCATGCTATCTTACCCACCTCTATTTATATGGAATAATCGTCATTCTTAGCTCAAACCTTGTTAATACACTGAATTCCTAATAATGATTTAAAAAAAAAAAAAAGAGATGCAAGTAGCTCCTATCTATATTACGTAAAATACAGAAAAATCACTATTTATATGGAATAATCGTCATTCTTAACTCAAACCTTGTTAATAGACTGAATTCAATAACTTTTGAATAATTTCCTTCATCCACATATTAGAAGCCATTGCGAAGCATTGTGATTGGTTTACTAATCGTTCTCGCTACCTTGCAGCTCGACCAGCTAGAGACACAAACTTTACGGCTCTGAACTACTCTTCGCAAGACCTTTTCAACGACACCCTAATCAAGTCTCTAGCCCTCGTGGTTGCTGAGTTGATACTTGTCCACAGACAGACAAACAAACTGGGGATATAAGGCTTCACGGTATCAGAAGCCTAAAAAAGGAAGAGACCCACAAATGGAAAACTGCGTTTTGAGAAGTAATAGTGCTCCCTATTTGTTAAAGTATCTAATGTAAGTTTTAAAAAGTTTTTTTTTTTTTTTTTTCTTTTTCGGTCTGCAATATTTTTCAATGTTTCACCTCGATTTATTGTTTGAGATACACAAGGAGAGATTTACGATGCATCCTTGGCGATATAATTAAAATGAACAGGAATAAACAAAACAAATTTGAAACCTTATACTTTCTTTTATTTAATTTTTCGCCGGGTAACGCCATGTTACATATCCTAGCATCAAAATTTAAAAAATAAAATCAATCCAGCAACCAATAAACTAACAGCTTTAGGCTAAAATGATCTTCACTGCATTTAACGAACGAGAGAGAAAGAATAGCAACCATACAAAATAAACAACTTCAGAAAACAAAATAACCTTTCTTCGCAAAGAAATAAAATCTAAATTAAATGTTGTAATGAAATTAAAGTTATTAGTGTCTCTCAGTAATAAAAAAAAACAACAACAACAACTTATAATTTTTTCTGATTAATAAGTTGTATCATGCTTCTTCCGTTAGAAGATGACAAATATTACTAACTTTGCGTAAGATGTCATTTTAATAATATTGTTTTAATTCTCACGCTTACGATTTTGTAAATAGTCTACTTATCGCTGTTTCCAACTTCGTTAATTTCTATTAACTTATTTATTCATAGAGTATTTGTTTATTAATATTTTGGTGAATTCTTCTTTGGCTTTACTCCTAATACGCGTATTGCTTAGAGGCCATTTTGTGTCACAAAATAAGATTTTTAGTTGTGTTACTTTTCAATGCACTTTAGAATACAATTTCTCTTATTTAATGCCTTTCCCTCGTAATAAATGGAAACGATTCCAGTAAAACGATTCCAGTAAATAACATTTCTATTGTTCAACCTCATTATTAAACAATGTTTGTTATTTAAGTCTTTATTCAGTTATTGTTATTTGCTTGTCATTACGTACTGAACTTTTGAGTTCCTTCATTATTTAGTTATTTCTGACAAATATATATACTACGATCATATATCTCTCAAATAGTTTCCCCATATAATAGAGATTATATTTTTAGACATTGATCATTAAGTTCGCGATCCTCTTTCAAATAGGAACCTTCCATTCTATTTCTTAGTTTGAAACTAATCATTTTAAACTATTAAGTTATTTTGAATTAATTTATAAATTTAGTGCTTTCGATTGGATAAATCGTTTACCCATTGTACATGAAGTGTAGTCTAAAGTCATGAACCATCTTATTTGTGATTTCAAAGTCAAGTTGAATCTTTTTACCTTTCAAATTTGTGGGTCCGGTTATAGGCACTAGGCTGGGGACTGGAGCAAACGGGTTCGATCCTCGGAGGAGTTCGAGATTTTTTCTAGGTAATTCCTCCACCGGACGGCCCTATGGCTTATTAAGCCCTCGGTAAAAATGGGAGTCGAGTTTCTTATTTTTTTCACGAAAGTAAAGGCGGGAGACCACTCAATCTTAACTAGTTCTGATGGCCACTGAAACGTCGTCGTAAGCCTATACCTTCCGCCTTCTCATGAGTCAACGGAGGCTCGTACAGGAAAAACTTTACCTACTATTTCAAATTTACTAGATTTAAGTCGAAAGTGCAATTGACAAACTTTGAACTTTACAGCTCAGCATCTCTAACTTCTATAAGAATTTTTGTTTTCGCTTTTCAAAGAAACTGATGAACTATCAGATTTTTAAAATACAGCTGTAAAATGTTGGAAAAACTAAGAACAGCAAGTTTTAAACAAGTCTATTGGAATAGGTTTAATTAGAATGATTTGAGATAATTAATGATTAAAGCTTTAAGATACAATCAGTTACTTAACTAATCTGATTCTTCAAATAAAATCAATATTTATGACACGACAGCATTTAATATTCTAAAAGTAACTGTAAAAATGTATCTTGATATCTTTGCCTTAGGATCAAAATATCCCATCTTAACCCTTTATTTGGCCAAACATTTTTTTAATAACTTGCCAATTAGCTGACACATAATTCCCTAGTATATTTGTTATTGCTGCTCACAAGTTACCGATGAACTCTCGGCATTTAATTACCGGGAAAAAAGGCTAAATAACAAATGAATTAAATTAGCGCAATAAAAAAGAAAAAACAAAGTCTATTAACTAATTTCATTAAATGTTGTTTTCATTCTTGAACTTAATGATTCTTTGTTAGTTTTAACATATTTAATATATAATTAAATATCTACTAAAACTCAACATTAACAGTTTAATTATATTTATTCCGCAGTAATAACGGTTTTACGTAAGATGCTCAGTTTAAATAAAGATTTAGTAATAAATCTCCTTCATGTCTTTTTTCTTAGCTAAGTTAAAACTACTTCATTTCAAGACGCTGATATGAGCAAAATCTGAAGAAAGATAAATAAGCTGCTGTAGAAGAGATGACAACTAAAACAAGTTACTGAAAATAGTTGGTTAAAGAAGATGAAAAGAGGAAGATGGAAAGAGTGTCTGATTAAAGCAGTGATACAGAAGGCAGACTCACAATTTCATTCAGGCAAATCTGAGCGCACGTTGCGTTTCTTTCCAATACGTTGTAGTTTTTTTAATTTGATATCGATTTGTAAACATTATATTATAGCTTCCACTCGGGCCCTATGGTTCATCCAACCCTCTATAAAATGGGACCGAATTTCTTTTCCAAGGTTAAAGTGAGAGGGCGTCGGAGAGACCATCTGATCCCAGCTTCATTACGATAGTCGAGAATCCAAAGTCCAGGAAAAGCCTGCACGGCCTGTAAACTGGAATCCGTTAACATTACATTAATATCAAAATTGGAGTTCTGCAATAACAGGGATTCGAGAAAATTATTAAATAAATAAATAAATAAAAAAATTGCAAAATTTTTGCTAAAATTGTATAAGTTTTCTAGCTTAAAAATAGTTGGAAATTACTGTATTAAATAATATTCATACCCATGCAACTATACTTGATTTGAATGATGTATCTCAGGATCTGTGGATAAAACTGCAAAGCCAATCATGTATTCCGACGCTAGCAATTAATGTGATTTTGTTTATTTGCTTTTTCTAACATTATTTATGCGGGGGGGGGGGGTAATAATGTTGGTCAGAAGGAAACATTGGAACTATTTTCAGGGTTGACAGATGAGAGCAGAGATAACGACTGCAGATAAATAAACATCTTCCACTTCATTCTCAATTCTGAAAAAATATCGGTGATTATCATATCAAAAAGTGAAGCTTGGCAACTAGAGTGAAATTGACTTGTACACTTCGCAGTCGGAAGCCATAGGCTCTTCAATGTGCTTTAAAGAGAAAAGAAAATATCACTGGCTCAAGTAGAATCAATGCCATCTGTAATCACCATCACTGAATGTTTTAGGGAAGTGAAATGTTTTTTTTTTTTAATAGTTTTATCCTTGTACTTAGAGCTTCTCACTGTTTAAATATCAAAGAATTTGTAAGAACCTGGGATGAGAAACCACCCATTAAGGCCTTCAACTGCTACAGAAAACAATAATGAAGAGTAGTCTAAAGACCAGTTGGTCTAAAGATCATGGCATATAACCAGTCCTTTTCCCTACCAAAAGAAAAAAGAGAAGGATGTTGCAACCAACCAACTCTGATTTCGTTATTTTACAATGTTCCTGCATTAAAACTAATTTAAGGAACTTCATTGTTTTTTTATTATGTTTATTAGGACGAAAAATTAAAAACCAAAATCACATTGTTTCAGAGTTGGTTTATGAATTCCCGTTGATTTGATTTCTACAATGAAGCTACTATAGAAATAACCTCTCTCTGGCTGCTATCCTGAGAAGGTTACAGCGTGCTCCATAGAAAATGAAAATCTGCCTTTAAATAAAAATCAAATTACAACTGAAGATCCAAAATACTGAAATCAAGCTGTTGACTTATCTAAAAGTAAGTTTACCAGGTCGTAGTTTCGTTAATTTAAAATGAACAGAGGATAGTTAAACAAGGAATTTCTAAAAGACTTGTATTAGATTTTGTGATTGGGAAGGATAGTATTAAGTTGGGTTGAAGTTAGTATAAAAGAAAAGAGTTTTTGAAAGTGTTACCTATAAATCTGTTTCTTTTTTATTTTAAATGGGATGGGAAAGTCCTTGAGAGGAGGAATTTATTCGAGGTAGTAGTTTGGAGACGGTTATACACTGGGTAGTTGACCTATTGCAGGTGCAGGTGACTTAAGGTCAGCTGACAGATTTACTGACGACTAAGGGGTGGCTGAGGTGAAGTAATTCTTGTCGTGGTGTTGCGTTCAAGCGTTTCAGATGGGAAGATTAAAAAAAAAAGTAAGTGGACCCCGATCACAAGTGAAAAGGAAAAGGTAAGACAGTGTCAAATAACGACATGAGGTGAATAACGACGCAACTGACATCCCTCCCCCAATACACAGATGCACTCACCTTTCACGGGGAAAAAGAAAACAAGGAGCACTACATAGGAAATGCTATTTTCAAAGATAAAACATATCCTATTTCGTATACGAAGAAGACTGACCTATTAAATATAGACAAGCAGTTTTAAGAAAATCTTAATAAAATCAAAGTAAACTATTACATCATTGGTTAAAGGTCAAAAATATGAATTGAAATAAGGGCGATTAAGAAATAATCAAGAAGATGCTCAACTGTATAGTAATATCTTTACAATTTTCTTTCAAACTCGCCTTCCTTAACTTGTCGTTTTTAATCCATAGCTTTTTACGGGCAATAAAATTATTCTGACTATGATTAATTTTCATTTACTGAATTTATTTATCAATTCGGAAAGGAATTTATTTTTTTTTATTTTTTTTTTTTAATTTGATGGTAATTTTTTAACAACCAATTGAACTTAACATGTCTTCAAATTTCTCTTTCATTTCAATTCTCAATTTCATGTAAAATAATACATTTTTGATTGAACATTCCAAGTGTTTCTATTCCATTTGAATGTATTTCTTCTTTGTTTGCCTTTTTATATGAGCATCTCACTAAAACGCCTGAATGGATTTCTTTAAAAATGGATACAAAACTTATTTATGGATCCAATTTTAAAAACTTAAAATGTGCATAGAAATGTACCTTGGGCCACTTTTTTGAATAATCATGTAAATTCAATCTTAATAGCATTTTTGCGTTTTTTTTTAAACTCAATTAATTCTTTGATACCTTTTAGACATATTTACTTTGGAAATAACCCATTAACTCAGCTCAACAATTAAAAAAAACAACAACTTTATGCTGCATAGTGGACCAAGGTACAATTTGCTCTTGTACCTCAGAACAACCATCCTATACCTTGAACCACACTTAAAAAAAAGGAATAAATGGAAAGAAGACAAAGTATACGCCTACATTATCAATTCGTACCCATGGATTGACATTTTTCTCTGTATATAATATTTTTGTCTGGGTCATCGGAATGAATCGCCTCAAGTGCATTTGTTTAATTCAGTTGAGTCTACGGAGTCCCTTTTCTTCACAGTTTTGCTACTAAGCATTGTGGTCCTTGGTATCAACCACTGAAATATAGTAAAAATATTACTTAAAATGTTAGTCTAAACTGTAATATCCTTTTTAGTTCAGCTTCTCATATGGATTTAAAAAATTGTATATTTTTCTATGCGGAATGAACTCTAACTTATATCTCTATCATTTACTTATTTTTCTTCATATTTATTTCAAAGACCCAAACAGTATCTCCTTTTCTTTGGCATCCATTAGGTCACCTTCGGAGCTAATATAGTTTTTACACTAAAAAGCCATGTTTCTTTTCGTTTGTCAATGAGTTATTATTTACGCTATCAAAGCAATTCGATGATTTACAGTGGCCTGTGATCTAACACCAGTTTATCATGACGCCCACGAAAACATTTACGATGGGTCTTTGTTTTTTTTTTTTTTCTTAATTCCTCCACACACTTTCAAACCCTCCTTCCTGTTTGCATTTTTTTTTTTAGTTTCCTCCATCGCATCGAGGGGCACAACAAAAAGACCGTCGCTCGTAGAAGTGTCACTAATTAGCACACAAGGAGTGTGAATGACCCCGTTATTATAAAGAGTCTATTGGGTTGTGGGATGTGTGGATTGCTTATAAATGAGGGGAGAGGGAATGGAAATGTTTGCCGTAAATACTTCGTCTTGTTACCACCGTCCGCAGAAGCACTGATGACTAATTGCTTTCAATCTTCACGGTAGCCTTAAAACTATTTCATGGGCATCCATTGAAGGAGATGAGGGGCCATTTTTTGCCATCCTCCGAAATTACGAAATGTATGGATAAAGCATATTTTTCTTCTTTTTTTTTTGGGGGGGGGGGGTTACGGGATGAAAATTGATCTCTTGCTCCAAACCCGAATTAAAATCTTACATATGCCCATGACGGAATTGAATTATTACTTCCATAAGGAACTAAACCAAAATAATTTCATGAATAAAAATGAAGAGTACATGTGTCTATCACTAACTAAACATAAGATATTATTTACAAACAGAATTTCTAAATGTCATTAAGAAGGATCTGAGGCCTAAATTAATTAATTAAGGATAAAAATTGAACATATTATAATATGCAAGTTTGTTCGATTAAAATGAAAAAGCTTCTATTTTGTCTGCATGTCCGTCTGCTTGAATGACTCCTACTAGTTAGATCTTCATTGCGTTTAAACATTACATACAGCATACATATACAAAATGTTACAATGTCAGCAAGAAATTTGTGGAATTATTTCTAAGAGAGGATTTCTTTTATAGAACATTTTTTGTGTACATCGGACAAAATTTAAAAAAAAAGTTCACATAATGCTATAACATTGTAATACTAAAAATCTAAATAAGAAATACATTTAAAATATCAATCTTCCTAAAAGTTTTTACTAAAGAACTAAAAACAGAAATAGAACGAGGATGATGATGATAATTCTATCACCCAGTTTCAATGAGAGCCAAACTTCAGTTGCATTAAACTTTAATTTATTATTTTAGTTACAGCCTTACTCTGCTTTTCTTTTTTCTTTTTCAGCATATTAGATATCGAGATCATTGTATTTTATCATTTTATCTTTTATTTTTTTATTTTTTGCGAACAACTTCACTGTTCAATCATTTTAATTTCAGAACCTAAAGGTGTAGGTCATTCTTAGACAATTTAAAGTAAATAATGCGAATTTAATTAAATTTTATTTTTCAGAAAATGGAAAATTTGTATAGTTTGTATTAAGCAGATATTCTAATTTGAAAATAAATATAGGCTTTTCGTTTGTTTTTAAGACTTACAAAAAAAGAAAAGAAAAATAATAAAAGTTTAAGAAAACGTAGGCTGTCAGTTTTTTCGCGAACATTTTGCTTTTTTTTTTCCCTTAGTGAAAAGAACATTTCTAATGTTACCTCTTTGTATGTTATCAGTGAAGAAAAGGGCGCGAATTTGCTTAAACTGAATTGTAAACTTTAGCCGAGCTGTGCTGATTAAAAACAGACTGGTAAAAGATATTGTAAGGTTATGTTGAATAAACTGTTCGAAAATTCAAGCAAATCTGTCGGAAAGTAAAAATAAAGAGTGATGTTCAACTCAAAAATGTTAACAGAATCAAATAAGAAAACTAAGTGACTAGCTGTGAATTATAAAATACTTCTTAAACTGATTTGGAAAATGCATTTATTTATTTATTTATTTATTTTATATTAACTCTAACAAAGGTAATTGGAAATTTCATCACGTACTAAGTGTAGGAAATGAGACTTTTCAATTAAGTGTATCACTCGATATCTATCAAAGGTTCCAGTTATTCTGAAATGGGACAATTTACTAATTGTTAATTCATCAGCTGCTTCAATCTCTCTCTCTCAGTGAAATCTCGGCTGAACTTATTTTTCTCGTCTCTGGGAAACAGAAGAGAAAGAGCTTTCTTATATCCAAACAGAAACCAAACAATAAGGAAAGAAAGAAAGAAAAAAAAAGGCATAAACCCAAGGGAATTCGACTAGTTGAGATTAAGTAATTCTTTCATTGTTTTCCTGTGTATCAATGAGGCTACAATAATTCTCCAATCGGCCGTTAGGGCGTGAGCAGGAGGAGCCACGAACGCCCAAACACTTGAGGCTTATTTCTTGTTCTTATTTTTTTTTTTGTCGAAAAGAATTGAACGCTTGATGCCCCAAGCACTTGTGAATGAAAACGGAATTGAATCGTAGCTGTAAGGTATCCTGTGGTAATTATAATCAATCTAGAAATCCTAGCCTCAGATTAAATTCAGCAGCCCTTATCCAAATGGTTTATTAGTGATGTTCCAAAGAACTTTCTGCCATTAAATTCACGATAATTATATCCTTGCGCTTGATCATGCATAGCTAATGTTCAAATCAAATAGAGATTTAAAAAATAATACCTTTCGATTTTTTGCAGAGTAAAATCTTATTACAAGAATGATAATAAAATGGAGCTTTTTATTAAGAAGAAAATTTATTTCTAATATAACCATCTTTTTTTTTTTTTGATTTCTCGATATTGCTTATTCACTATTTAAAAAAAAAAAAAAAAAATTTATAGTCAAATGTACCAAAGCAATTTACAAAAAAAAAAAAAGAGATTAATTTCTAGATTGTAATAGAAACCGAATTTGTTTCACCGTAAATCTAATGTAATAATGTAATTAATCTCCTTAAACTGTCTCAGCTTCCACAGAACACGAAGGAGTATTCCATTTCTTATCAATTAACATGACAATAAATTTAAAGTCAATTATAATGTTTTAATGACGGTTTATTAAAATCACTTACTCTTAAAAATTTATTTTTAGTAAAATTAGTTGGTGAAAAAATATTCAGATGGTAAAATTTATTAAAAGTTATTTAACTTTCCCTTACAAAAAAAATAAATTAAATAAATAAGTTAATAAATAAATAAATAAATTAATTAATTAATTAATTAATAAACGTTTGAAGAAATCCATATTAATATTACTTGTTGTTATTATAATATTATTACGTAGATTACTATATTAATATCTTGATAGAGTAATCTAAATATAATATTGTGGTTCCTCAAACAATTTCATAAAATTTGACGAAAAACATATTTTCATATAATTTTATATTTAATATGCATTGGCCTTCAACTGTGACCATTCTGTCAAATTTAAATTGTTTCTTTCTTTAATGGTAGGGTAATATTTTAATTAAATAGCTAATTTAGAAAGGCAAGACAATTCTTTACGCTGGAAACCATTCACTTAGAAAATGAATTCTTCTAATCTTTTCCAATTTGATTTACGCCATCGATCTTCTTATCCTTGAAGTTCAATTTCCGGAATCTTTATCTCTTTTGACAAAACAGTAAAATTGCTTTTCGACCCAAATACCGTCAACGAAGCTGAAATAAACGCTTTTCCGACTGAAATAATTTCGGCCTTAACTTTGAAACTTTTTCAGCTGAACGTATAATTTGCATAAATTAAACCACAGCTATAAATAAGATTTATAATATAAATAATACGAAAAAAAAAGTAAAGAAGAGATTTGTGACTTTGATAAATGGAAAGAATTTCAGTTGCATTGTCAAACAGATCAGATAATAAACAATGAGTCAGAATAAATCTAAATATTCCTTTTTAAAGAAAGCAGGTCAAAAACCATGTTGAATGCTTATTAAAATGGTGGTTATCATACTTTGTTATTTGCAATACTCTACGGTTTACGCAATAATATAAATATTAAATGTGTCTAATGGAATTTCAATAGAACTCAGACTTCCTATTTTTATAAAATATGTTTGGAAATGAAAGCTGAAGAAACTAATACATTTGTCCAAGGCAGTGGAAAGAACAATAATAAAAGAGATTCATAAAAAAGAGAAAAAAAAAAAAGTTTTAAAAAAATCGAAAGACTTTTTTATTTTTCTGGATATGTTCCATACTTTTTTTTTTTTTTTTTCCTTTTCATATTAGTTAAAGGATCCTGTTCAGAGGCCATGAATGCTCCTCGGGAATTGGACGTATAGGCCCTAACGATTCTCAAACTATCGGGATGAAGAAGGGGTCGGATGGTCAGTCCAACGCCCTCACGTCTTTAACTCTGGGAAACGGACGAATCCTCCATTTTATAGAGGGCTGGGGGAACCCTAAGATCCGTCAGAACGAGAAACATTGAGGGAAAAAAATCCCGGACCTTCGCCAAAAATTGGGGCCGGTTGCTCCAGAATCACCGGATTACCAGAGTGATTTTTTTTTCCTTATACTTTATGAAAATAAAAAGAAAGTAGGCTAAGTTCCTATGATTATTGGTGAATTTTAAAGTTAGTTAATGCGCATGGGGAGCTACTGTCTTGATTATTACTCGTTTGTCTTATGCTTCACTCAATTATCAATTATCAGCTACTTTAAGCAAACTTGGCTGACGGAAAAGTCTCTAAAACTTTTGTCTCAAAAAGTCCCTTGGAATCGAAGCACACGTTTGATAGAACTTTCTATGAATCAAAAGCTCCTTCGATTTTTTTTTTTTTTTTAATACAGTATTTTTTTGAGGAAAGTGATCAGCAATTTAATAGCAAAGCAATGCTATTTTACTTATGCTTTTTATTAGAATTTATTTGATTTATTGAGGAGGAGTGATAAAATGTAAATTAACCACCGTATGGCTCAAGTAAAAATTAAGATAAAATAAGCAAATGAAATTTAACTAAATGATTTGCAGATATGAATCTTGAAGTAATCTATCTAATATATCTTCTTTTTTTTTTTTAATAGGGACGGAGTTTTAAAAACCTAATTCTGGGCAAATTAACATTTGATACGACCGGGATAAGAGTTTTCCTTCTCTGTATCATGGAATTTCACTAATCACTTCCGACTTGAAAGCCTTGGGTTTTTTTTCCCGCCATTCCTGATGAACAACAACATTCCTGATTCAGTCTCCCAATCAATGTTTAAAAGCAGGAGAAGAACCGGGATGAGGCAAAGGATTCTTTCTTTTCCTGTCAGGAAAGCATCTTTCCTATCAGGCTGATGGGTTTGAGAAGGAAGACCAATTAAAGAAGCGGTTGCTCTTTTTGTCCCTTCCTGCTTCCTCCTACAACATCCTGCCCAAATGAAGACTAAAAGGGAACCCTCGGCATACAAACAACCATTTCCTAATAGTCTTTGTAAAAATAATCATTTAAAATGTCATCCCATCCAACGTTTCACAAAAATAGCTTGCCATTAAAAGTAATGAACAAATATCTTAGGAAATATGTATTCTTTGGAGAAAAAAAAATCTATGCTCTTAATAATGAGCCACTTATTTTATTATTATCAAAGGGTATATTTAGAACTTAGCAGTTAAAAGAGCTATAATGTTAGGGTTACATTAGTATTACTAGCACACTTTCCACATTAATGAACGAAGTCATTTTAATATATAATTTTAATGATTGTTATTATTATCCATTGTAAATTATATAAATTACTTTTTATTATATGAATGTATGATGTCTTCTTACTCAAACCTATTCATTGTTTGTTTGGGAATAGGGCTATGATGAAGATGATGTTTCGTTTATTTGCAATGTCCAATAGTCTGAGCAAACTAATATTTATGAAAATTGCTATATTTTGATGCTCTACCATCACATCACGAAATCGTCCAATTCATACAAAAGGTATCTGTTGAACTGCAAATTTATTCTCCTCAGAAATGTCGAAATAATTAATTGTAATCAAACATGGACTTTGTCAATGATTTTTTTTTTCTTCAAAAACTTAAATGTAAAGACAAAAATATATCCAATCATTTTATGCTAAGAGACAAATTGATGGACATATCTAACTTAATATATACATGTTATATATCTAACTATATATATATATATATATA
>JAFIDM010009631.1:196189168-196213391 GCA_023159025.1 Thereuonema tuberculata
AGATCTTAAATTCTGCTCGGGATTTTAAGATCTCTTTTCGAGATATTTCGAATGGCTTTACTGAACATTCTTTGATTTCTTCGAATCCTTTTACTGGGAGGAAATATTCTTAGCCATTCAAAAAAAGAAAAAAAGTCTTCCAAATTCTTTGATGATTTCCCTTCGTGTGAAGTTCCATCAATCACTTTTAATCCAACGCCTTTTTTCTTCCTGATTAGATCTTATCTATTGGCCTGAGAAGATAATAAATCAAACTCAGAAGGAAATGAAATAGAAAGAAGGGGAAGGATCAGTCAGAGAAACCCTTCAGAATTAGATTCTAACTTACTATTTACACTTAAATTATGATAGCATAAGAAACTTTAAACCCTTCTCTAAGAAGAATAAGTAGATGATATTTTTATATTAGAAATTACAACCGCTTGGAATAACTCTAAAGAAATTCACTTTTTTTTTTACTCTTTAGCATTAGAATAATTATTGGTAATTATCTTTCTAATAAATTAGCAATAATTTTAACTTAATTTAATTTAACATTTTTTTAATGAGAATTTTTTTAACTCAGATTATAATTGTACTTTACTAAATCTTAATGCTAAAAAATTTTTAAGTTTTTATAATGTTGACTGGAATTTAAAACGGCTGCGTATATAATTCTCGTAATACATTCTAACATAATCTATATTACTAAAATCTTTTATTTCTCTGTCCGGCGCAATTTCCTGTGAGAATGGAAAATGTAAGTAATTTTTACAATGAAACGATGGGAATCGAACCTGCAACCTTGTGATCCAAAGTCAGACGTCTTTATACATTAGGCCACCGGGACTACAACTCACTTTATTTTGTTTTTTTGACTTATATGTCATTTCCCATTCGCCCCATTAAATAATGAATGTATTCAACCTGTTTTTTGAATCTCAAGATTGTTTATTTATTTATTTCCGATCCGTCTATTTATTTGTAATTCGAAAATGACAATTAAAACTATAATTGCCGAAACGTTGCAATATTTTAAATATAATATTCTTACTTAACCAAATCTATGTGATAAAGAAAAACAAGCGCGTGTACACGGGAGATGGTCTAGTATTTCAAAACAAAACTACATTTTAAGACCTTGGAAGGAAAAAAATGTAAATGAAGAATGACGATATTGTTAAAGTAGGTAATTTTCGTTCCATTATGATATTTTTGCTTTTTCCTTCAAATATATCAAAGAATTTAAAACTTGAAGTTTCATACTTGACATACTTTCAGACTATTCAGTTTCATGGTTGAAAATGGGATTGGGTATTTATTAAGTACATTCGGTTAAAAAAAAAAAGGTCCGGTCTTGTATTCAGTCATATACAAAATCCATGACAATCCAAACCTATAAAGAGTAAATGATGTAATGAAGAATGCTTTCGAAACCTTAGATTTAAGATCTCAAAGAAACGAAATATTTATTTGTATCTTATTTTTTAAAAACATGATTAATGAAAAATGAGTGATTGACTTTATCTGTTTTCAAATGTTGGTGTTGCCGATTCAATGTGGCAACGTTGGTAACGATAAACTTCTGTATCACTCAAAGGTTTTAGTTTGTCGCTATATTTGAATCGGGCAATAAAAACCTCATCCTTGAAAGAATCTGCACCGAGTGAATCGGAAGTTAAAGAGCGGTAGACCGGAAACACCCCCACCCCATATACAAAATAAAAGGAACAAGGCCCTTCAGTGTCGACTGGTATCAGACGAAGGCATTCCGGGCATTGCTCAAGTGCAGGCACCGGCTTCAACATAACCATCGTCCGTCACCCATTGCCTCAACGGAGATAAGCCAAGCTAAAGAAAAACGCTGGTGTTTAAAAGAAAAACAAAACAACGGCTTGTATTTAAATACCCATCATATGAGAAAGAACTTTCAAAATAAACACAATTCGAGAAAAGTGTTTCAACAAACGCAGTAAACTAGAATTCAATGCTATAAAATTTGGTAATTTTTGGGAAATAAAAAAAGCCTTCATTCGCTGATAGTTAAAACAGTCCTGCTTAACTTTAAATCAGAGTATCACAAATCATCTACTTGTAAGAAACCAAAACCAGACAAGAAACAAAACTGAAAACGTCTTGGAATCAACTGAAACGAGCTTATTTTCAGATGATCTTAACTTTGATGTAAAGGGAAAAAGCTCAGTAAAAATGACGATTTCTGAATAACGAATAGCAATTGAAGCTTAACAATTAATTTGTTAACTTATGCTAATTTTGTTAAATCAGATTTAAAAACATCTTAAAATAGGTTAGTTCCATTACTTATCGTCCGTTTTCAGTTGTCTGTTTCTCTGTAGCAAGTGATTTGAAGTACTTTGGATTGTGACTGGGTGGGCCAAACTACTCAGGATAAGATTAACTGACGTTCTTTAATTTTTTTTTGCCATTTTTTATTGAATAGAATTTCTGTTTATGATCTTTATTAATACAAGCAGTTAAATACCAGTAATTCAAACCAAATCCCCCGATTAAGAGGATTTTTTTATCGAAATGCTATGTTAAAGTTTTTGACAAAGGCTTCTTCAAACAATAATCCTAAAATAATTTATATCATCCAACCTTAAGATTATCAAGGATTCACTTATCTGTAAACATATTGGGTTGCTTGACAACGAATTTACCTTTTATTTCTGATTGAATAGTTTGATTAGCATTCTAATGCCATTTAACAGACTAAGCATCAGATGAATAATTACTTGGCAAATGCACATTAAACTAGTTCTATTATATTCTACCTCGAGTGACGCGACCTTACATGACGTCATGTGCCTCACTGTCCACACACCCCTCCTGCTATTTAATACTTACATTCATAACTTCTTCTTTTTTATGTCATTGCAAGTTGACAATACCCGTCTTAAGATAATCTTGATACGACTAAAATTACTATTAGTTGAATTAAACTCAGGAAAAAGCTGGGAACTTAAATGAATTAAAAAAAGATAAACTTATAAACTGCAATAAATATAAGGGGCACTATATCGAAAAGGAGGCTGTGTCTCTTTTAAAGTGTCTCCTTTCTATCAGGAAGCGGGAATTAATCATACTTTCGTCACCTCGTAATAATCCAGTAGACCACCATCACTTACAGGTGAGGATAAAATAACTCAAAATTACATGTGAACACTCATTAATCTTCTGAATTTTTTCTGCATCCTAGGACATTCCTTTACCCAGATTCAATTTGGTCGCCTACCTCTCACAGCTGGAACCGAGTCAACAGTTCGGGTCTTGTATAAATGCGTCTTTTCATGGTTAATCAATAACAGGATATCCTGAAGATAATCTATGAACTTATGATGAGAATTTCACATCTTTTATTCTTTATCCTTAGGTGAGAATCGAGATGCTGCCACAATAACATCCAATCATCATTACGTGAAAAATAAATTATAATCATAGATTCTACAGATCATTGGGAATGCACCAATGAATTACGAGATAGTCCTCTGAATCATCTGCTTTTACTATATATTACCCGATAATAGCACTGTATAATTTGGACCCTGTAACTGAAGTAGTAAGGTACTTTATGACTGGCGGAAGAGAGTCGATCCACAAAGAAGATGGGGGATTTTTTTTTTCCTAGTTCCTTCTTCTCCATATGGACTTAAGGGTTACCCAATCCTCTTAAAATGGGATCTGCTTACTTTCCGAAAGTTAAAGACCTAAATGATCGTGGAATGTAGGCAGGCTAAGTTTTCACATCCCATTGGATTATTATAGAATCTCTTTAACTTTTAAATACCGGTAAACAGAATTTGATAATTAACAACATAATAACGTTGTAGAATTGCAGTGACATAAACTATATTTATTTTAAATTTATAGAATTTAACTTTTAAATACCGGTAAACAGAATTTGATAATTAACAACATAATAACGTTGTAGAATTGCAGTGACATAAACTATATTTATTTTAAATTTATAGAAATTTGAAGACTGCTGTTAGTCTTCTGAAAATAAATTAATTACATCTCTTATGTCGTCGAAAGAAATAAGAAAGATATGCACAAATTCAAGATACATATTGTTCAAAAAATATTTTAAAGATATTTATTTTTTTTTACAATAAATTTCATGAATTCTGTCCCATTTGTATAAAAATAATTTGAATTAAATTTTGATGTATATGATGATGATATTTGGTGGCTGGCATTCTGGAAGACGAAACTGTCTAAACCTAATGAGTATTTTTAACTTAAATTGAATTTTATGAATGATTTCCTTCCTAAAGAAAAATAATAGTTGATATAAACGCATATTTTTATTAGAAATGGTTAAAAATTTATTGATTTTAAACTTAAAACGAAGTTTTATCGGAAAAACAATAATGATTAAATTACCAAACTTTATATCAAAGTCTAATTCTTTCATAAGAACACGCAGAGTACTACGGCGACGACATCTCTAGTTTGTAGATATTTTGAAATAAAGCGTTTAACACATAAACGTAGACGTTAAGCCTTAAAACGACCAAAGCTTTTACAAAAGCTTTTTTAAATAAAAGTTAGAATTTCTTGTTACTTTCCTATCACATAAATCTCAGTTTTCACCTCCCTTTTACTCGAAAAAAAAATACAGACTATCAGTATCAGTTCATAAATAAAGTTAGTACAAAATGGAGGATGAAAATAGAATGTGTGACTGATGAATAACTTCCCTGCAACTCACACCCCCTTCATCAAGAAGTTAAAAATGGAACGCCCGGAAGGAAGAGATGCTGGCTTGATTTATAAGATTAACTTACTCTTTAATAATAATACAGCCGAATCAAGAAAATAATTAATAATCTACAACTTGATTTTTTTTAGTTAATGAATAGAGAGAAAAGAAATCAGGCAAGTTTCATTATTAACAAATGAGTTTCTTTATTCTTCTTAACAATGAAGAATAAAGCTTTTAATGTTTCAGTAAAGTGTAAGATTTTCTTTAGTAAGTGCTTTTTTTTTTTCTGGCCTTTTTTGTAAATTTAAGTTTGAATTTTACTATCGTTTGAAACTTGTTTAAAACATAATCGACATATTACAACGCAGATTTCTCCTCGTAAAATCGGTTTTGTTTTGGAAGTAGTGCTGAGTTTTCTCAATCTGTAGACAATATTTCGGAATTGGCGCCTTTTATTTGAACGCAGCCTTAGAAAACTATTACATTACTTCTCAAGATTTTTCTTCTATATTTTAAAAAAACAGGAATAAATTCGTCTGAATCCATAAATCATTGGTTTTTAAAGTGATTGCATCCAATTTCACTTCTTCTCCAATAAAAACACACACAGAAAATTGTATTCTTCCTGTCCGGAAACAAAAACCTAATGACTTAACCATTGAGAAGAGTTGAATAGCTTAGAGATATCCATGGCTTCCGACCAAAATGTAATAATGAGACAAACAAATGCAGAAATAAAATGATAATTGATTTGGGAAGAAACATTCAAAAGAAGTTAAATATTACAGCTCAAGATTAAAGACCACAGCTGATCACTGTATTTAGAAAGAACATGATAACTATAATGAATTTAAAGTTAATGTAGGGCCGCGCGGTTGGCGATGTCGCTACGACACTGGCCTCTCACCTCTGAATCCCGGGTTCGGTTCTCATGTGGGTTTCGTTGATGGTGGCGATCCACGCTGAGCAGGTTTTCCCGGGGTTCTCCCATTTCCCCTGCATATCTTACACCATCCTTTCTCAGTCTTTCTCTCCTTCTTTCCGTGGGATAGTACAAAAGATCTTTCAGGTCGACGTGCTCGGCAGTCATGCCACCCACTTTCAATTAATCTAATCTAAAGTTAATATGAGACCAAACTAAAATATGTCCTAATGTACGATTTTTAGTTCATAGTATTGTTATTTTTACTTTGAAAAATATAAATTTCAAAAAATAACTATAATGTAAATAGAAATTCAAAAAAGTCAATGGATTCTAAAGTATTTTTTTTTTCTGTTGATACCTTACTCATAAAATAATAATAATAATAATTAGAAGAAAAAATATTGTTTACTATCGAAATAACTTTATTACATTGTTAATAATTTCATTTATGAGAATAATTGATTCAATTAGATGAACACCTAGTTTTTACTGCCAGATATTAATTTATTGAAGTTAGAATTGGTAGCTTGAAACACATGGTTAATGCATTGTGAACCTAATTGATCTGTGTGTTTTCTTTGCTGCTGTTTATTCAGTCTGAAGTTTCAATGAGAGAAGAGGGTGGCAGAACCTGAAACCCAAAGTCCCAAGTTACCATAGCCACATTCAATAAGAAGGAATTATAGAAATATATCTTACCGTTTAATGCATGAATTAAAAATTTGAGATTCAAAAGACTGGTAAATTAAACATCACTACGTTAATTTCGTTAGTATTAAAAAAATCATCGCATAGAATTCTTAAATTAGAAATCATATCTTTTTAAATAAAATCTTTTATTTGATAAAACTGTTAAAAAAAAATGGCGACTTCTTTTTTTGATATGTTAAAACTAAATTGTTAATTGAATAGCAGATAAAACGCTACTGTAATCAGCATCTCATTCATCAGCATCTACATTAATCATCAGCATCTCATTAAACTAAAAAGGATTTTTCTTTATAAAGCTTAGGAAATATATTTAGCCAAAAATAATAATATCTAGTCAAGATAATTTTGAAAGAAAGCCAAGCTAATTATTTATAAAGCAATGAAGCAACTGTAATTAATGTTTCATCTTTTCTGCCTTTCTTCAACTGCGATTAGATTGAATCTTTTCTTGAAGAACCTTGATTTTACAGTGACTAAAAGATCTCGACAAAATTAAACTTTGTGAACTCTATTCAATAGTATAAAAACGAATGAAGATGAACCCTTTTACAATTATTTATAAGATTATTTATTATCTTGTTCAATTTTTGAAGATTGGAAAGCTAGTTAGCAATTACATGTTTCAATTATCTATAAAATCAGAATAAGAATTTACCCGAACCTCATAAAATTAACTCTTGATTTATCTATTAGAACTTATTATTTCCATTAAAGTGGGGGAAAAAAGGGCAAGTCTTCCCTGTAGCAGCAACTGGGGGAAGAATCAATGGGAGATTAGGTGAGAATACACAGGGAGTCAAGAGGCATTCCAGGGATTCGCCCACTCCCCTTGGGCACCCCCTACAAAGAGGGAAGGCGTAGGCTCGACCCAAACGCTGACACGCCGTCTATTTATACCTGTTGAGATATGATAGTACGAAATCGAATTCTTAGGTTAGCAGTGAGCACATTCTAAGACTACAGTTCATGATAACATGCTCTTATTATTAATGCACCGAATCTAAACAAAGTCCAACAAACAGCTGTGCCAGAAATAAAAAAAAGTATTCAGAATCCTTATGATCTGTGGAACTCATTTCCCAGAGCTAATATTTATCCTGACAACACAGATGGATGAAAAACATTTATAAGTCATTCATCTTCATAGAGAAGCTTCACAACTCTTCTAATTTTTTTTCCATAAAATTCCTTCAAAATTATATAATATTTAGAATTCATTTAGTCAATGACAAGACACTATTTAAATCAATTATGTCTCAATACTGAAATGTATATGCTCTAATTCTATGATTCTGATGATGAATTTCACAGAATAAGGACAGTAACCTTATACGTATAAGAAATAAACAAAAGAGAACAACACACATATTATAGAAGTAGTATTTCTCTCGATACAAATATTTCTGAATTTCTTTCCTTTATGTTTCTTTTCATATTCCACACACATCAAAGTCATTTTTAATTTATTTATTTATTTTCTGTTTATTTAAAAATCAAAATCTTTCAAATCAAATTCTTCTGGAACCTTATTAAAAAAAAAATTTACATTATTTTGAATAAATGAAGGACCACTGTGGACATGTTATTTCTTTTTGTCAACAGCACTGACAAGAGATGTAACACTTGCTCCACTGATTGGAGTTAAAAAAAAAATCAACAAGGGAATATCCTGTAGAGTTCAATCCAAACTCCTTCCAATTCACAACCACTCAGTATAAAGAGCAATCAACTGACTTCACGGTGATTTTCAAGAATATTAGCTAATGAGACAATTAGTTTGACAATTTGTTTGATCATCAAGAACGGATTTAGGCCATTCTAGTCCTTTTCAAAGAAATGACAATGCAAAGAATTTCACAGTAATGATAATAAAAGTTGTCAATTACTCAGTAGGCCCTTTCTGCACATCAAAAAAAAAAAAAACCAAAAAAATACAATTTGGGTCATCGGATAACATTTTTAATTAGTTCACAAACAAGTCATCAATTTAAATTATCGTAACTTAATATTGATATAAGAAATGCATATACAGATTTAATTGGTTCTAAGACAATTAGAAGCTTGAGTTTTCATGTTAAGAGCATGTTTCATAATATAAAACTCTCAATATACCTGATCTTACATAAATATTATATCTCATCTTTCAATGACTGACATTGCAGCTATTTAAAACTACGAATCTAGAAGACTCTGCGATCGCTTTTGAAAACACAATAATAGCATCAATAAATGATAGAAATGATACACCAATGAAGTGAATAATTTATTGCTTGCCATCAGAAATGAAAAATTTCGAAAATTTGGATTTAAAATTCTTTTGCCATTTTCACTTGAAAATTCAACTACTTTATATTTCCAAACGTTAGTTTGGAATTAAACTAGTCCATAAGTTATCTAATCGATCATTTGTTTTCATGATAGATACCATCTACAGCTAATGAAGTTTCAGGAGAGTTGAAACTGCAGGGGATGGGGGCAAGAGGTGAGACGCCCCCGCACTAATTTGCATGAAGAGAGAAAAGCTATGTTTCACTCTCCCCACTCCTACTAAAATGTATTCAGTAAATTCTTATCTGTAAATAACAATATTATATATATATATATATATATATATATATTTATATTTAAATAATGCGTACATGGATATTTATTAATTTCCTTTATTCAATCCATTAAAAAAAACAGAGTAAATAGTTCGTACTAGAAAGATCTCGAGGTATACTTATTTTTTTTTTCCAAAGAAAGACAGAAAAAATGCAGACGACATACGAAGCATTTCTGCCAAAACAAATTCAGAGAAAAAAAAAAAACACCCTCACACACATCAAGAAACCAAAAATAAACCCAGATTACAACAGCTGTCAAGTCGGGCAGACAATTTTATGATTTCTTTAAGTGCTAGGAAATGATAAAAATATTTCTGCTACATGATTTTGATGCTATATGCAACATTCTCTGTCATTTATTTTATACTTCTGTTTTCAAGAAGGAAGAAAGGTTTATGTTCGCAGTCATTCCGTCTCTGGACAGTTTCCTCATTACATTAATAAGAAAAAACAAATGTCGCATAACTTCAGAGGTAACTTTCCGACACAGTATTTTTTAATCAACAATTCAAGCTATTTAGTCACATCGTAATAGGATGTGAAATTGTTATTTGTAATTTTATGCAAAGAAATAAATAAATAAAAAAATAATAAAATATATATGATTCAAAAAGAATTTCAACATGAAAAAAAAAAGTAAAAGTACTTCCAAAAATCCAAAAACAATTCTGAATCATAACAATAAATCCGAATGAACTAAAAAATTAAGATTTTTTTTGGTATCATTAGTAAACTAACATGGAAGATGGAGTAGATCAGCTTCAATGGGTCCGTAAACTGAGATACTTGATACAATTTTAGGTCATTTTATTATTTAGCTTCCATTATTTTTCACAATCCAAAAGGACTCAGACTTGAAAGACGGTGATCGTAAAACGATAGCAGTTCAGATCCAACGAAATTCGACCCGGATTAAACGAGACGAAGAGTAAGTTTCAGGTATGGAAATCGATGAACAATAGTCCATCGAACATCAATGAATACATTGCGAGTCTTCATTTAAAATAGGAGATTTAGAATAACGCTAAGGTCATGCAGATAAATGTCTGTCTGACTGAAATGGAGCAGTCATCAAATATAAATGTTTTACTGAGGATGTGAGTGTGGGTTATTTTCAACAGAAAAGCAAGACAACAGTTGCAAACAAAATGTCTTGTTTTTAGATTTTTAGCAATGTATTAATCGCTTTTTGTCGCTAGGATGACTTCTTATAAACTCTAGAAACAGCCCACTATATTCCATCGGTTTACATAAATATCCAACTGTAAATGTCATCGTATAAATACCATTCATGAATCGTCTGTGAGATTTTTACCTCAAATAAATAAATACAATTTATATTCATATATAAATACTTTTCTGAGAGTTTATTATACAATACAACTAATAATAGTAATAAGTATATTGACATACACTGAATTTTTTTTTTTTTTTGTAACTTCTCTTTCTAAATACACTCATTACAAAAAAAAATCAGTGCACCCACAAGCAGCAGTCGAAGTGGAATTACACTAGGCAATGAGAATGATGATGCAAATAATTGATTACAATATCAGAGCAAATGGTGTTTGTGTGTGTGCCCCCACCCCCGCTAATAAATTTTTAAAGCACTCGATGAAAGTTCTTGAAACATGACATGAATATTTAAAGATTGCAGACTACCTGACTACCTGATTACCTCCTTTTAGGTAATTCATTAATTTGCGCGTGGCTTGATACGATTAAAGTTAATCCAACTTAGCCGAATTATTTTTTTTTTCCAGAAATGAAAAATTTACACTGTATTCATCAGACAGTAAACTTTCAAATAAATGCACACTTTTCGTTTTTGTCGCTTTCATGACTTTAAATATAAAACTGAAGTTCGAAATTCATCACTGAACTTCAAGCCTCCCTTTTATGTCCTATTATTATTTTAAAAGAACGATTGTCAATTCTTCACTACAACCTTAATCTTATATAAGAACCTCCTGTAAGCGACTGTTGGGCTAATACATATTATTGGCAATAAGGTCACAGCAAGTGTTCCGTAACAAGACCGGTATCATTTTCATTAGTGAAGATATTAGTCGTTCGGCGCAATTCGAAAATTATAGGTTTCCTAAAGAACCACCAACACAATTATAGTTCTGGGAAATGAGAAATGAGCCAGAAGATACGTTGCAATCAAAAAGCTGAAATTGAAAATGAGAAAGAAATATTATGAGTAATAAATGATTACGATTCGAGGTAATAAAATTTAAAAAACCATTAAAATTGCGTTCTATGCAAGCGATTTGAACGATGAAGTTATTATTTCAAGAAACCTTAATATGCTTCGGATTTTTTTTAATGTTTCTTATTATATTTTTGATGACTTTAATGTAAGTCTTTTCAAATCAGTATTAAAGCAAGCATTTTGATTTATACTTTTAATATTCACTTTATTTACATTAACGGCCAGTACAATCTCTTATGGCAGTACGTATATGCTGTTAGACTGACTTCTGAGGCAAACAGGTCGTTTTATACTTGCCACTGAAATACCAATGGCAATATGAAGGTAGAATACCAATAAATAAAAAGTTTTAAAACTGAGAATTGTTGAAGATGATTTTGTATCGAAGTAATGCTATTCAAATTACATTTTCCTTAAGAAAATAAACATTGTTTTATATAAAAGTTACTTATTAGTGCATCAGAAAAATGCTAGATAGTTTTTAATAAACTGAAGCAGGAAATATGTCATTCATTTTTCAATCTTTTTGAATTTATGCATATGCACTTAACGATTGTTTCGTAGACTTCATTCGACCTGCAGTTTCAGATCTTCAGGACGGAATTTTGTTAAGATTTTGATTAAAAATGTAGTTTTTCTGGAAGTGACCAAGAAAACATTGAGAAAAGATGGCCTATGCTCATGCACCTCAATTTCATAATCAATAATTTCGAATAAGCAGCTACAAATACGATTGAATTACAAATTTATTTCGCAATCATGAGAACGAAATAAAGCTCGCGAAGACGAAGCAAAGACAGCAATCTTCTGATTGCAGCGCAATGGCTTAGAATTGCTTATTTCAAAGGGAAGTCTAAACGGCCTTTATACCAGTGGGCTCAAAATCGCAGGCATGAAAGAACTTTGGGTCCCCGGTATGGATTTTTGTAATTTACCTTTTTAGAAGTAAATGTGAGCTTTTTTCTTTTTCCTTTAAAAATGTTGTCGAAGTGATAATCTTAGTTTAAAATTCAAGGGAATTTTATCATCCTTGCGAAAACTGAAGTGAATCCTGGTTTTTGTAAATTCTGTAGCTTTTGCACCGTTGAGAAATGCATTTTGGGGGCGTTTTGAAAAGATAGTCTACATTCAACTTTAAATCCTCCAATTTGATCCAATTTCAGAAGTTATTTGTATCTTCTACATAGGTCTAATATATTGTCGCCATCTTGACTCGCGATTTAAGTTACTTTTATTTTTGTATTTCTATTTTACTAGTTGTAGCTTTGTATTGCAAGGAAAATTTCTACAATTATTTGTCAGTTCCCTCGTGTTTCTTTAAAATGACAACTAAATAATTATATCAATCAATTCCATTTTGTCTTTTTAATATTCAAATAGGTACAAAATTAAATCTAACCTAAACTACTTTCAAAATCAATTCTTTTGTTGTTATTATTAATCTATTTTTCAGTAGGAAAGTAAGACTCATCAAAGAAGTCATTTATGTACGTGTCTTTCCTTAATAACTTCTGAACTGTTAGGGACTAGGGACGACCTAACTTTATCTTTGAAATCTTCTCCAAATGAGTCGAGAAGGCGACGAAAATTGCTTTAAATGTGTTAAACAACGAATGTTTGAAACCACTAAAATTAATCCGATTTGTACAATTTAAATAAATGATTCAAATTTAATTCGTATTTTTCTTAGAAAACGGAAAATTTGTACTGTTTGTATTCAGTAGATATAATTGACACGAAATTAATTTCACGACTTTAAAACAAAATAAGAAATTTTAACAAACAACATTTTAAGGAACTTTTCAACTTCTTATTTTATCCAATTGTAATAGAGAGAAGTTTTTGTAAACGACAACATGACTCACAAAGAAAGCTTTCCATATTTAAAAGGCAACTCTTCGAATAAATTACAAAGCTCCAACTGTCGTCATAAAGCAAGTAGGATTACTATTTCATCCACGGAATTATTCCTTTAATGGAAATTATCCATTTAATAGTAGTTAACGACCAGCCTTGTGAAACCAATGAAGTTAATTGTTTATTTAACTATGACATATTAGAGAAGGAGAATTTCCTGCCCTTTGGACATCTGGTTTTTATCGTCATAATTTGTGCCTATAATAGATATAATTCCCTAATAACTGGTTTTTTTCTCTAGTATAAAGTCGGAAACTCAAAACAGTCTTAACTAATATTTACGAGTTGTTAATTGTGGTTAAATTCATCTGGATTTTTTTTTTTCCTTTCAAGAGCCAGATCTTATATTTATAAAGCTTTTTTTTTTTTGCTTTTTTTTACTTTAAAGCATTTCTATCTTTTATGATTTGCAGGGCCCAAGGTGAGATAGTTGCCATGGGGCCCCACCCTAAATCTAGAAATCTTTTTAAATAGATTTTTGCTTTTAATCAAATCAGCGCAATGGAGTGATTAATGCAGTTAAAATTTATTTTTTATAAAAAATCTCTTCTAAAATCGCACCTTTTAAATTTAAACTAAAATTCGAAATGAAGGGGTTAATTTATTATTAAAACCATTTTATTATTATTATTATTATTATTATAAAAAATAAAATAAAATAAAATAAAGTAAAATACAGGAAACGTTTTGAGCATATTACGAGCTGGTCTACCAGCTTTTATTTACAACTAACATAGCCTATCATATCGAATATATTTTCCGTTACCAGACGTCATCCGGACTAAAGAACTGCTCCTATATATATTTGCTTACATCAATTAAATAGTTTAAAGCTTTTTTTTAAATCATACGAACCAATTCAGAGTAGAATTATATTAAAAGTGAAGAACTTCTGGTCAATTACATTCACTCTCCATTTTACGATGATCTTCAAATAACCAATCAAACGTAATCGAACTAAGTTGACTAAAACTCATTTTCTTTTTTAAAATGCGGAAGATTGTATTTAGATGACTGTAAACGAATTAAATCAGAGTGCTTTCTTTAGGAATACTTTCATTTTATTGTTGTGATCATTCTTAATTTAAAGCTTTAATTAAAGTGACAATTTAGATGTAACAGTTTTCAACTTCTTTGTGTCAGTTAAAGAGTAAAGAAAGATACAGATTCATGATAAATTTTTAAGCTCTAATAAATTGAATACTTTCTGGAAAAACATTTTTTCAGCACCTCATATTAGAAGAAAACAGCCTTCCTTTGTCAAGGAATTTCGCAAGGAAGATTTCGTGTGCAATACATAATCAAAAACTAGGGCATATAGATTCAGTGCTGTCGCTATCAGTTCTTACGCTAATGTTATCACTCCCTGATAAGATGAATCTACTTCTGCTTGTTTTGTCAAGGTGTGGAATGTTAGGTTTGTTTTTATTCCCAACAACTGATTTTATCTGGAAATTGTGTTGAATGAATTTGTTTCATGTTTACAGATTCCTGTCCTTGTGAAAACGAATGCATTTCAGAAAGGTAGTGTCAGATCTTAAGCTAGACAAGAGTGCTTGATTCTTCACTCGATGTTTTATCTACCTATATTTTTGGTTTTTCTCTTTTACCTAATACCTATATTCTGGAATAATATCTCTTTTACTTATGACACCAAGAGTAATTAATGTAAAATATTTACCTGATACGATGCTTACACCTAGAAAATACAATCTCTAATATATCATATCGACCATTGCTAAATATCGAGCTTTTATTAATTAACGCACGCTTTCTTATAATTAAGGTAAGCTTATTTTTCAAGTAGCACTGTCATTTAAGTAATTGTTGTTAGAAATATAAATGTTATTTCAAAGTCACGGAAGAGCTTTGCAAAGCTACTTGTGGTAAATTACTAAAAACATAAATTCCCAATTTGGACAAATGTTCATTCAACAGAGGAATAAGTATAAAAAAATAAATCCAAAGAGGCAATTGAAGATTCAGTGATGATACAACCTTCGTGGCTTCTCACACAGATGTTTTCATAACAGATCGGTTTTCATCAATGAGATCAACACAGCAGCAAATGAAAGGGGCAGCTGCGTCCTAAGGGTCAATATTCGTAAAAACACAACCAAAAAAGAAAAACATGAAAAATAATAATAACAAAAACATCACTGACATTTAAGCTTTTTTAATATATTAAATACTAGATTTTCGAAAGATGTCCGCCAATAAAAAAAAATAAAACTAGCAGATAAGAATTATTATATTAGATAAGCATTATAAGAATCTTATTATTAAATTTTAATAATAATTTTATAATTAAATTTTATTATCATCCCAAAGAAACGAAGCTCTTAGGATTATTATTCGTTATTAGGATTATTTCTATGTTTGTAACACATTTTAATGTGAATTAAATTATTTTTCTTTGGTCAAAGAGTTTAGAATGTAATTTTTTAATTGAAAACAAACATTATTATCATTCCTGTAATTTTAGTTAATGAAACTAAAATTTTAATAACTCAGCTTGGCTGTGATCCAATATCAGTTCCCTCTGTGTTTTTAATGCAAACTGGACGCAAACATGTCTGCATTAAAAAAACAAAACAAAAAAATCCCATAATTTTATACAATATTTTTTTTTAAAGTCAGCCTTCAATTTTTGTGATTATAATTTTCATGTTGATAATTCGCTTCTGTCTAAATAATAATTCTTCTCATAATAGTTATGGATGATTGAAATGACATCAACTGTGCCAAAGAAAAATGAAAACTTCAACTTTATTATTAGTATTATTTATTAATGTTATTATTATTTTGATTAATAACAATTATAAATTGTTAATTTGTTTCTAGAATCTTGTCTTTTTCCTTAATTTCAATAAGTAATAAATAATAATAGGAATTATTACTTTGAAATTTGGTCTTTTCATTTCTGAATGAAGTGGATGCGCGATTAATGTCTCTAACTTACGTAGGTCCTAGTGTGCTTATGAAAGGAAGGAAAGGATTTTTCAACAAAATTCTATCCGTCAATAAATGTATCTTCTATATAAATCTGTTTCACTACAAGTGACACTAACAACGCTCTGTTACCAGTAAAGACGCTTGTACACAAATCACTTTACAGCTAGAAGCAAAAAAAAAAAAAAAAAGAAGAAAAAATCTGCATCTGAGATTCAATGCTAAGGGTGTGATGGATCTCCGAGTACTCTCCGAATTTAAAGATGCAAAAAAAGGAAACTAATTTAAATATAATTTGCTTGGTTATTTTCTTGGTTAAATATAATTTGCATCATCACATCTGATAAAGGCCCGAGGATTTAGAAAGAAAACATCAAAAATGAATATGAAACTAAGTGAAACTAGGCTTAAGGATACTCTATAGGCCAATGGGCGTATTTAGAGGGAGGAGGCTGAGAGGGCTTTATGCCCCACTCCCCGAAATCTCAAATATATACGTTAGCCATATTTTCTTTCTTTTTTGCTTTTTTTTTTTGGAAGGCTGTTGATCATTTCCTCGCCCCCTCCCGAAATAAAATCCTATCGACATCGCCCTGCTGTGGACAGTCATAAATATTTATATTGCTAATTTCTAAATAATAATTTCAATAACTTACACTATTCCGATCACGTTTTTACCCCTTTTTTTCTGAATTATTACTGTATTGTGGGGAAAAAAATCAATTGGGCTACTGATTTTTCAGAGGTACTTTTCTTTGAGATACGTCATACAGAGTTCTTATGATCAGTTTTATTTCAAAACTTTCTATATACAATACTTTGTTAGTTATAAAAAAAAAAAAAAAAATTAATTTATGGAAAGAAAGAATTTTTTTTTTTTTTAAGAATGACATTGCAGTGAATATACAGAAAGATGATGAATAGGAAGGAATTAGAAGGAAAAGAAGAAAAGATACTACGAAATTATGCATGAATTCAGATGGTTTAAGTGATATGTTTTATTTTTGTGAGGTAAGTTTTTATATTTTTTTAATTGAAGAAACGTTGTATAGAGATCGATATCCGATAATTCCATATTAAAGAGCAGACTAAAACCCAGAGCCGTTTCTAGGTGTTCCGCCACCCTAGGCGAGAACTGAAAAATGCCGCCCTCTCCCTTTCAAATGCCGCCCCCACCAAAAAAACAAAAAAACAACAATCCTATTTTAACAACCAAAAATAAAAACGAATCCGTACTTCGGCCGCCCAAAAATCTTGCCGCCCTAGGCGGCCGCCTAGTCTTGCCTAATGGTAGAAACGGCCCTGCTAAAACCAGCTATTCTATTTAAGAGTATTCTATTTTTTTTTCCTTAGAAATATACAATGTTGAATGGATGGAGAAATTCTTATTACAACAGTATAGAACTGAGTGTATATATGTGGATCCTTGTTTCGTAACCACGAAATAATTTCTTAATTCATGTAAGACAGAAATACATTTTCAAAGTCGTATTACAATTCTTAATCTACCAAACACACATATACATAATATGTATCTCAAGGGATGAGTGTCTTGGCGGCACCTCCAATAAAATTGAATTATTGGTTAAAGAAGGCAATTACATCTAAATCCACCATTTCTACAATACAAGTAACCTTCCTAGGATTTAGGTAATAGAACCAGCGAACTTTGCAAACTTTCGCTTACCTTGGATAAGGATCCGACAAAGATGTCCTGGTGAATGTTCATATATACTTTGTTTATAATTTTATTTATTTTTTTATTCGTATTTCTATTAAAAGTATTTTCTGTTTATTTTTATTTTCCTAGATAATGTATATAGTATTTTATTTTGATTTTAATTTAAATTTGACTTGTAAGTTTGTTTTTGATTTTTAATTTTTAATTCGATTTAATGTTTTTAGCCTGAACTTAATTGTTTGAATGAACATCTAATTTCTTTTAATGTATCTAACTTCATCTAATTTAATAAATTTTTATTGTTCTTATAGATTGTGTATTTGTTTACTTAATTAGCCACATTAAATATTCTTTAAAATCCTTATGTTTACAAACGTCAAGATTCCTTCCAGAAAGGTCCATCAACTAAGTGGGATATGGATCCGGATTACACGAGCACAGGTTAGGACCTTGATTATATCATTCAACAAGACTTCTCCTTTTGAGTTCATTTTGATCTTTTATCAAATGGAAGAATAAACTAAAACGAACACTGTTGCTTAATACATAAGGTTTTCTTATGTACTTCATCAATGAGGTTTTGTATTTCTTTATTATTTTAGACAAAATTTCGTTCCTAGCCCATATTTCAAATGATAAAAAGAACATATTGGAAACTTTAAAAAAAGAATCAGGTTCCCTGGATAACTTGCGGCGCTGTCTGCCTGCGACGATTACTTTTTTGGTTGTTCTCGTATCTCGACAACCTACTAAACTAATTGTGATTGATTAAGAAGATCGGAGACGTGCAGCTCACTCTAAAATAACTGGGCCTGTTCTTAGGCTTAACCCTTCAGAGTCTTTTTTCGAACTGATCTTCACTATAGAATACTAAATCACGTATAATTACTTACATCATTGAAAACTGGTTATCATATTATTAGGGAATGTAAATACCATTTAGGAGACAAATAAAAAGAAGAATTAAAAAAAAAAAAATCAAGAAAAAAAATCACTAACCTTCAAATTATATTTAGTTTGAAAGGAAAAAAAAAAAAAAAACCTGTTTATTATCCTTCTTTTTTTCATCATGATTCTTTTTAACTATCAAATTACTTTTAAGTATGAAAACAAAGTTCAATAAACTAAACGCTGTTGATCTAACTAACGAACCATATAATTCTACAAAGCTGTTAATAAATTATTTGCTCTTGTCTTTTGCATTAAGTCCAGATTTTATCTTCTGTAAATAAACGATTAATATTCTTTAACCAACCATTCTCATGTGGAAAGTAATAAAACATGTATGGAACATTAATTATACAAATTCTTTAAAAAAAAAAGAACTGTGAAAATTAATGATTTGGTTGAGAATTGCCGCCAAACTAAATTCCGTTTAAAGTTGAGATTTCAGTAGGTTATGTGGACTAAAATAAAAAAGTAGGTTCTCTGTTTTGTAGTGAACACAAAAACCAAGCTATATCCATACAAATGCAATGTAGCAAACGCTTGCGCTGTTAAAAGCGACACTACTATTGATTTGGCGCCTAAAGCTAATCTATTCAAACGTAAACTGGAAGTGGCCTGAACGGCATGCCGGATTTTCCCTTAAAATCCCAGGCCAGTGGAAAGTCCAATGAGATATGACTCATGGGTCTCCGACTCCCAGTTTGGGGTGTAAAAGAAATCTCTCTCTCTCACACATACACAATACTCCATACGGGTGACTAAAAAAAAAGTAAAGGGATGGAAAGGTTCCTTCCAATATAATATGCAGAATGACTTTGCAGTCATTTTGGTACTACTCTGATTAAGAAAGATATTAATTTTTAAATATTATTATTTTTTTTTCAGAAAAATCTTCGGAAATTGATATTGTGTAAGAAATGTTTTTAACATTTTAAATAAATTTAATTTTTGGTTTATTGACTAGCAACAATATCATCCGAGTATGTTGGAATGTCTTACTGTATGATTGATTGTATAATAAGATATTATTATAACCTGTACCATTTATCGATATACAAGCTGACATAATTCAGTACATCGTCATTACAATGAAACAGAAAATGACAGAAGAAAGATATTTGATGTCAATATTGATGTTTTTCTAAATTAGTTATCTTAGTTTGATAAAAAAAAAAGTAAATAAATAAATAATTAAATAAATAAATTGACTTTTTATCTTTTAATCCTTAAAACAGTTCTGAACTTAATAGTTACTTCCAGTCTGAAACAAAAAAAAAAAAAAGAAAAACCCACAGAAAATGAAGTATACAAAAAATACATCAATTGTACTCCATCTCAGATTTCTGTGGACCATTGTTAGGGATAATATTAATCATTGTTGTACGTTTTATTTTCTGTATAGAATTTAATTTAGATATATTCGTTATTAAAGTGATTTAACAAAAAAGAATGTTTAGTATCACTTAGCAATTGCCCATAGAAATCTGAGATGGATTATGGATTTAAGGCTTGTATTACAGAGGAGAAAGAGATTAAAAGAGTCATTGAATATATAGACAACATTTTATCATGATAACGAGTACAATTCTTCCAAAACCCTTTTAAAAGTCAATTCAGATTCCACTATTGTGAAAAACATTTGCAGATAATATTTCAAATGTACTTCAGCTGTTACATCGCCTATATATCTTACATTCATTAATCTTCTAATTCATGAGAAGCATTTTATTTCTATGATGTTTCCATTTCATTATCAATTGCTTTCCAAAAGGGGATTTGATGTTTTTATCTATAATTTGAAAATTATAATTAAGATAATTTAGAAGGATGTAAACTTTTTGATTGCATTCCTGCATGAAGAAAGGGATAGAGAGGGATGAAGCAACAGTCGTAATTTATTCATTTAACAATTCCCCTTCGAATCTAGCGAACGTGGTTAAACTGAGGAATACCGTGGAGTGCATCGTTCGGTTATAGCTGAGAGCTGAGCTGCCGCCACACCCATTATGCAAGTGGCGTCAAAGGGATCTTCATTAGACACGGATCATTGCAAAAAAGTTGCCAAAATGTTGAGTAGGTGTTAGACAAGTCAGCAAAGCTAACTATTTAGGGACATTTAATTTTAGGATTTTACCATAAGTAACCGGTTCGTGATTAATGAGCCGGATATCCGAACCATAATCGAGATAACGTAAACATCGAAGGCGAAAGGGGATGACCCATCTTACATCACAGTATTAAACTTCCTAATTAAAAGTACTCAAGATATTGGAAGAATAAAGTTGCCTTCAAAACACGAAGCTAAAGGAATTTAAAAAAAAAGAGAGAAAAATTATTATCTTTCATCAGATTTAGATGACTGTCAAGATAAAAAGTTTGTTGGTGCCAATGGAAGAGCCAGTCACGCCATTAGGGCCTCGAGACACGTGCCTTACCCCTCCCTCAATGAAATAAAATTAAAATAATAATTTCCTAAATGCTCAATTGATGTTCTGTCATTTCTCAAAGACATTCTGATTGCCTATTATGAATAGACTTTTTTTTTTTACTTCCCCAATGGATCTATTTCGGATTTCCTGCCATGTATAAAAGAAGAAATGAAAAAAAAAAGAATAAAAACACTGATACATTACAAGATTTCTGTCTATCAACAGCTTTAAAGAAAAGACTTAATTAGTTCTGTATTTCCGCAAGTTCTTAAAGTTCAGTATTTACCAAACCAAATACGTTGTTACGGTACCTGTTTCTTTTTTTTTAAATACGATTTTGGATATCTGGCATCACTATATAAAAATCACCTTCAGCTATAATTGGCTATTGATAAATGAAATTATACATTCATTTCGTTCATGATCAACTACTATATAAATAATTCACTGTTTGCCTAAATCTGTTAAAGATTTAGAAAAACTTAAAGTAACAAAAATAAAAGAGAGAGAGAGAAAGAATACATTTAATTTTTCAGTAAATTCTAATTATCTCATTTCTAAAACCCAATATAGAGAAGTGAAAAAAAATTAATAAATAAACTTTTTATGATACTCAACAGAATCATTACAGTAATACTACTTCTAATAATAATTTATTAGTTTTTTTTTTCAGATGTGTATAATTTAGTTACATTAAAATAAAAAGAAGCTATTAATAAAGCACATAAACACTGGGGAAAAACTAGTGTGTCACTAACTTAAAACTTTCAGATCTTTTTTTTTTTTTTATTTTTAACGTTTTCTCCCAGCCTTTTCCATTTTTGTTTTGATGAATTTGATATGGAAATATCAGTCTATAAATTTAGCCCAAGTAGACATGTCCAATGTGGAACAGTGCTGTTCTAAATAAGTTTCCTACTAAAATTGAATATTGAGCGAAAACCTAGCGGTCGCTTGAACTTCAGATGACATTCAGATCGAAAGCGAGAGTCCATTAAAGCGCTTTTACAGAGATAACAACAATAACAAACCCAAGAATCAATTAAGACGACATTAAAGAAACTTACTTGAAGCAGAGCGATGATGATCCTGGCTTTGCCCGCCTGAACGGCGATCGTGCTGAGGGTCGTCGTGACGGGTGGGTCCTGCGAGGAGGAGTCGGCGGGTACGAGGGCACTCCCGCCCTGCCCTTCGTCCCCGTCGTGGACCATCACTGTTTTGATGTCCCCGTCCATCCTGAACGGCGATCACGAAACGATTTTCGTGCGAAAGTTATTTTTTTTTTCTTTATTTTATTGTTATTATTTGTTTTAACACTTTAATACAGAGGAAATCGAGTTATCTTCATCTCAAATCCCTAAAAGAAAAAACAAAACAAAAAAACGTCCAAACGACGCCAGAAGAAACCAGGAAGTCCGGAAACTTCGTAAAAGCGATTGGATAACGGGACGAAATCGGTGAGAACACCGCGGATACGGTTTGGCTCTCGCACAGCGCAGACCGGGCTCCGGCAGATGTTCTCCCACAAACTTTTTCGATAGAGCCGCAAAAAAATACGTCTCTCTAGCAGCAGACTCTGCACCGCACTCGGCGCGTCGGAGGCAGAACGCTTCAGGTGCCCCCTCGCCTCCCCATGCGTGGTTACGTGAGGTTGGTCGTCGTTCGGGGCTCCGGTCAGAAATAGCACACGTCTGTCTTATGGAAGCGCTTTGCGAGTGGAGCAGTCCACTTACGGCTCGTGGGAGACGCTGGCAGATTCCGTTTTCTCGTTCTCACACCCTAAAGGAGGTCCCCTCGCGTGATACGAGGAAGCAGAAGAGGGCACTGGAATAAAACGTCCCCATTACACTTTTTTACATCCAATTTCAAGATGAAATTGTTCTCATTAAGGACGCCAACTGAATAAGTAAAAAATATATGTATACTGTATATATATATAGACTATATATCTTCTGTCATCGCAGTATTTTTATCATTCCAAATGTGACTCAAATCTTCGAAAGAACTAATTGTTCCAGTCGTTATTTATTTCAAATTACTTCGAATGATTATCCATTAATAAGACAATCTTTTTTGCAGCAATAGTAAAAAAAAAAAAAAAAAAAAGGAAGCAAACCATCTCAAGCGGGTAAATGAAATAGTAAATAATGGATACGACTGATGTTATTCTAAAGTAAATCGAAACAATTTCTTTATTATTAAAGAGAAATTCTTTTGAACTTGGCCTGCAGAAAAAAAAAAAGTTTAGTATTATTTTTTACTAAGTTAATACTTATTAACTTAGTAAAAATAAAAACTTAAGCAATTTATCGATATGGTTTCTTAAAAAAAAAAATTAAGGTTCTTTGATATTCATCTCCACAGAGGCAACGCTTCCAAAAAGGAACAACAAATAATTTTACAATGATAAAGTATTGTTAGAAGAATCAATTCATGGTAAAAAAATGTCAACAAATCTGAGGAACATAAAAATATACCTTAATATGTGTCCGGGAAAAAATTATAGAAGAAAACAAAACAAACAAACAAACAAACAAAAAATATGTTTTATCCAACGGAAGCGCAGTGGTGCCTCAAAGGAAAAAATTACAATGAAAAACTCACCAATGAAATATTAGGGAGAAAATTATTGTGCCAGCAGTGCGCAAGTCTAAATGAATTTTTTTAAAGCATAAAAATTCAAACTGCGCATTTATAACCATTATAACCATTGTTATAATATGTTTTATAATTAAAACTCAACAGCACATCCATTCGTCATCGAATGATCGTAAGAAACTAAAACTTTATAGGCTCCTCCTTCAAATGGATGAACGAAAAACAGCTAACGTAATTTACTTTGCCACATTAACTCAACAATTAATTAATCTATGAAAGAAGGGACTAAGCACACTTAGAAATGACATGTATAATTAATTAATTATACGTCATTTCTAAGTGTGCTTAGTCCCTGCTTTCACAACTAATATCTCACTTCTGTCATGGAATTACTTAACCTATGAAGAAATTTAATTCTTAGGTTAAAGATATTTATTCTGATACAAATTATAGATTCCTAATAAAGCTTTCCATGAGAATATTCGAAAGCTACAATTTCTTAATTTTCCTTTCTTTCTTTTTTTTCCATC
>JAFIDM010009631.1:196213791-196250785 GCA_023159025.1 Thereuonema tuberculata
AAATATTTTGCATTTAAACAGGTGTATGGCTTTAATTGTGATGAACATATTTTTCACTTCTGTTCAGTTAATTTAAATCGTATATTTTGGTTAACTTGCATTTACGTAAGGAAAGATCCAATAGCCTCTCCCACAGGTGCATATAAATGATGGAAACTGTTCAATAGGGAAAGAAAAAGTAGTGAGCAAAAGAAAGAAGTAATTTTTTTTTTTTACTTCCTCTCAGAGATTTGAAGGCGAGGAGCTGTTAATCAGTATCCTCATCATTCGAATCCACTTGAGTAGCGAATCTTTTGGGCGTACTTAAATTATTGCGTGCAATTTAATTAGAAGGGTTTTATTTTTTTATTTATTTTACTTCCTTAATCCATTATTAAGTGGATTCGAATAATGTGGGAAAAGGGAAAATTATCCAGACAAATTACCAAAAACAATACATAACGGAACATAACAACAAAGCCCTGACTTATCCCTTGGCAACTGAAAATCCTGTTAATGGCAAGAAACAGAAATTCTGTCATACTCTTGGAAAACTGGCAATTAACTAATTAAGAACTTTAAGACTAATTATTAGTTATGTAACTTCCGTGAGTTTTGGTGTACATCACTAGTCAGTATTGCGTGTAAAAGATAAATTGAAAAAAAAAAAAAGAACATGTTCCATATTATTACAACATGATAATCTGTAAAACAAAAGACATTTGCGCACAACCTTAATATATTGCACAGGTAGACTTTAAATAAAGTCAGTCTGTACAATACGCTTAGGTTTTGGCTCCTGAGGAAATTTAAGGAGCCTGTTCGGCCACTGAACAGCAGAAAAGTGACATTACTTGAAAGACAGAAAAACCACAAGATTTCGTAAATTTGTAAAGCGCGATGCAACCGATCTTGTGCTTTCTGATCATCAACCTATTTGTGTTAAACTGAAAGTAGACAATGCAAAACCAGTTAAATGATATTTTATTTATTTATTCATTTATTATTTTGTTTGTTTGTGCGTTTACTTAGCCTATTTATTTGCAATGTTGCGGAGAATTCTGAAATTTATATCGTATATTAAAAAAAGTGAAAAAAAAAAGAAAGAAAAAAATTTCAAAGGAACCGAGAAAACATCACTTCAGGGAATTCGAAATTTACGTGATGGTAAACTTCTGTAAATTCTTTAACTCTATGAAATTTCGAATTGTGGAAAATTTCTATCGCAGTCTATATTGTTTAGCTGGAACAAGGACTGAGGTACTTTAAAATCCTCAACGCCAATTCCCGACTTCAATTTGCAATTACTGAGTTATGGCGGGGAAACTTACATCTAATCCTCATCCAAGGTTAAGTTTTATGATAATGGCTTCTTTTAACTATCTCTAAACATAGCTGTCAAATTTGACTTGAAATTTTCAAGCTTAATAACTAAGAACTAAAACTTAACACTTAAATCTATTTGTTTTTTCTTTTTTTCTATCAATTATATTTTGAGGATGGATGGGGGGGAGTAGAATCAAATCAATCTTATTTAAAAATTTCAAAGAATGTCATCCCCACTCATTAAGAATAATTAGAACTGAAATATATTCTTAATTAATTTCTCTATGAATTCTGCATTTTTGAAATAGGCCTATCTTAAGTATTGCTGGTTAACGAACTTATTTATGATGATTAAAATGAAGGAATAATCTTTTAAAAAATTAACATTGTTTATGTTATACAGTTGTACTTTGCTAGCCACCAAGAACTAACTATTAGATGTATCGTTGTACGTGTGTCTGTTATTAAGATCTGAATAACTTTTGAACTATTCAGTTGAATCTTCTTGAAACTTGGTATGGATATTTAAGGAATAAAAACGATCAACTTTTATATTTGGTATCTTTTCGAAGTGGGTCCTTTTCTAGAAATTCCCTTAGATAGCATTACAAAGTAACAAAAGGAATGGATCCTTTTAGCTAATACATTAATTTTCTCGCGGTTTGATGTAATTAAAATAAACCAAATTTAGACAATTTAAATAAGTAATGCAATTTAATTCATTTTCTTCAGAAAATAGAAATTTTGACTTCAGTGGGTTTTATAATATGAAAATAAATTACACTTTTTGCTTTTTCACAACTTTAAAAAAACAAACAAAAAACGAATAAAGAATTTTTAAGGAATAACACTTTAAGGAAGTGGGTTTTAAGTCCTTCATAGCGAACTATTGTTAACATGAAGTATTCGAACAAAATCAATTGGATAAATTAAATTTGTGTGAAATATTTTTAATTGTGTTTCTTACATGTGAGAAGCTGAGAGAATCACTTTAAATCAATGAAAAAATAAAAACATCGGATGAATTTGAATTGACGTCCAAACAGTTTTCCTCTTAAGTAGAGATAAGTGGAAGAAACTCCAAAGGATGATACTGCCAGCGTGGGTTAGTCAGAATGTGCAGAAAATATTCCTACGCGAGGTTTAATACATGGTATCTATCGGTAAGATGAAGATCTCCTTTGATCCTATGAAAATTATTCGTGAATCATCGCCTATAAAAGGTGGTGCAGATTTTGTCATGTGTTGATGTTCCTTTGTTTTGAATTTTTGTTTATTTTCTCTCAATTCTTCTTACACCGATTGTTCAACATTCGACGGCAGCGCCATTTTATTTCTTAAGCAGAAATAATCTAAGTTCCATTACATTTTATCCAATGGAATTTGAAATCCATTTGTTTCGATTTTAAGTTGTTGTTTTTTCAGTTGGAATTTCCGTTTCGTTAACGGAATCCTGTCCCTTATCACTGCAATTAACGAAAACATTCAAAATTCTAAGGAAATGTTCATTGTGATATTCAACTGAAAGCTTGGCAGTGATGTAGACAAACATTTGTTAACACCTTTGGGCCAATTTTTTTTTCGCCAATAACAAAATAACTTGTCTTAATCACTGTACCCTTGACATCTTTAATCACGCAATTTTTAACATCGAATGTCATGACGCAGCAGACGCTAACCGTAAGGAACCTGATGACAGATCTGATAAGAGTTGTCTTCCAATGACGCTCTCTATACAACAAAGGCTGCCAACAGATTTAGCTAAAAAGTTTCTCATCCAAAGAGAAAAAAAAGGAGTAAGTACAAGAAACAATGCATCCAGGAATAATGATAATTGCTAAAAAATAATAATGGGGGATACGACGAAACAAACAGCCTAAAATGGGAGGAAGGAGGAAAGAAAATAAGGAGAAAATAAGATTCAAAAATCTCTTTCCATTTTTTTTTTTCTATTCTTTTTGTGTTTGAACATAGAAATCACACTGCGCAACATAAGCGTACATATGAAAACCACATTCGTTCTCTACACCGTCACCAGAAGGCCTAACTGCTGAGATGCTGGAGGGGCTGCAAAGAAAACATGGCAGCCGTTCTTGAATGTTCTAAAATCCGTAGGAACAAGAGAATTTTCGTGTATAGGCTTTCTACTTCTATCACTCATCCGCCAAAGACTGAACATGTCTGTTGCTTGCCAGAGTGGAACAAACCACACTCGGACTGGCGTAAGAGAATATCGGATTGTATATCCAAAATTTTTAGCCTACTTTCTTAGGAAGGCTCGGCTCATCAAATGGGTCAGTCAGTGTGTGTGTGTTCGCTTCATGCGCTGATAGATCTTATTGAAATTTGGTGTGAATATTGGTATATTCAATGTCACGTTTTATTAGATTTCTGAAATTAAATAACGCAACAATTAAAACATTATGGGGGTTTTTTTTGGAAAATTTTCTTATTTTTTACAAAGTGTGTTTCCTAATGAAAAGTATATATGTTAAATATGCGATTGGAGATTTGATGAGCCGACGATAAAGATATAGAATACTGAATATTTAATAAATTCATGAATGGTCTCCTCATCTGTGAGCTTTCCTTCCACTAAAAGGGTAGAAATTCATTATTTATGAATGATAGAGATCGGTTGTAAATGATGATAAAAAAGTGTTTTAAGGAATAAAATCGTGAATTTCATTTCTAAATTATCGTTGCTGGTGGATGAATATAGAAGCGTTTACAAGATTTGAATAATTATGTTTACTATTAGAATATTTTTTAAAGTAATACAATGATATATTCCATCAAAAGGTGTTCGTGGCAGGCACCATTGTTAATCTTAAGATATGATCAATCCTTAGCATTTCTTTATATAATTTGTAGAGAAATAGTTTATGGAAGATTCCCAATATTCCCGTGATCAAAGTAAAAAACATGAAAAGTAAAAAATCTATATTTCCATCTGAAAACAATTTTTTGGATTCGGCTGGATACTCGTCTTAAGAATTTGATGAAAATTTCACTTCTTTTTTTTAAAATGAAATTTTTTTCTTTCGGAATATTTGAAAGGTTTCGAATGGTATTTTTATTATTTTAATTTCATTTATTACCAAAGTTGAACAGTTCCAAATCGATCTCAACATTAGCAATAAAACTATAATAACTGAATAATTCGAAATGCTAATTGTCAGTTAGTTAATATTGAAAACGACAATGAAAGTAATCTAAATTAGAGTTATTCTCTCTAATAGCTCAAGTAATTGCTTTAATTACTTCGTTTTCTTTGTAACAAAAACTTCAAAAGAATAAACTATGTATTTTTTTTTTAACATTTCGTAATTTTTATATTCATTCTGCGTGTCGATAAGACTTACATCGTATTATTAGCATCATTATGTTTTCATATCATTACGTAAAATTTTAAATTTATTAAGCAAATATTGTTGTTTCAGAAAAAAAAAGAAAGCCTTGTTTTCATTAACAATAAAGTAAATAAAGCACTTGGATTGAGACGATAGGAAAGAACTAATAAAAACGCAGCAATTTCATTGCAATCAAGCACTGGACGACAGCGTCATCTGAACATAAAGAAATGTTTACACCGACTAAATCAAATATTGGAAGTGAAGAGAACAAACAAATGCATGGACTTTATTTACTAATAAGAAATATGATTTCAGAATATAATAAATATAAGTAATAAATAAATTATTTCAGAAGTTTAACAAACCTTTATTGTTAGCCTAATTTATAATGAAGTTTCGCTTATTAACGTCGTTAGGGGTCTTCCATCATGGATACATAGATCTCAACCGAAATACAAGTTTGCGTGGAAAAATGAATGGTTTTATTTTATTTGTAGGATATTGTTGGTATTTGTGCGTGTGTGTTTTATTACATTTATTTTAAGTATCATTTTCGTTATTTTCGATTCTAGTTTACTAATTATTTGTCTTAAAAAAAGCGGTAATATTATAAAAACTTAAGTCTATCTCAAATATGAAAAATGTAATAATAATCATAATGATAATAATAATTATTATTATTATTTTCTATTCAGAAAATTATTATTATTATTATTATTATGTTTGTATGTTTCAAACCTTGGGTTTCCCCAGCAAAAACAATATGGCGGGTCAAGGACAGTGGCGTAGCAACGCATTTGGGGGCCCGGGGCGGGAGTTCCATTATTCCACAACCAAAAAAAAAACCCGGAATCTCCAATTTAACAACCAAAAAAAAAAAAAAGGAAATAATTGGGTGGATGGGGCCCCTAGGCTGACTGGTGGGGCCCCCTAGGCTTTTACAACCAAAAAAAAAAAAAAAAAAAGGAAATAAGCTAGCTGTGGACCCCCTAGGCTGGCTGGTGCCCCCCCCCCTTGCTACGCCACTGGTCAAGGACCAAATCAATATGGCGGGTCAATATGCCAAGAATAAAGACGTGTGCAAGAATGATTAGGGATGTGTGGTTGTGTCCATAAATTTCCTAACTATGCGTGTTGTGTTGAGTACTACAGCCTTCTGCGGTTGTGCATAAGTGTTTTTGTGAAGTCCTAGTGTGCTGAGACTGTGGTGCAAAGTGTGAGGTACCAGACCAGTGGCGGACAGGATGATGGGTTCAACACGTACTCGGTCCTGCCTCCACTGCTTCTGGAGCTCGTGTGCTAGATCGGTGTATTTACTGATCTTGTCTGCGTGAGTTTTCTGCATGTTCTTGCTGATAGGCACTGCAATATCAATGAGATAGGTCTGTTTGTTGACCTTATCAACAAGTGTGATGTCAGGTCTGTTGTGATGTATGGTTTTGTCTGTGTGAATGGGGCGATCCCAGTGTAGCTTATGTGAGGATGACTCTAATACGCTTTGTGGTATGTACTTGTAGTACGGGACTGTGTTCTTAATAAGTGAGTGTTTGTGTGCTAGCTGTTGATGAACAATCTATGCTACCTGATTATAACGGTGGAGGTAGTCTGTTTGAGAGAGAAGGGGACAGCCTGATATTACGTGGTCGATCGTCTCATGCGTAGTGTGGCATTTCCTGCATTTGTCGTCATGTGTGTTTGCATCGTGTAGAATGTGTTTCTTGTAGTTGCGTGTGGAGATGACTTGGTCCTGTATCGCGATCATGAACCCTTCGGTCTCCCCAAACAGCTCGCCACTTGTCAGCCATCTGTTCGACGCTTTCATGTCGACATGAGACTGGCTGAGTTCGTGGTGATGTCTGCCATGAAGTTCCTTATGAGCCCATGATTCACGCAGCTGCTGAGTGTGGGTGTTAGGGGTGGTGAGTGTTGGAGAAGGGTTTTCGAGATCCAGGGGTGTGAGGTGTGTGTCAGCCTTGACAATGGCTGAGTGGAGTGAGGAGTGTTGTGCTCTTTGGTGGAAGTGTTCCCTAAGTATGTGTACTTGTTTTGCATGTAGGGTGATGAGGTTGACGAATCCTCGGCCTCCCTCCCTGCGGGGAAGAGTCATCCTTTCCGTAGCGGACGAAACAGAATAGAAATGGTTTTATTCAGTTGGAAATCATATAGAATCATATAGAAGCATAGAATTATGGGAAATAAATAATAATAATAAATTAAAAAATTAAGAAAATCCGAATTAACAATTACGAAGTTACTTTTTTTTTGCCTAATTTAGGAATCTTTCTTTACTAAAAAAAAACAACTCAAAAAATCTTATGAAATAAGAAAACTAATCATTTAAAGAATTACTTTTAAAGCGCCTCAATTTTATTTTATGTATTATTTAATAATTCATATTAAAAAAAAAGACTGTAATTAAGAATTCAAGAAAAAAAAATAATGTTATACTGATTAAGTACATAATTTAGACATCCAATGTATGTAACTTAAATGAATGTAAGAACATACTGAAAAAAATAAAAATTGCGAAATAAGCTACAAGTTATACTCTATACATGTCATACATGTGTTTTCATCTCTTGACTCCCTAATTTATATGATGAAATCGTGGCGGAAAGTTATTATTCTCATTCAGGTGATTTGTCACTCAACAGTTTCATTATTAACAAGTTAAGTGGACACGAACTTTCTGATAATTTCATCCAACTCTCCGGATTTTAGCCCAGTGCAGTTAAACTATTTACTACAGAAAGACTTCTTTTCGCCGTTCAATCCTTGTAGTCAAGGTGAGACAGAGACTGAGACCAAAAGCTCAAGTGAATGGTCGTTGGAAAATAAATTAATAAATAAGTACTCTTTACTGCTAAAATTTTCAGATTTGCGCGTTTTGTTTTAGTGTTCGAAATACTTGTAAGCATTATCATTGTTAATGGAATCTGAGGTCCAGTCATGTAGATATTAAAAAAAAGATAAAGTAGTAGTTGAATTACGAAAATAAGGCAGGAAAACCCTTAATCTCGATGAAATTTGGGAACAGTTTAAAAGTGATTTTGAATAATACACGTAATAATACAACAACTTCCATGAAAACTGGTCCACTGAAAGTCTAATTGTTTTGTGAGTACAGACAAACAGCCTACAAATGAAGAAAAAAAAAATATATAAATATATATATATATATATATATATATATATATATATATATATATATATAAATTTTAAAAGATTTTTTTTTTGCAGACTCAGTTCCTTTGAAGATTTATTATAAGATGCTACTTTATAAGTACAAGACTCCATTTTCTTCAAACAAAAGAAATTATTTAGAAATCATTAAGAAAGTATCGTTTATCTTTAAAGATCTTTGACAAGATTAAAAAAAAAAAATCTGTAACTAGATTGGATTTAACCTTTTAGCCTAATAGTTTTTCAATAAATTTTAATTCTGAACCTCAATAGTCAATTCCAGAGAGTATTTTTTTATTTTTCTGATTTTTCCCGCCTAATCAAACCAATTTCTTTGTAAAGCTGCACTATGTATTTAAAATATTTTAAAATCTTGAACACATTCAAAATCTGTCTAAAATGGACACCCAATGGTGATTTTTGACATGTCTAAATTTTTAAATCGTGTGTTACAATAGACTGATGATTCTCAATAATAAAGGTTTCCGATCTTATAACAATGTATAACTTGATTGTATTTAAACAGCAACGCTTGTGGCAGCTTCTATTAAGAGTTTGAAATGTTTCAGTTACCTTTTTTGCGATTTCTACAACTCCATACAAAAACTACGGATTAATAAGTGTGGACACTTCTGCAGTTTCAGTGATTCCAGAGTTCCGCGGCGTGGCGATAGCATCGCTATCGTAACCATGACAACAACAGAAGAATAGCAAAATAAGATGCAGATATTTAACAGAAGACAAAAGAAATATTCAACCGTCTTTTGTTCTTTCGATTGTTATTATTTAATAACGCTTTGAAAATTTCAAGAGTTAAAAAAAAAAAGTAAGTAAATAAGATTTAAAATAGTCCAAATTCAATTAATTTAATCACATTACAACTCATGCAGACATTATAGGATTATAAAAAGTTAACAACATATATTAATCAAGTAGATAATAAAAGAAAAAAGAAAAAAAAAGCGTAATTCTTAGTAGAAGTTTTTTTTTTTTTTTTTTTTTTTTATTTCATTTTTCATTGAATTGTTTTTCTCTACGGTAACAGTCACTTAAAACTTTGCTTTAGATATTTTTTTAAAATGTGTAATAATAATTTTAATTTAGAATTGAATAAGCTTTATCTTATTGAATGTGTAAAGATACAGAAGTGATAGTAGCCATTTATAGTGAAATCGGATATATTAATAAGAGAGTAGATCTAATAATAATAATTATTTATTTGCTAATTTTTATTCCATTATTTTCTATTTCCTTCGATCTAACTGTAAACTTAAAATTTGCTAGTCTAATTATCTTCGCTTGCCTCCGATTAAGCCTTGGACATTTCTCCTTCCTTCCTTATAATTTCTATTTTTAGTTCTTGAGTCATACGTAATGAGGCAAGGTCTAATTATGATGACATTTTGTTTTAATGATTTTTTTTTTTTAAACTTGTTGAATAGCATTCGTGGTTTTTGATACAAGTTCAAGGAAGTCATAAGATGTAAACTATTGGGCATTACATAAGTTTCGACTCAGTGGTTTTGAACCACTGCAATTGACATTGAAGTAAAGATAGGAGAAAACACAGTTCAAGATATAAAACCTTTCACCTGTTTTTCCTCCATAGACAGTCACTTTCTATTGTTGTACTCAATTAGCGCAATGACTTAAAAATTAGTTGTTGATGCTTCAAATATATAAATATGAACCGTAGAACCGTTCTTCGTAAACTGTGGTTGTTTGAAGACTAATAGAATACTGTCACGATACATAAATTAGGTGATTTCTTTATTTAGCAAGAAAACAACAACAAAAAAATGTAGCATGAAAAAGCCTAAACAGCCTTTATTGAACATAGCCTCTAAATAAAAACTTATCGGGGGCCGCAGTAAGATGTTCCGAAGTAAGTAAACAGATGAAGTAAAAATCACAGTGAATCTTGTAACAAACTGAAAAGGACAGCACGGGCAACTTCAGAGTTTTGCCTATAGCCAAGAGCTTTGCAGAAAAACAGCAGTAAACTGATTTTTTTTTTTTTTGTTTGGATTTGTAAGTTCATGGCTCATGGGAGCACTGTAGGGGAGGCTCCCAGTGTTTCAATGACTCGGGATTGAGATGAAGTTGGGTGGCTCACCTGTCTGTCTTTCGGGAAAAGAAACCCGACACCCATTCTAAAGAGGGCTGGGTGGACTCTAGGACCTGTAGGAGGAGAAAATCAGCGTGGAAAAATCCCTGATCTCCGACGGGATGGGGATTGAACCAAGCTGCTCTAATCTGCAGTCAAGCGCCTAACGGGCTCACTGGCGTTGCGATATCTCCTGAAATTATGTACTGTTATTTGTATAATTACTGTATATAATTAATTAATTTATGTAATTAAATTTTTATACAAAAAAAGTTTTTTTTTTTTGTAATACTGTAACTATAAAAATGTGAGTTTCTTTTTTTAATTGAGTGAACTTGAAAAGACTCTACTGTTATGAAATATGTAAAGGTATGAAATAAAAGAAGCAAATGCGCCTGTATATTTAATTTCTTATTTTAGAATATTGTGTAAACTAGGGATACACTCAGCCATGCATCACATAGTGGGGATTGAGCGTGGGGAGGTGGGGGAGAGCAAAATAATCATTCTAATACTTTTAATTGGAAATAAACAATGTACTCAAGGAAATCCATCCAACCTTAATCGTGATGGAAGTACAAACAGATAAACAAAGACGAAAAATGTTTCAATTGATTAATAAGACTTCGTTTGCTTTGTCAATGAGGAAAATGCTTTTGTGAAAGGCTCACACTTGGTAATATTGTAGATTAGTAGCAAGTCTAATAAATTTACCAGGAATACAATATTTCTACCACATGCAACTGAATTTCGAAATGAATAATCAACATTTAATATATTTTTGAGTTAATTTTAAAAATATAAATAAAACTTTTGCCATTTTGTAATAATAATGATTTTTTCCGGGTAATAGAAATTGATAAAAACCCTACCTATATTTAAGTAAAAAAGCGAATAAAATTGGCTCCGTGATATATTAATGTTTAAAAAACAAAATTTTTAAACTTTCCAGTTTAATGACTCCTAATAATGTTTCATTTAATTTAATCGTAACATTTCAGAAGGTCAATTGCAATTGCTTGTTTTAAATCGACTTATTGAAGCAATTTATATTTTAAACAATGAAATAAGCATAAAAGACGTGTAGTCTTTTTTTATGAATCCAGATACATTTAATGTACATCGTATTACCTTCATTTGTTGTTGCCAAACCTTCCAATCATGTGTTAAAAACAAAACTATTAACCTTCACTTTCCTGAAGTGAAATGTCATTTTCACCTGACCTCAATAGTTAACAAATTGTAGGGAGTGGGTGGTCTTCTTATATCGCCTTCATTTACGAGAGCAGGCGGTCATCGGATTTAACAATCAATCACACGGGTTCAAGGCGGATGGAGGAATCATGGCGCCAAACACAACTCTTTCAAACATCACTCGTTCTGTATTTTAAGGAAATATCTGCTATAAAACTCCTTAAAAGCTCCTCAATAGATGAGCTTCTCAAGTAATTAATAGTAACTTTGCTTAAAGGTACAACAACGTCAAAAACTTCTTTTTTAGCATCAAGATCTTTTTTTTTCGAAGATGATAGAATGTCATGGCCTCCGAAACTCAAAACAAAAATAAAAGAAATTCAATCTAGTTATTACAGTTCCTTCGGCTGAGGTATAAAAAAAAAGTCTAGAAAGAATTCGGTACATTCAGAAAATACAAATAAACCAGATAATAATAAGCAGTATTTGGATAAAACCATAAGCCGTTTTCAACAAATTTCTACAAATTATTGTAAGTCTATTTTTTTTTTTTTTTTGACACAAAAAAACAAAACAAAAAATCTCCTAATTTTCAAGACATGGTAAAACATGTGAATATAATATTGTTCATCTGTCAATCACATTTTTTAAAGTATCTTCAAATAAAGTAAAGATCCGAAATGTATATTATTCTAGGATTTTTACTAATTTAAGTGAATTTTCCAAAACATTTAAGTATTTGTTGATTCTTATTCCGATCATTCTAATATTTCACAGATAATCTGAATATTTGTCCTTCTAAATCTGACTAGTATGTTTCGAAATTCTACAGATATCATTGAAAGAAGATGGTAAAACTAATCCTGATGAAAACTGCCTTTGCGGTTGAGCAGAGTTTTCCAACGGATGAAAGAAATGAACTTCTTCGAAAAAGAAAAAGGACTTCACATACAATTAAGAAAGAAATAAGGATTCTAACTACAACCAGTCGAATCCCAACGAAGTTCCTGGACCCAAATCATAATTGCCAATAATTATTTTATTTCAGGTCTTTCTAGACTGTTTGGGTCCTGGAACGAAAGGAAATCCTTGGTGTATCATTTTAATTAGTCATTTCAATTAACTGCTGTAATTAAAACATTATAATCCAATACATTTTTGGACGAAACGAAATTGTTGCTACTTGTTAATTGAAAAGGTGCAGCTGAGTCCCCACTCGTATTGCTTTACTGTTTTCATTCTCCTATGTTATTTTTGCTGTTTAGTGCCAACAGATCTTAAAAACATATTAAAAGACTGTAGGTCAAAATCTAGAAGAACAAGAAGTTCATGAAACTCTACATTTCTTAAAACATCATTCCTTAAAATTTCATTATTATTTTTCTGTATTTTTTTTAAGTCGTGAAAATCCTACGACTTTTTATATTCAAATTTTAATTCTTCTGAATACAAACAATACGAATTTTTCATTTCCTGAAAAAAAGATGAATTAAATTCGCATTACTTACTTAAACTATGTAAATTGGATTAATTTCAATCGTATTAAACCACAGGAAATTAATCTATTTTAAAGGATTTATTAATTCCATTGATTAAGATATCAATAGAAATCTATGTTTTTCTAAGAGAAATTTTTATCTTATTCTCTTGCTAATTTCTCGCCAAGGATCGACTTAGATTAAAACTTAGATTACCTGTAGTCCTTAAATATGCAAACCAACGTACAAGAAGATCCATCCAAAGGACCATCCATGCATCCACTTTATATTTATACATCCAGTATATATATTATATAATGAAGTATAAACAAAAATGTCAACTTTCATTTTTATACTGAAAAGTAGTAATACTGAAAACAGTTGTTCAGATTCTAAATTTTTGTTTTGTAGATTCTATTCAACCCAAACAAAGTCAATACGGTCTCACTTTTAATATCTTAAACGTGCCACTAAGTTTTTACATTCTTAACAGTTTTTGAATTATCTTGATCACAGATTGACGGACAGACTTGTAAATTTCGATTTAAAATTGTATTCTCAAGCTTTTTATTCTAACTTTTTTCTGTCTAACCTATAATATCCTTTGATAGTGTTATAAAGACCACTATCAAATGCCAAATTCAGCAAACTATTTTTCCTGTTTGCAGTTTCCGTATTCGATGTTTTACAACACGAGATTAATATGTTATTCTTACACTTTTTCGTCTTCATTCAAATGCTTGACTTTCCATTTTTATTCTTATACATTTAAATATAGAAACAGCAAATGTTAAGGAAATGTCTCACTAACCACATAATTTCTTTGGAACTATCACTGTTTCATTCTTAAATCTTAGTTATACGATCCAAATACCTTGAAAGCATTAAAGTTCTGAAAGTGTTGCTTTCTGAGAAGAACTAAAATTAACTATTTTACATTCTCGATGTTTAACCGCACACCAGCGGCCTCTATAAAGTAGTTAGTATCAGCGGATGGATGCGAAACAGAAGGATGTACTTTTTTTTTTCCTTACAGAAACGTAAGCGAATTCGGGTTTTGACACCACGTGGTAAGGTCGTAAACTTCTTGCTGCGATGTTGCTTCGGCGTTTTGTATGTTTACAGCTGAAGATGCCTTTGGCGTTCAAACTGAGTTTATATCTTAAGACAAATTTAGCACACGAAGCATTCGAAAAGGGTGGACAGCAGCCACAGAGTGAAACAAGAATATTATAGTTCGCATGCCAACTGTGTAGAACGATATTCACTGTATGAATTTCATTCAATATCTGTTTATAAAGTATTCTAAATTTGTACTAAATAAGAGCTTCAATTACAAACTTAATTTTATCATTAAAATTTAGTTTCATGGAAGAAATAGCTTTTACACTAGATGTTAATGTCACCGAATTTTTACATAGGAAAGGATTGTTGGGAATATTTCAGCATTAGAATAAGTTTTTCTTGTCATCAAAAATGACAGAGCAGTCATAAAAAGGTCTAAAAAACGAAAATATTTTGTAATTAAAGTTTTCTTCAGGATGTTGAATACTAGAACGTAATATGTATATGTATTACGTATCATTAATATATATATATATATATATATATTGAAAGAAGATCCAGCTTTATAGACCATAGAGGCACTTGTATATTCGAGGTATAGGCGCCAACGATTCATGATTATCAGAGAAGTTGAGGGCGGGGCTGGATAGTTCTACGCCCTCCCGCCTTTAACCCCAGGAAAGACACTGGTCCTCATTTTACAGAGGGTTGGGTGAATCCTTTAGCCTGTCCAGAGGAGAAAGAACCTGAAAAAAATCTGACGTCCGCTCCCCAAGGCTACAGCCCAGCACCACTAATCCGCTGGACCACCAGCCTTTTATGTACATATTTAAATATTTTATTACTCGAAAATATATTTTATTATTCGAAAAGTATAAAAAAGTAGGCTTTTTTTCTCTTAGATTGCCGTAACAGTGAATAGCAATAATTAATATTCTTTATTATTGTGATTTTACAGAAAGAAAGAATACATTAATATCAATGTTAGCCAACTAGAAATGGTCCTCCGAAATCTGAGAAATGATTATAAAGTACGATTTTAATAGTGAAAAGAAGGAAGAGACTCTAGACGACTGACAAAGCTGTTAATGACTAAGGATATTTCTTAAGACGAAGAGTTAAAATTATTGAACTTTATACATTTAAATCGGCAACATTAGACTTTCATTATTTTGAGGATTTTCTAAACAGACATATACCAGTTATATATTGCTTGCTTTTTATTTTATTTTCTGTGATTTCTCTTGACCACAACATGGAATTCACAACAATAGAAACCACTCAACGCTACTCCATCAAAAATGCCACATTAATCCATTACGAAGTTTAAAAAAAAAATTCTCTAAAAGGACAATGACGAAGTAAATTTTTCGAAAACATCTGAAAGAAACGCTTGAATTTGAAAGGTAATTTCCTCAAGTATAACAAGCAAGTTTTCTTATTGACAACTGGAATTTAAAGAAAGAAACGGAATTAAGAAATAAAAGAAAGAAAAAAGAAGCAAGAAGTGAAAGAACTTGTAGCCTACTTTCCTTAAAATGTTATTCATTACAATTTCGTTTATTGTTTCTCTTTGTTTTTATGTTTCCTAGGTTTACTTAAATAATAACATCTGATGAATATAATTTCTCCTTTTCTGAAAAGAAAAAAACTAATTAAATTCACATGTTTACTTAAATGGCCAAAATCATACATCAAACACGCGGAAATTAACAAATTAGCTAAAAGAATTGTTTAAGACATGGGTAGAAATCCATTGTTTAGGCTCTAAGGGAATGTTTGTCATCTTCTCGCGCTAATTTCTCGACAAGGACCGGTTTCGATTACGAAAGTTAGATCATTTGTAATCCTTAAATTTGCATACCAATTTTCAAGAGGATCCATCCAGTGATTCAAAAGTTGTTAGGACACACAGACACGATTGATTTGAACAGTCTCACTTGCCAATGAAAATAGGGTGAAAAAAATTCTGAAGGTTTTATATAAAATGAAAGTATTTTTTTATCTGTTTGAATGTTTGAAAGCATTCTTTAGAATGTGTAGAACGATAAGTTTGGGCTAAGCTATTTTTAATGCCTAAGGGAAGTGAGAGGGTACGGGGATGGGCAAACATTGTTGAAATATACTTCTACGGGGTTTTCGGGATAGATATAGATTTGTAATGATCACGTGATTGCTTACGAACTGGGGAAGGACTGAAATGTTAGGGGTATGGAGAAGGACAGAAAGAGGTGGGAAGTCTTATATTCTCCGATCTCGATATTAATTTCATTAAAACTGCTTGAGGTGGAAACACAAAATTTGACATGAGTGTTCTTTGTCAAAATTGAAAAAATGTTATTTGATCGATTTTTCAATATAGAGTCCTAAGGGATATAAACAGAGGAGAGTGAGGGGATGGGCAAACATTATTGAAGGATTCCTATTACGGATGTACAATACGAATATAACATTAATTTGTAATGATGACAGGATTTTTTACTAACTGGGGAAGATTTGATGTGATATGGGTGTGGAGAAGGGGAGAAAGGGGATGGGAAGGCTTATGTTCTCCGATCTCGATAATAATGTAGCATTACTTTGTGCCTATCATGTGATTTTTTGTACGAAATGGGAAAGTTTCGAAGTGATCTCACGATTTCAATTTCTTTCTCATCCACGTTAGGACATCTTTTTTTTTTTTCAACCAACGTTTCACGACCATCGAGAAGAGGTTGGGTTACACAATTTAAGAAAAACTCCGTTTTATTCCAAATTCAAGACCCATTTTGGACACAAATGTTAATGTCCAGTTGGGGCCACAAAATAGAAACTCAATATTGTTTTGGAGAATGAAGTCGGATTCTCCATACATTACTACAAAACATAAGAAGTTACAATAACTTGAAACTAATTAACCTAGAAGCTGAAATTTGAAGCAGTCTAACACATTTTTGTAAAGCTAGATCGATACTTAAATAATCTAAGATCAACAGCTGAGATCAAAGCCCATCACTTTTAGCAAAAGACACAGATAACAACTCAGAAACTGTTAATATAATAAATAATTTCGATTTCTGTTAGAAGATGGAATTACTTCAGATGGAATTTCTTCAGATCTGAAGTACTGTCCTATCACATATCTTTCCAACTTTTGACAGTTCTAAAATTTCAGTGTTCTGTAATAGAAAACAAACTCAACATTTCACAACGCTATTTACAACTTACGGAAGTAGTTTGGAACTCGTTTGACAAAACGCAAACATTCAGGATGCTTTAAATCTAAGGGTAATAGCTCTGTTAAAAGCTCTGTTTGAATGGGAGATTCTTTAAGTTAACAAAGGAAATGAAAGCAAATGAAATATACGAAGTGTGAAATTTTGACGCTAATAAATGCTCTCATTTCACTTTTAGTAGAAACTGGACCCAAAGAAAAGCATATAATATAAATACATATATATAAAAAAATCATACACAGATATACGTGCACATCATTTACACAAAATTTCCGTGAAGACTTACAAAAACTGACACTCAAATTTTGAAACATTTTCTTAGTTCTATTATTCTGATCTATACTATTCTGTTTCTACACTATACTAATATACAGTGTTACCTCCTTTAACGGACACCCTGAATAGCGGACACTTCTAATTAGCGGACATTATTGCAGGTCCCAGTCCCTTAAAATAGGATATTCCATGTTATCCACTCCGAATAGCGGACACTCTGAATAGCGGACAGTTATTTTAACTGTAAAAAAATTTTTTTTTTTTCGATTAACATTTCGACAAACACATCATGGTTGTATTTACATCGATGTCCCATACATTGATACATTGTATCGGTGTTTCCCCCCCACTCCCACCCCATACATTGATACATTGTATCTGTGTCCCATGAATAATTGCACGAATCTGATGCCTTTTTTTCACTGCAGTTGCTTTGTAAATGCCAACACCTCTTAAAGCTATCCTATAAAGGTGTTGATTATTTAGTGCGAATTAAAATGGCGTCAAAAAGGAAGAGAAAGGCACTGAAAGAAAAAATTGATGATCTTGAAGTTGCTGAAAAAGAAAAGCTGAGTGTGCGTTGTCTTGCTGAACGCTTTAAAGTTGGAAAAACTCAGATAAGTGAACTTTTAAAGAACAAAGATGAGATTAGAAAAATTGGATGGTGAATTCAAACGAAAATTCGAAGAATTTGAAGTTTCGTAAAACTGAAACAAGCAAAATCGACGAAGTGGTGATTAAATGGTTCCGCTTTGCTCGTGCAAAGAACATCCTATAAGTAAGGTGACCATTTTTTCTAAAATGAAAAGGAGAATGCAAATAAATTGAAGAAAAAAAAAATGTTAAATCTGTTCAACCAAAAAAAAAGGTTTTAAACTTAACATATCAAAAAGGAGGACGGTTGGTCACCTTACTATAAGCGATGTTTTGCTTCAAGAAAAAGCCAAAGAAGTCAGTCAAACTTTAGGATTGGACACTTTTAAGGCATCAAATGGATGGCTAGAAATTAATTTTCTATATACTGTAATTAATTTTGTCATTATTTTAAGTAAGACAAACGGACAAACGGTAAATAATTTGCAATTGTTCATAATCTTTCATAACACTATGGTAATTGTAGAAATTTAATTAAGATTGTACGTAATTTTTCATTAAATGACATGCTATAAGCTAAAAAATGAAAAAAAGATAGTCCTCCCCAATAGCGGACACCTCCCAATAACGGACGAAACTTCCGGTCCCGTGACTGTCCGTTATTCGGAGGTAACACTGTACTTTATTTTCCACTGTACTTTATGCTACATTATGCTTAGTCCTTATACATTCTCTGACTCCAATTCGTTCATGCCAGGAATATTTTTAAACATTTGTTTTATTTCTTTCTATGTTTATCTGACCACGAGCTACCAAACAGAAGCTTGAGGTCAACATCCGTGTTTGAAACCCAAAGAAAAAGGCATTTTTTTTAAAAATTACTGTTTATTCTTTATTTTATGTATTTTACGATCTTTTATGTTTTTATAACAGTAATTTGTATATATAAATTCTGAATTTTATAACACTAAATACAATAAGTCAGGAAAAATAATTAATTTTATGCTTGGTTTTTTTTATAAGTTTTTTATTTTAATTCGCTGAATATAATAACAGGTGTTACAGTAAAATCAATCGTAACAGAGGATAGGCGGTCCATGAACAATGTTTCTAATACCTCATTAATTTCTACACGAATATGAAAACAAAAAGTTGTTGAAAGAACTTAAAGGAAAATGTTATTCCATAAATTTCTTTATTACTTTCCTGTTTATTTATGTTTTAAAGTGATGAAAAGTGGACGGAAACGAAAAGGTTTATCTTTAAATTATGAACATTTAAAATTTTTCATAATTATCAAAAAAATTCAATGTTTGAAAAATGAATTAGATGAATTCTTTTGTCACCTTCTTGCGCTAATTTCTCGGCAAGGAGTCCTTGGGAAAGATTTCAAAATGAAAATTAGATTATCTACAGTCCACAAATATGCAAATCAAGTTTCAAAAAGATCCATCGCGCGGGTTCAAAAGTTATTAAGGGACAGAATGAATGATTGATGAACCTCACTTTCATTTGGAATAAAATCATTATAAAATTCTTATTGTTAATTTCTGATGGAAACAAGTCTGTTAAAAATAAGTTCTTGCAAGCAACGGGAATGATACTCGCATCGAATGGAATGGAATCGCAAAATGCCACAGAAACCTCTTGATAATCAGCGCACGCAGCTTCACTCGGGCAATTATAATACGTCGTTAAAGAGCAAATAACTAAACCCAAAGTTAAAGTTGAAGTTATATGATTTATAATTTTTATTAGTTGCTGATGTAGCAAAGCTGACGTAGGAAGATTTTGGAAAAAAAAAAAAAAAAAAAAACAAAAACCAAAAAAACCATAGGTTGGATTTTAATAAGTCCACATGGGCTGAATCATTTATATCAACAAACAATACCAGAAGCAAACAGGAAAAGACCCGGGAAGAAAACAAGTGCATTTCGTGGTGTATATTGAGACGAGTTCCCTTCTGTTTTTAAAAATAACTTCACCTTCAGCATCAACCGGTTAACATTTAAAATAAGCAAACTCCGCAGCAATACAGCAGTCGACTCTAAATATTGCACAACGCACCCCGGAAGATGGTTGCATTTTGGTCTAATAAATCAAAAAGAGAATTCGAACAAAAGAGAATAAAAAAAACCATTTATAAAAATAAGAAACCATCCTCTTCGCTTATAGGAATTTAAAAGCCAACATCAGAATCGAACAGGAAGACGACAGTATCTCGTGATATTAATTATTTTTTTCAAAATTAAAAAAAAAAAAAAAAAATGATTCTTCCCATCTTAAAGAAAAAGAAAATCTAAGAAAGTAATAGTTAGCGTCCCAACTTCCGATAGTAAGCTTTAGAAGTAGTTGTTCAAACAAAATGATACAATGGTGAACGCACCAGCGTACATCCATTTTATTTATTTATTTTCTTAAAAATTACTTTATTACTTAAAACTTCCTTCTAATAACATCAGCAATATTTCACAGGAAGGCTTTTCCTGCTTCATCAGGCTTACATTTTGGAAAAATAAAACGAAGCAAATCAACAAAGAAAAACTTAATTCAAATGTAGTGAAGCAGGAAAAGCCTTCCTGAGAAATATTGCTGATGTTTTTAGAAGGAAGTTTTAAGTTTTGTAAATATGAACTAAATTGAATATATTTTATTTAAAATTACTTGTTTGTTTATTTGTGGTAACGAGCTACAGTGCTGACTTAGGTGCTTACAGGTCCAATTTGAAACAAAAGCAATTGAGAGTTCTTATTCAATAACAATCTACAGAATACAAAATAGAATCTACATATATACAGCCAGGTTACTACGAGTCCGTAAGTCGAAGCAATGTATTTTTTTTTTACCTATCAATGTACGTAATGCACTGCAATCCTCATATGCGTACATAACAGCGTAACCTACAACGTTATGTCAATCTACCTGTCTTTTTAACTACAATAAGATCCCTTGCTGCTTAATTGTAGGTCCAATATATAGAGGAAAATAACCCCAACCCATTTTCATTTGATAGTCTTCCCTTAATAAAGTTTGACCTTAAACTGTTCTTGAGTTGTCGGAAATTCTGGTCAGGGAATGTAGAGATTTTTTTTTTTAACCCTTCATTTTTTTATCTATTAATCCAATATGTATTAAAATAAAAAAAAAGATAACTATGCAACCTAGATGGATTCTAATGAGGAAAACTGTTCACTGAGATCGAAATGTGGACCTCTAATTCATAGTCAACCCCACAATCAGGAAGTCAACGTAGGAAGACTAAATATAGAAAGTCGGTTCTAACCACTCTTCTGTTATCGAAGATTGTTTACATCATGTTCATTTGGCAAAGCATCTTCGTAAAGTTGTTCTGCCCTGTCTGTTTGTCTGTTCAATGAAATAACTAGATTCTTTTTAAATTTCATGCTTAAAAATTACGAAATTTAAAATTCAATTTCTATTCTTTCTGGGTTTTTTTTATTCTTTATTTTAACCATTTGTAATGGAAACATTTTATATTCTATTCATTAAGTCTTGTACAATCACTGAAATTTCGTAAGATGGCAGTGCATCAAAATAAATAGGGTAAGGAATGTATTTGTAATTATCCAAAATTTGTTTCGATATCATAAAAAAGGGTTTTTAAATCCACTGAGACCAGGTTTCATAATTACATGGTACCTCATCTACTACTTTTTTACATATTAGGTTATTTGACCATTAATTTTCATAAAAATGTAAAAACGTTTTTAAGTGTGCACAATCTATTTGAAAACTGAAGGATAGATGTGGCCTTCTCAGCCCCACCTCATTGTACGATTTTATTAAAATATATTAAAAAAAAAAAAAAGATGCAACTATCAACACCCTTTGACATCTGAGTGGTTCAGGATCTAGGTTCAAGGATAAGGCAGAGAAATCTTCTCCTTCCTAAGAAACCTTCTCTTGATTCAGGTATTTTTTTTTAGTTACAATTTGCTGAGTAACTTCAGGAATAAAGCAGTTTATAAGAACTATATAATTGCTAATTAAAGAATGAATTTCGAATATATAATTAGAAAAACAAAGCAGAAAAAAAGGAAAGTAAGAACAAATTAAAATCCTTTAAAATGTTTTAGACATTGATTTTATGTTAAGTGATCAAATTCTTATGTTTGTTTTGGTGACTTACTTGATTTTTTTTTATAATTCTATCTTTTTTTAAACATTATTTGAATATTAATAACTACTACTTTGCTTTTACCATCTAATAAGTGCGCCATATCAGAGGGCGTTGGCCATACCATCTTGAAAAAACTTTTTCTTTCCTCAAAATTTTAGAAATAGATATGAAAATTAAAATAATGTAAAATAATTCAATTCTTTTAGTTTATTCGATTAAAAAATTTTGTAAATCAGGTAATTCTAAAAAGTACATTTATAATACTACCTTATGATACAATTCTAAGTTTACTGTCGTAAATTTCGAATTTTAATATCTCTGAATATTACAGATCTCGAAATATAAATTCATCCCCATTCGACTTGAATTAATAATAGTTTCTTTAAATTCTCTCAATATTAATTAAGTGGTTAAATGTAACCTAAACGGAATTTTAGACATTTAACTAACCAAGATGAAGAAAAAAAGAAAGAAAGAAAAATTCTTCTTTAATTGTTGCATGAAGCACTATTCCAGTCAGAGCATTATGCAAGATATCTTTTCTTTTTCCTATCTAAAAATAAGCAGGTACAGAAATAAATTTCACTAACTAGAACCAGTGAATGGACCATGTGTCTCCATCTAGAGGTGAAATTTGTGAATACAACTTTCAACGACTGACACTAGATGTCACCATGTCATAAGGCTCAAACTGACCAGAGTAGCTTTTTATTGTTATTTTATTTAATTCTAAAATTTTGTTTTCAGGAAATAAATAAATAAACACGTTACAGGTGTAGCTGCTTCCTTAGTAGGTTATATGAACTGAATATGAATAAGATTAACATTTAGCAACAAAAAAAAAAAATGGAAATAGATTGTAAATAAAATTATAGTTATATTTATTTAACTATAATCTCATTATAGTTTACCTCTTTGTTTATTAACACTGAGATGATGTCAATTGTATTTATACAAATTTATTACTTGAATATTGTAATGAAAATTCTTTGCAATCTTATTAATTGTTAAGTTAATGTTTGTTATTTAGAATTTGTAATTAGGAAAAGCCTATTTTGGTTTCTGTAGTTTTGTCGTCTGATGAAGAGGCCTGTATTTAGCCTCGTAACATGTAATGAAGTTGTTTAAATATATATTAATTGGTGTGAATATGGTCGGTGGTTTAATATGAATAAAATATTTTCAGTTTAAAACAAATATATTACTTGTTAATGCATAATGCAATAACAAGTAATATATTTGTTTTAAATTGAATCTACATAGAAGGACTGAATTGAAACACACTTTTCCGAATTACTGTACTAAATTTTTTATTTGTTTGGTTATACGTACTTATATGTTCTGAATATGTTCTAAGCTGTAAAAATTTGGGAAAGAAGGAAATGGTTAATGCTTCTTTTATTCCCATTGAAAAGAAAATACGAAAAACATTGTCAATATAAATACGTACTTTAATATCTTCGTTGAAATTTATAATTTCCTGATTAATTTAAGATTAAAAGTAAATGAACAACCAAACAAAACAAAAATACAATAATTCGGAAAAGTGTGTTTCAATTCAATCCTTATATGTAGGTCTAGATTCAATTTAAAACAAATATATTACATTTAATAAAATATTTTATTCATAATCTATTTCTACATTTTTTTTTGCTAAACTTTAATCTTATTCATTTGTATCTTTCGGGATAAGATTAGGTTCTCTGTTTTTATTAACCCGTAATTATTTTATTAATATAAGTTACTAGAGGCTGTATCTCCGACCCATATGAAAACGTAACACTTTAAGGTTTATCCGAAATAGTATTAGCCTATATCATTAATAAAATTTATGAATAATAACTAAAATTTATACTTTCAGATGATTTTTGAAGTCCTCCGTCATCTGTCTCTTGTGATCAATGGTTCCAAACAAATCGATAGATAGTAGTTTCCAACTAGAAATTTAAAAAAGGATTTTCTCATGACACCCAATCTCACCGTTGAGAAGCTCAATTGAAGTCAAAATCTAATCCGAGTACGTCAGTCCTAACTATTCACGTTGTGTAAACTGATTTAACTCCTAAGTCAATCTGTCCACCATAACTACGACGTCGGTCGGCTGCTCTCCAATCAACCTCTAGGAACTTCAGCATTGAGACTTTGCTGGTTGTTGCCAGTGAACGAAATGGGTTACTTTGCATCTTATCCTGATCTTTCTATTTTTTTTTTATGTTTCGTGAAGTTATTGACAAAGATTTGCAGTGTTTCTTAACTATAAAAGTCAGTTAAAGAATTCAGTTTTTCCATAGTTATGATGCTACAAACTTTGGGTTTGAATCTGGGCTTAGGGATCATAAAGGAGGGATCCCAATAGCCTGAATAGGACCAAGTAGATATTATGTTCGCATACTGAGGAAATAGAACATTAATTACTTAGAACCTTTAAATAAATATTAAAACGGAATTTTATTTTAATCAGATTAATCATAATAGAGATTAATCCAAATTTCAGTAAAAAAAAGTTTTTGATTTCTTTGTTTCTTTCATTTTACAGATATCTTTCCATTTCCTTAATTCTGGTACATTTTCTATTGCTGGAGTCTTAAGCTACATTCTCAATGAATCATTGAATGTATGGCACTGAACAGCCTCTCTATTAAAAAGAATGATAGATATTATAAACACAGAAATAAGTTTACTGTAGGATTGAGAATATTTTCGAACGAAACTGCTTCGAGATTAATAATGATTCTCTTCATTTTAAAAGTTTTAGGATTTAAATTAAAACGTTAAGAAGAAAATAGCCTGAAATGCTTCAGATAGTGCCATAATTGCAACCCTGTGCTAATGTAACCAGAATCTATCTATCTATCAACTTATTGATGTTTTTTTTTTTTTTGATGAAGCGAGCTTTTTCGCTGACAAGTGTTCTTTCATAGTTTCAAGAGAAACACAGAGTGCGGCCACAGCCAGAAATAGTATCAACCTCAGAGCCAACTGCTGATTATTGTGGCGAATCTTCATAGAAGAAACATTCATCACGTCACAACCATCGACCTCACTGACGTAAGAAAGGAGATTAATAAGACAGAGAGGAAAAAAAAAATATGTTTGATTTGCTGATTCACTTGCGTCTGAATTCTAATTTTAAATTTTGATTAATTTTAAAAGATTAATTAAATCAAGATAAATTTAGAATTTAGGTAAGATTATCTTTCTGCGACGGTTTTATATTGTAGAATTACAAAGACTGCGTGGTCTGTCCTTCATATTACAATGTTTAATACAATAATTTTTGTGGTTCAATTTGGAATCTGTAATCATTGGTACTTCTCAAATCAAGTCTGAACATATACAGGGTGTTTCAAAAATACACGGCATAATTTCAGGTATGTATTTCCCACATGTAGACAATCAAAATAGTTCATTACAACATATGTCCGGAAATGCTTCATTTCCGAGTTATGGCCTTCACAACATTGAAAATCACCGGAACGTTTTTCGTTCCGCCGGTCGTTGCCATTACAGAAGATGTTCAAAATGACCACCTCCTGCTTGAATACAGACCTCACATCGATGTCTCAATGACCTGCGAACACGATCCCACACTCCAGGAATGTTGCGTATGTCCTCAGAACGTGCCACAATTCGATTCCGAAGGGATTCCAAATCAGGCACCGGAGACGAATAAACCAATGATTTTAAATGGCCCCACAAGTAGAAATCGAGAGGGTTCAGATCAGGTGAGCGTGGAGCCCAAGCAATTGGGCCACCTCTACCTATCCATCGATCAGGAAACGTTCGATCCAAGTACCGGCGAGCCGTACGACTGAAGTGTGCAGGAGCGCCGTCATGCAAGAAGTGAGCGTGCTGACGATCGATCAGTGGAGTGTCGTCATAAACATGAGGTATGGTGTTTTCCAGGAAGTTTGTGTACGCCTGCCCCGTAAGTCTGTTTACAAGTACATGGGGTCCAACTAATCGATCACCAATGATACCGGCCCACATGTTGAGGGAGAACCGCACCTGGTGATGAGATACAACAGTTGCATTTGGGTTTTCATACGCCCATACATGCTGATTGTGGAAATTTGTTATGCCATCTCGTGTGAACTGTGCTTCATCTGTAAATACGAAAAACGTTCCGGTGATTTTCAATGTTGTGAAGGCCATAACTCGGAAATGAAGCATTTCCGGACATATGTTGTAATGAACTATTTTGATTGTCTACATGTGGGAAATACATACCTGAAATTATGCCGTGTATTTTTGAAACACCCTGTATAATACACACACACATACACAAAAAGATGTGTTTTAATTTCAAACTATTTCAAATGATAAATCAAGTCGCAAGTTACGAATACATACTTTGCTTACATTTTATTAATTCCCACCAGTGCTGGATCAATCACCTGTCGTACTTTCATTTTTATTTTCTTCCCAGTGAGTGTAATTAACTTGTTCAAATTGTGAACCAGGAAAAAAAAAAAAGACGATTCTTATCATGGGAAAGAAAGAGAAGAAAGTTGATGTAGGAAAAAAATACAGAAAAGACTTCTTTTTTGGGTTAGCTTTTATCAATGACAAAAATCAATTGTTCAATTGAAATCAAATAACGCTTCTCTGGGCTAGTTTTCTTAGTCAAAATAATCTTGTATTTGGAACAGATTTTGTATTCAGATTCTTTAATGTTTATCCAAGTAATAACCCAAAGAAAAAAATCTAAGTATGTTCGTGAAGAAATGATAGCAATCCATTATTACAAAGAATGGTTTATAAAAATATATTTTAACTTCATTTTGATTTTATTTTCATGATCAGACTCACGGGAATCTGATAAATACTCAAACTTCGAGAGCTTCGTTTCTGAAACGTGGTGTTCACTAACGCGCTGAGTACAAAAAAAAGGCAGGGACTCATAGATAATATAATCAACAATTTTTTATTGCTATAAAAAATATATATATATTTATTGCTATAAAATATATATATTTTAAGATTGGTCTTACAGACAAAGAAACATCCAACCTAACGTGCAATATTTCTTTGGGAGGTGCAAGAACATTTAATACTATAAAAGCCTGCTCTGTGGTTCTTTTCTGCTATAAATTTCGTGAGATCATTGTCAGATGATTTATATTGATTTATTCTTTTCATTAGATCATCGTAACAATGAATTTCTTTAGTGCAAATTGTAATATAAAACACACCAGTGCCAGGGAACTTTGAAATTTAATTTACTATTCGTAACTTAATTGAAAAATAAGCTAGTGTTCTTCAATAGGATTTGTGTTTTATTTATTTTAAATGTAAATGATTTCATATTAAAAATATATTTTGAAGAAACAGAATATATAATTGGTTTTCTCTCTAGATACCATCAAAATACTTTTTTTTTTATTGCGATGCAAAAACAACTACGATATTCGGGGAAATGTTCATTTATTTAGAAATGGAAAAACAAAAAAACCAAAACAAATAAAAAAGGGAAAAAATCATTAAAAGACGGGCTTCTGTAAAGTTTGGTCTCATATTTTGTTTCTTCATTTTGAAGAATTAACTGAAACTGGAAAACAAACAAACAAACTCGTAATTAGTAAAAAAAAACTGAAAGCGACTTACGTGAGGACTTCCATTGCAATTTCTTTGTTGCTGTAAATCCTTAAAAATGTCTCAAAAGCAAAGACTGCTGTTTTAATCAACAAAGGGCGATCCCACGATTTTATTAACAGATGCAACCAATGGAATAATGAACTGCAAAACGAAGTTCAACTAGAATCTAATATTTTTTTAAATTTTTATTTGATTCTCTCATGTTTGTAACTTTGAAACCTGTAACTTGCTGACAGACACTTTAAAAAAACCTGTTAAACAATACTCAGGAATTTCAATATAAAATAATAATTTTTTTTGTATCAATTGGAATTTGAAAATATATATATATATATATATATTTAGAAATTGATGTAGCTAATCCTATGATAACGCTTACAATGCATAAGTAAAAGCAATAATACAACTTTAAAAGAAAAAAATTAATTGGGAACTTTGATCAATTCGTATTCAAAGTGCTTTCCATTCTTTAAATATTCACCATAGTAAAATAGAAAACTTTAAAATCATTTATTTTAAAAAATTCTAAGCTATTCACGAATTGCCTTTACTTAAGATTTATGATCTCAAAAACAAAACGCTTTTGTTGGAAAGTGTACTTGAATAATAATAATAATAATAATCTACTAACAATGAACCAAAGTTATATTGGCAGGAGGATGTGATTTAACAACATGGAAGACAGAAGATTTCCTCCCTCTATGTCAAGAAACCCCTCCGCAGACCTTGTTTTCTGTCTACCATCTGTGGTCTAGATATCCATAGATGGCAGAAAGTGCTTCTCAATCTCTTTATCAACTCCTGTCACACTTTTAACATTCCAAACTTTTTGCGACACACTAACTAAAAACACGGATCACAGGAGGAAAGGTCGTAGTATCGACCAACATAAAAAACAATATATGAACATGTATATATTCTTAAATATATTCAAGTAACTTGAATATACAGTTTTGCATTTGAATATACAGTTGCAAAATTATTGATAAGAAAGAGATATTGAACAATAAATGATTAGAAGCAGTACACAAATCACAAATTTGTTACAGTTTAAAATAAATTTCGAAAAATTCCACATCAATGCACTTTGTTTCCCACTGATTCACGTTCTTCGGACAGTAAACGCATTACGGCGGGAGGGAAATACAGTTTTGTGTGTCACAATGCAATACTATACATCCAAATATCTAGGAAACCGTTCGGAATACGACACATGTTCATACAAACAAATTTTTTTTAGCATAAACGATTCTATAACCTCAAGAATGTTGATCTTTTTTTCCTGAGACACACAAATGTACGGAGAGACAGATATTTTTTATCATAGTATTGAAAGAAATATTGACTTTAGAAATAGACTTCAATAAATAGATAATTCTTTACAACTTATTGAAATTTCTTTCAAACTTTTGAATAATAATGCATAAACTAATTGAATAAAACTCATGTACAAGTTTTCATCTAAATAAAGCAATAACGCAAGGTAAACCATTTACCATTTTTTTGGCATTTATTGAGATATTCGCCATTTGTGTGCCTGGAACGAAGTAGAAAGCAATCATTAGATGGAGAAACGTCTTGTTTTCTATTAGAAAAGATGTCTTATATAAAGCACTGTGATAATATTATTGCTATAATTTCAATTGATGCATGTGGTCAGGCAGACGACTGATTGTTAAATTTCATTAATCTCACTGTAAACCAAGTTTCATGAATATCTGTTCAGTTAATTCATGCGTACGGTTGGACAAACAAGCAAACCATCGACAAACCCAACGTTTATATACTTTTTAAACATAAAGCAAAACGAATGCTCTTCAACGTGAATGTCTTTCAGAGAAAATCTCTCAAAAGAGAGGATTATGTGAATGAATAGACCCTAATGGAACATAATCTCAAATGATGAATGACTGCTAGGTTAGTAGCCTCTATTAGAGTGAAGATTAATTTAACTTCGTTGCTGTAAAGAAAGAATCTTAAGGAAAGAGCAAGCCAAAAAAAAAAAGGAGCCTGAGATACAAGAGTTTTATTTCTTTTATTTAGCATCAATTAGAATTTATTACAAATATGGCCTTAAAGCAGTTCAGAATAAAATAAAGGATAAGAAACCTAAATCAGGTGTAAACAATTATGGTAATTTATTTTTTTTTTTATGTTTCTATGAGGAAAATTGTAATAGACCAAATTTATGATCTGTAAGAAGTTTTTGTTTTTGTAAAAACTGTTTTAGACAAAGTGTGATAAATGAACATTTGTTCAAATAGTTTATAATGAAACTTTGTAGCAAGATATAACTCACATGTAATATGTTTTAGATGAATAAAATTTTAATATAAGGATTTGTATATATAGAAGCAATCGAAGACTATTATAAACAAAAAGTTCCTCTAAAAGCAGTTTTTGAGATTGAGAAATATGGAATTGGTCCAAGTTCATAACAATACTCGTTAACAAATAATTCTGAGTTTGAAAGCAGAGGGATACATTTATTTTAATTTAAATAACTGATACACTAATAAAAAATTAAGTTTCTTATACTTAAGAAAAAATATTAATTGAATTAAATTTTTAATTGGGATTATCTATTTTACTTCCTATCACGTTTATTTCATAAATCTTCGTCACTCAAATTATAGTACTTAGCAAGAAATCAAACTAAATTTCACTTCTATACCATCCAACTCGATTCCATAATTTAAGACAGTTTTATAATATAAAAAGTAACTTAAGATTTTAACTTCAAACAAAAAATTTCGAAAAGTTATAATTTTCCAACGAGAATGACCAATTCTCACATTTCACAATCTAAACAAATGTGACAGAGTCAAATAAGCAGCACAGACAGAAACAGCAAGAACTTAAGCAAAAGCAGTTTATTAGTAAACACAGAAAAACATGTTAGTAGCTATTAATTTTTATTAAGGCACAATTACACAGTGAATACAAAACACTACACCATTCAACACATCAAAAGAAACAAGAAAATCATTCTTACAGTTTAATTCAAGATCAGTTATTTGTTTATTTTTATACTCAGTGTTTCAGTTCAAATTCTGGGTTCGAACTCAAAGCAAACCATTAGTTATTTATGACGGTAATAATATATTTAATAATATATAAAGTAATAATCTCATAATATCTTTCTAAGACCTTCATGGAAACTACTGACACGTATTTTAAGATGTATAGTAACATTTACACATTCATATAAATGATTCATTATAATAAATAATATTCTATAAATATAAGTTATTACTGAAAATATTACATCCAATGTATATAGCGTTAATTCATGTTTCCTTATGAACAGGGCCGGATCTAAAAATTGTTGCCCCCCCCCCCCCGCGGAAACCCTTCCCGGCCCCCCAATTTAGATGACGCCCCCCCCCCCCCCCCGGGCGGCCCCCCCCCCCCCTTTTTTTTTTCAACGGGCTCCCCCGCAATACGGGGACTGGCGGTACCTAGATCCGGTCCTGCTTATGAAAATTAAAATTCAAAATGTTGTCTTTTGTAGAGCACTTTACAGAACTCATAAAAAATTGTATTTTGCATTTTGAGAAATTCTCAGCTTGTTAAGTTCAGAGGTGGCATCCCAGACTGACAAGGGAGGATCTGTGCTCTCAATACTTAAGTTTCTACGACATTGACGATTTTCGTTTTTGTTTTTGGTTGTCTAGTGTGAGCCGATGGTATTTTTTTTTAAATTCCTGTTTTCGTAGGATGGTAGGGAATCTTTGGCTCTTATTAATTTTGATTTCATTGAATTTAATAAAAGAATTCATAATAAAAAGACTGCCGATACCTGATCTAGGAAATCTACTATAACTGTATCTTTTTCCACAATCTGATTTCAAGTTTTCTAGATGCGGAAATTCCGTTTCTAATCAAATGTTAAACTAACACAACTCTAAAAGCCTGAGAGGGGTAAGATGGGGATGGGATATTCACCAATAAGCGACCCATCTTATTCCAAAAGCCGCAAAATCTTATAAAACAAATAAAAAGTAAATTTTAAGGGCCCTTATGGTTCCAGGGAGCAGATCATTTGACCCTGCTGGCTCAGTCTGATCCCCCAAAACATGGAAATTCATAGTAAGTGAGAGAAAAAATAGCAAGACACAATACTTGGATGCTCTGATAATAAAAACCCGACCTTTAATTTTTCGCATCTATTGTTAAACTCTAATAACTCAATGAGATGTAGTGGAAAGACCTACAACTTGCTGTGGATAATTTTCATTCTCTTACATCCTGATGTGAAATTAAGCAAACCAAATGAACTGAAGGCACTAAGAATTAAATAATAGTAGGTGCATGTTATCTAATTACTGTTTTTAGAATGTTCTTGACAGTCTTTTTTTTTTTGTTATTTTTTCCCAGTGTAATAATAATTAAGACATGAAACCTGGTTTTGGAAAATCCAGACATTCTCGAAGCCAAAGACTGCTTTCACTCAGAAAATAGAAGACATAGTGCCAAGACCCCGGAGGTTAATTAAAGGAAGAAGAATTTCGAATTTTAAATCAAAATCAAAACAAGAAATAAATAAATAAAACAGAAACGTATAGAAAACAAAGAATAAGACGGGCAGATTTTTGTCTTGGAAAATGAAATTTACCAGTCCATGAAAATACAAGAGGATTTGAATAGCACTGAGCTTTCCAAATAGATCCTAGGTCAATTCTCTGAATTGTATAAGAAGATTTTAGGAGTAAAAAAAATAATAAAAATAATTTCATTTGTCATTATCTTGTACTTAAAAACAAACTTTAATTAGTTAAATTATGCTGAAACCTATTTTCAAATAGGCAACTTTAAATTAGACTGTTTTTGTTTTTTTTTCCTGACTATTTTTATGTGTAGTCTACATATTGGTATTGTATGTCTGACTGATTCCGCCCTCTTTAGGGATGGATGTCTGGTACTATAAAAAAATCCAAAGCCCTGTTTATTTTTATTCTCTTCTTCTATTTTATATTTTATTTTTGGTATTTCGATCTCATCTAATTGTTAATTATGACTTCCCTTTTAATTATGACAATTGTTTTTCAAAATAATGTATTTTACAAATCCCTATAATCAATAAACATTAATTTGTAACAATAAACTTTTTCATTAATATTGTAATGAAATGAAATATCATCATGTATCAAATGTTTTGTAGATAAATAAGCAATACGTTAGTAAATATCTGTAGCTAATCTATAATGAAAAAGAATACTACAATCGCTTTCCTGATTAAGAAAACTCACCAAATTAAATACATTAACAACTCAATCTCTGAATATTATCAAACTCTCTTCCGTTGAAAGGGATCCCATTTTAGGCATCTGTGGTTCAGAGACAATTGAAATACAGTCTCCGAACAACATTTATGTCCTAATTTTTTAAACCTTTTAATATTTTATTGAATTAATTGTTGATAAAGATAAAAGCTGTAAAAGTCAACAATGAAATCTAATAATCGAAAAAGAGATGAAAAAACGGCTCCTTGATTTTATTAAATTACTTCACTATTGTAAAGTAAATTCGTTTACAAAATGATATAATACTGAATAATCTTTATATTTATTGAATATTAGTTTCTTTCTCTATTGCGATTAAATACTACAGAATAATCTTAATAGTCCATTATCTAGTAATTCAAAATTTCCACGACACTTTATTTTCATAACTTCCTTAATTAACATAGTTTTAATAATAAAAAATTAAGCTTTTATGATTAATGCTATGATGAAAAACCGAAAACTGTGAAACCATAGGGAACAGTTGAAGTTATTAGCAATACAGAATTATTTGAACAAAGGGATTATTATATAAATTTTTAGTATATTCAGATAGATTCTGTTAGTACTTTATTCTAATTTCATAGTATCTTACCTTATAAAGATTTGCACGAGAACTTTTACATATTTATGAAAATTGCTATGTTTTTATTTTATTTTAAAACGAGAAGATGGTATTCAAAATGCATTTTCTTATTGAGTTTTCCTTTCGTCTTTCAAATTTAAAAGATATATGATGTCAGTGTATTCATTACTTCCCCCTGTCTGTTTTTACAGCCCAATGCGAGGGTCAGCTATGAACTGATGGGACGCAACTGTTGAGAAATTTAAACACTGGGGTACCATCCCATGACAGATGCTAAGGAATGAAAACACAGCAAGGGAATTGTACATCTACCAATTGCCAACACAACTGACAATTTCATTGAGTTCAAAATAAACAAGAAACATTTTAAATAGGAAAAATTCCAGAAAAAGTGTTTTATAAAGGAAGGGCCAACTCAAAAATTCACTTCAGATTACAGTGAACTCAATAAAATCCTCTTATTCTATATAAGAATAAGAAAGTCTGTAATTAGATACCAAATTTAATTATTTTTAATTAAATGTGAAGTAAATTCAGTTCAAAAGGTTTATAATTACAGTAAAGATCTCAATTTACTCCAATAATTCATTGTCGGTAGCTCTGACGAAGTATGTTGGAAAGCTTGTGATGGTTGAGTCTCACTTTTAACCTCATTGAAACAACAATGAAATGAAACTAACCCCCGGGGAGACGAACATATCTTACAGCCATGAGCTATTTAATTTTGGTTTTATTTTCTGAGTTCTTAAGCGTTTAATCGTGGTTTTCAATTGGAACATCACTTAAAAGCAAAAATCTGATAGCTACCATTGTTCACGTCATTGGCCAATCACATTTAATCAAAGTGCAGTGGTGACAATCAGAATGAAAATTATCAAAAGTTAAGATGCGTTCGATGACTTGAACATCAAGAAAAAACTAACACACAAGAACTTCACTGCATCGAATGATAAAAGAATAAGGATTTGGTACATTACAATCATTATAATTACTGTTACGTCATTCATGCTGAATTCCTTCAAAGGTAATTACGAATTGAGTAAAGGAAATTTAACGTGAATGCGAATAAGAGGTAAATAAATAAAAAGAGGTTATTTGAAAATTGTGTATAAGGACGCCCTTAAAGTCGATCGCTCCGAAGAATCCTTTCATCGTCGTTCTGCTGAAGTGTTTGTTCCGATCTTCAGTTACTATTTGAACTGCCAGAATCCCTATTCATAATTACTTCTTCACATTTATTTTATCATATTATTGTTATTAACTAACTAAATAAATAAATAAATAGATAAATAGGCCTAATTAAAAAGAGACCTTGAAGTTGTATTGACTTAGAAGCCTTATTCCGAGATTATTCACTAAAGGCGACGTAGATTCTAATAAGAACGTAAGAAATAAGACATAAGAAAGAAGGCAAATTTTATAACAATGCATTTTAATACAAAAATCAGTAAAAAATACAAGAACAAAATGGAGTCTACTTGTTTAAATCTATATTTTATCTTAATTTATTAAATATTTTTCTTTATTTTTAATGGATACATACGCATTGAGGTCAGTTATACCTGGACTGAAGATTCGTAATTTACTTTGTTCTTGTATTTACTTTGCTGATATTTATATTAAGAAAACCACTTCCTTTCTCGTGTAAAAAAAGAACAAAGAAAACCGATGAGAAGCGGAAAAAAAATATAAAAAAATCAAGCCCAGAATAGCCTCATTTCCTCCGTCGATCTCGTATTTTGAGTGGATATTTCGAGGAACAGAATCACAACAATGATTCTTTAGAGAAATGAAGGTTCGACTTATAATAACTGCCCAGGAACCAATTGAGGTCGAAATTTCGCGGGTGGATATAGTTTAAAAAATTACTAACCTTGCAAAAAAACAAAACAAACAAACAAACCCATTCTGAGAGTTTACCAAGACATCTATAGTCAATGCTTTCTATGAATTCATGTGCTTTCAAGAAATTGTATGTAAAATATTTATTAGTTCTTATTTTTATCGTCACTCAGATAAAAAAAAAAGGCTACTCTTCTTTATTTACAAATAGCTTAAAGACATAAACATAAATAGCAAAGGGAATGTATTATGTTAGTCCATAAATGCGTACATGAGATCACAAGATACTGAAAATAACAACAAAAAGAAATTAGTAAGGATTATTCTTCTGACTATTTCACTCTGGGATAAATAGGAACAAAATGCATTTACACGAAACTAGAGCTGATTTTTTTTTTAGTCTAAAGCGAAACACAAGGTTAAAAATAGGCTACTTTCCTAAATTGAACACATATTTCAGTAACCGTTAGTTATTTTGATGCAAAGAAGAAACGAGAAAATTACATTGGAAAAATTATCATAAAATTTTACAGAGTACTTGATAAAACTATTAATGTTTGTAAAAAAGAAGAAAAAATATATATAAAAAAAGAATTATCAAGTAAATACAAAAAAAAAATAGTATCATGAAAAGATACATTACAAATTCTGTGATTAAGTGAATTATGTTTTTTTTAATAATTATCTTTTATAAATTTTAAGTTGTCATTAAAAATAATAATAATTGAATTTCGGATAATAATGCCTGGGTAATTATGTTTATCATATTACTATAGTTTGATCACATTGAATTATTTTTCTTATATGGCATTGGAAATCGATGTAATATCTCAAAAACACAAATAATAAAATAGATTCAAGGAAATTCAATCCGTTCTTCCTAAGTAGAGATGATTGATTCTGAGAGGCTTTCGTGACTAAAGCTCTTACAATCTTTGTGCATTTTTACTGATTTATCTTTAGTCAATAAAGCGTTAAAACAATCGAAGTGAACAACTTCCGTTCTTATTATTGAGAAATTGATTTACTTTTCAATCAATCGATTCTTACAAAAACTACCTGAAGTAGCAGTCACCCTTTTTTCCATTCACGAAGGTTTTACATGATTCTAAACCTTAATTTTCATTAAGGCTACAAGTATAGCCTTAATTTTCATTGTTTTCTTTTAGTTTCTTAGTAAGACCCGCTCATATGTCTTACTCGTAAGAAGGTAGATATAATTTCTTCCTAAGATAATTCTGGGTAAACATATATTCTTATTCAAATTGTTACTAATCTACACAGTCGGGTTTCCTTTCACTAATTAACTCAACTGAGCCATTGGAATCCTAGGCATCTGTTTCGTGCTTATTAACACTCTTCACCTAGGACTTCACACAACAGATATTGTCAGGACTCTTCAGAAAATTTAATAGAAAAAAGCAATGGCTCGAAATAAATCAAAAATAAATTACACTAACAATTCTAGATTGCTTTTTAATGTGAGCTAGTTAAATGAATTTACAGACAATTTATGAAATATTTATAAAATTTAATTTATTTCAACTAGCTAATTTAATTTTATTTTAATCTTATTTCCAATTTTCTTGTTATTTCTTGTATTTGTACAAAAATTCCTTTAAAACCAAGGAAATCACTGACTATAAATAAAAAGTAGGAATTTTTGGACAAATACAAGAAATAACAAGAAAATCAGATTGACTATTAAATTTTTATTAAATTAGCTAGTTGAAATAAAATTAAATTAGCTAGTTGAAATAAATTAAATT
>JAFIDM010009631.1:196250885-196262736 GCA_023159025.1 Thereuonema tuberculata
AAGGAAATCACTGACTATAAATAAAAAGTAGGAATTTTTGGAAGGATTATTGTCTGTAATGTATAATCAAATTGACTATTTTTTTTTTTTTTTTCTGTCAGGAAAAAAAAAATATTAAAATTATTTCATTCTAATATAAATATTTCCTTAGAGAATTTCATCTTTTTTTTTTAATTGTAAATAAAATGACAACTCATTTTTTTTTTTCAATTTTATAAAATTGCAGAACGTTCTATAGAAACCAGTGACCTCCATTTTTCTCATTGAAAACCTATATTTTTTTAAGGTAATTTTTTTTGTAAGCTGATAACTGTGAAATAAAAACTATAACTGACAATTTATGTAGTACAGTAAAAGTAATGAAAATTTGCTTTGAATTCCAATAGTTGAAATTGTTCCTAAAAAAAAAAATCTTTTAAGCAGCTCAGGATAATTGCTGTTTCGTCTATTCTTCAAGAATTTCTCTCGCTGAAGTGTTGGAACCCACAAATACCAGTAATTAAAATATGATTTCAAATTTGACTCAAAATTTATTGTAGTTTTGCTGCATGATAAGAAATAAGTTTTGATACTTAATCAACTTAGTTATTAAATCGTTCCGTTGTTTTTTTTCCCTACGTTCTGTAATGTCTGGGATCCCAGAGGAGACCATCTTCCTTATTTATTTTTAAAACATCGCTGTCCGAAGGCAAATAACCTTACGAGTATGTGCAAGCGATAGACGGGCTCAATCATGTTGCGTCTGCCAAGAATGTGACTGCAGGTACCAACCACTAACTATACGATGGCCGTTGACTAGCAAGAGTTTATAATATTATATACAATTCATCATCTTCTAACTAATTTATACAAAATTATACAGAAATTTACAAATGACTCCTTATTAAAACAACTTGATAAATAAAAAAATAAAAAAACAATAACTTACGTATTATATAAATATGTCAATAAACTTAATTCAAGAAAAAATAAATAAATTAAAACACTGTAAAAGTATAACAACTCTGACCAGCAAACTGTATTATCTTCGACTGAATTTTAAATTGGGAGTTAAAAGTACATTTACATTTGTCTTTTTTATAATAAAACCCAAAATAAACTTACTGAACTGTAAAAATTTTGAAAATTTTCTGTTTTGAAAATGATTAATTGTAATTCATGATAATTTTACAGAAAAATATTAGAAATCTTGTTATTACGCAGGAACAATACACGAAAGCTATATTTATAAACTGAAGAACTATTCGAAATTGGCAGACAGCAAACTGTCAAAAAACACTTACGATTAAAAAGGCATTGCAGTCAGATTTACCATTTCAATGTCAATATTTCAAAATATAACAGTGAGAATTTTTTTAATAACTAAACTGTTATTATGAATATCTAATCAAGTACAAATGACTCACTGTCGTCCAATATCTTAAACTTGGAATTAAAAACCTATCTGCGCAGAAGATTTCTCGCTAAACTAAGCTAGAAAATTTCTTTTAGTAGTTTATTTTGAATTAAAAGAGATAATATTAAAAAAGCTGTAAACTTGAAGGACAGCTTATGAATGTCTGGAAGAAGGACTATTGCGTTACATTATAAAACAAATGCTTTAAGAAAGATTAGGCCTCTTCAATATAGCTTAAATCAATTTCGATTTCAATCTAGGAGAGTGTAATGGCCTTGATCATTTCACATACGTTATTGCTTACCTCTCGTAACTGTTTCAATAATGCCTCGTTCGGGTCTTCCTGAGCTGCTGAAGGTAGGTTGGCGTGAGCCGGAGAAGCGTAGGAGGATGTTGGCTGCTGCTGGGGTACTGGGGTTGAGGACATTAGGGGGCTTCCACTCACGTTAGGAGACAGTTCTTCCCGGAGCACAGTTCTAGTTGATTGGGCGCTGGACTGGCGTGTACCGGCTGGCGAATCGCGGCTTCTCTGCCACTGTTCGGACATTTGCTGCTGGTGGACGGTAGTCACGGCCTCCCGGTTTGGGCCGCCCCAGCTCTTGGAAATCCGCAGTTCGGATACATCTTTGGTGGTAGCTACCTCTTGCCACATGGTTTGTTGTTGCATCGGCGATGAGCGGGAAGACACTGCTGCTGCTGCTGCCGCAGGAGAAGACGAGGAAGTCAGGGGTGGGGGAAAGGGTGTTGTCGGCCCGGTACCGAGGGGGGATTGTAGCCCGTTTTCGGAAAATTCTTCAGCCGAAAAATACTCGTCTCCCGACCTCCACTCGTCGGCGGATTTCCACTCGTCCAGGGACATGGTCTCCGAAGTGCAAGTCTTCCACTCCTCAGCGAAGGAGGAAGCAACCGATTTCCAGTCCTCCACCAACGTCGAAGCGGCCGATTTGAAGCTTTCCAAGAGGGTGGAGGAGGAAGTGGAAGTGAGGGAGGGATTGGAGTCCCTCCTCCCTTGTCGCGGTGCATCAAACATCACCGTGTCGAGTTCGGCCACGCGACTCTCAGCTGAAGCCATTCGTTGTTGAATGCTATTGGCAGCCTCTTCCTCCTTCACATTTACTTCTGCCCTGGAAAAGAAAACATCAAAAAATATTAACGACAAATATACTCAGTAACAAATAAAGCAAAAGAAAAGAAACTGTCAATTTCTTCTAAAATAATTTTGACAGTCTGAGTATTGAAGTTTAATTCAAAAACATTTCATACATAATCAAAATAAATAAACTTATTTTTAGAAACTAAAACATTAAGAAAAAACAAATAAACAATTTTTTTTTTGTTTAATATTCATTAATTGAACTTTTACTTTTATAAAGACCATAAAAATTATATATTTTATACTATATATATTTGTAAATGCATAACTTTTACTTTTTGTCATAAAAAAATCAGTTATGAGATTTTAGAGCCGTATAAAAAAAAACAACAAAAAAACAAAAAACAAAAACAAAACAAAAACGAACTTAGATTACTCTAATATGACAAAAAAAAAATCCTTTCACTGAATTTATAAACTTCTCTATCTACCAATAATTTCATTTTGAATAAACCATTTTTTTTTTATCCCTAAATAGCCAACATCTTTAAAATAAATGTCATTTGCAAGTGGCATGTCTGTACAATTTTATTTTCATAATTATTATAAGTAAAATAAAAACCACTTTCTATTTTTAAAAAAGTAATTAAAAATATCAATTTAACACATTAATATATTCAGTATCTATTATTGGTATTTGGTTGCTCGACGATAGCAGAGACGTCTGAATTACAGACCGTCTTAAATCAAAAGATAAGTTACCTTCACTTCTGACAGAGTAGTTCCTGAGGACAGGAGGAGGTATACATAAGTACATACAGTGTATATCTTTGTAGTGGAGGCTATCTATTTTTTGAAACATGTATAATGACCACACAGATCATTTTTGTTATGTTACTTATCTGTCAGAAGAAAAGAAAAAGGAATCCATCTGAGTTATAAGCAAATTTGTTTTTAGGAATTTATGAAGAGAATTTCTGGTTTCATAATGTCTACAGAAGACCTTTTTCACGTTTTATTTTATATATTTTTTTCCCCCCATAACACTGTCGAGATAAAATAGGCATTCATTTTCATTGGGATATTATGTTTATATTAGCCACTAAAAAAAATAAGATCTACACTTGGAATAAGCCTACCTTGACAAAATAGAAGTAATGACAAGGTAGACTTATCACGTATTTGTTTTATCTCTTTCAAAAAAGTAATAGAAAACTGGGAATATTCCCGTTCCCATTCATTAACACAGTAGTTCTGAAACCAAAGGGGTGATTCCCCCTAAGGAAAAAAACAACAATCTGAAAGAGAATTACGGAAAATAATTAGTCAAAGAATAATTCTTTTTTATAAATTACAGTAAATTAAGTCTTGTTTCACAAAATTAGTAAGACTCATTCTCAATGCAGCAGGAATTGTTCAATTCCTGATTTTCAGTGATAATTCTTGTTTGTTTCGTATCTTTTCATGTTGTAATTATCTTTATTTATATTTTACTTTATGAAAAACTTAAGTTTAGTTGTGACAAGAGATTATAAATAAAGTATTCATATTCAGAGTTATCACAGAGATAATCAATTGACGAAATGCGCCAAAGTTCAAGAAGAGAATAAATAAATAAATAAATAAATAAATAAATAAATAAATAAATAAATAAAAACCACCGAAGCCGTTCCGGCATGGCCGAGCGGTCTAGACGGCGGTCTGCCGTGTGGCCCCTGTGTCGGAACCTGGGTTCGAATCCCGATGGTGGCATGGCTGTTTCTTTCTTCTTCTGTGTTTCGTCCGTTCCTCCCTGGGACTTACTATCTCAGGGTTATCCTAGACGGGATGTGAATCTCGTTCCCCCCCCCCTTCTTGACTTTCACTAGCTTCGCTCTGACGTTGTCAGGTTGAGCTAGTTCCGTGGTCCCTAGTCGGCCAAATTCGATAAAGGAAGGAAAAACCACCGAATATGTGAAAACGTGGTGTTAAGAACGAGAAAGCAATAATTGTGCGAACTTTCTGAATGTATGATTGACAATCAATTTAGACAACGATATGCAATGTACAATCGATGACATTTATTGCATTTAATCCGAAATAGTGATATGACATTAAAGAAACGTGTTTACATAGTAACAATGATCTATTGGAGCATCTTCTTACACAAACATATGGTAGAGACAACTGGAATCTGTCAACGATGACTGTAAAGACTGTTTTATGTCTTTATCGTTCTGAAGGATCCAACCGTCAAATATCACCCAAACACAGCAGAATGTAAGTGATTTGGACATCGTGTCTAACTATCCTTCAAGTCTGTCAGATAAAGACGATGTTCTGCATGCTTATCAAGTAATTCCACAACCGAAAATGACAGTGGTTCAGATTTTTTTTCCTCCTTTGTAAAATCTTCTCTCAGCAGCAATTAAAAAGGTATTGTATTTGTGTATTATGTATTATCCTCTATAGTGTAGAAAAATTCTTGTTTTATCATGGCTGCAGTTGTGGGAAGACAAAATTGTACAACAAGTACTGATAACACTGCGAGTTATAGTGTGGGCCACAAATTACTGTAGATTCGAAGAAAAAGAGAGAAAAAGAGAGAGAGAAAAAGGAAAAATTTCTAAAACGGTTTTGAGTATTAACAGTTGCAGAGATAAAAATGAGCTCCATCGTTCCACAGAATGTTCCATTCTGGAGAAGTGTGCTAAGATTGACTGTATAAATGTTAGTCAGCTGTTAGTATCTCTACGTTTCAACTGATGGTTGTGAGTCAGTTTGTTAAAAATAATTTAACATTTTGCACAAACATTTTGTATTTTTTCTTTGTATAGTTGAATGGATATTTCCAATTGATTTGCAATGTCATGGGTACTGCAGGAAGCTACAGCGTCCCTTGCAATTGTTTAACGACTGCAATTTTAACGATCGCCTGCGACAAACAATATTTCATTTTGCAGCAAAAAGCTGCAGGATTCGTCAGCTTTTGTGATGCTCACAATCCGAGCGTACAACAAAAAGTAAATGTATGGTTCTATTTCCTTCTGAATTTCTTGATTGGACAATAAAATCCAAAAGTTTTAGAAGATTTTGCCATTTATGTTGACAAATAAATATTTCTATAAATCTCGAAACGCCCATATTAAATTGTTTTTAATTCATTATCAGTCTATCTTCTAGTCTACATATCCTGAAAAAAAATTATTAGCGTTTTTAAAATTCAATGAATCAATCTATTTCTTCTTGCTTTTGTTTTTTTCTAAATTTAATTTCTTTTCTGCTAATCATGGGACAGGAAATTCTCAAGTAGAAAACGTTAGGAGTTGGAAAGATATGTGATATTCCTTACGTAAAAACATAGGTTGCTTGGCACTAACGCTTTGTCAGAATTGCTAAAGCACTGCAGAGGCATTGTCACAATTCTGGTAAAAAACATGTGTGTGTTTTAAGTATTGCCTCGTAAATTAAGCTCTTCTAGTCTCACTTGTCAGTCTAATATCAGTCAGCAGTTAAAATAAATGCAAACTGCGAATTTTGTCCTTTTTAGGTTGCGCTATATTAAATCGTAGTGGCGATTCTAAGATTGTTTTTATTATTATTTATAAAATCTCTTCTCCCTGTCATAGGAAATATTTCGACCAAGTGTTGTTCTCTCAGATATCTCTTAAAAAAAGTCACGTGATGTTTAAAATCTTTAGAAAACTATAACTGCGAATATGATTACATAACGAAAATATAAATGTAAGTGCCCAGTACTCCAGTGGTATATATATATATATACTTGTCTGCGGGCTGAAGGAGTAGGGGTTCAATTCTGAGGGTGTTTCTCCTCCAGACTCCAACCCTCACCCAACCCTCTTTCCCGGAGTTAAAGGGGGGAGTATATCGAATTAATCTACAGACCCGAACTTCATTCCGATGGTTGCAAATCGCAGGAGCCTGCAGCGCCTCCATGGGTTTGAAAGACTTACTTGGGGCCCTTTAACCTTTTATTTATATTTATATCTTGTCCGTTTTCCATCATCATTATTTCAAAGATATAAAGAGGTCCTGATAGTGGAAAGTTATAATGGAATAACTGCATCATTATATTTATTAAGTCATTTATTACCAGTATTATTATCATTGATACATAAATTGGGAACAGACAAACTTATTGATAGCTTTTTTTTAAAGAAAATTTGTTAATGTCTAAATTACTTTCATTTTTAAAAAACTGTACATAAATTATTTCTCTTCGCTGCTACTTATCTTTACAACATTATTATTAAAATGCACGGAATGCTTTGCTTTCCAGATTTAAGATTCTTATTTCTATATTACAAAGATAGATTCTGCATAAATAATAATTTTTTATTTGCAAATAAAACAAAAATAAAGAAAAGTTTTACAGATTATTATAGTGAAGTGAAAATAATCTAAAGATTAAAATTAAAAACACCCTCCCCCAAACTTTCCATAACTTTTCTTCATTTGCAAACTTTGGCTTCAGTATTAGTAACGAAATTTTCATCAATAGAAGAGCAATACAGAACACCTTATTAAGAAAGCTAAAGACTTCAGAGAAATTCTTGCGTTTCTGATACGATCCCTATTAACTCATTCATTCTAAGACAGACTTTCATTTGTATTCATTTGTTTTACACGAAGACGACATACGCTTGAAAAACCAAAAACAATGGATTTATGTCTATGCTGTTTTTCCCTTATACCCCAGCTGTTTGTAAATGTTCACTGAGGTTATATTTAGAAAATGACTTTAATGCTGAAGGGTTTAGTATTTTTTTTTTCCCTCCCTCTCTTAACCTTTCCTTGGGGCTGTCCCCAAGGTCAAAATGCCAACAGCTGCGCCACATTTTTGGCACACATTGGCAGTTGGCACCCAAAGGGTTACAGTAAACACGAACGTATCTCCAAATGCTAAAATAAAACCACATTTTCTTCCTAATATCCTGTTCATACCAGAAAAGTACAGGTAACGAAACTACAGCCAAAATAACGTAACATTTAGTTGTTAGTCTTTCAATATTATGCAAGCGTTGCTTTAGTTAGATCCCGTTACTTTATACCATAGGCGTCGACTCTAGAGGCCAGAGCGTTTTACTCCACCTACACCCTTCACCCTCCCCCCTCCAAAAAAAAATGTTTATTTATTGCGGTTCTGAATCCTTCCAATATCAATAGTAAAGATCTTTGCTATCTAAAAATAGTACTTTTGTCAAATGTTGAGTGGATGCGATCAGCGATTAAGAAACAGCACCTGATTGGTTTCCAAGGATGTACCACTAAACCAACTAAAAAGATAAAAGTCTTTTCCTATTCATTTACTATTTTTTAACTAATATTATTATTAGAAAATCGAAGATTTAAATTACATGATCTACAATATTTTGTTTGTTTATCCCAATGTTTGTTTTAATCCTTAAGTTCAAAACGTTTCAAATGCATTCCGAAGCTACTACCTTCGTCATGTCTGTTTATCCCATGAACTTATTCTACTCCTACTGCTTGGATTTCACTGAAATTTTATATTGAAATCTTTGCAAAAATTCATAGTCAGAATCCAAATGGTTCTATTATTTACGACCATGTTTGCATTTAATTTATTTTTACATAAACTCGAAAAATTTCAGGAAATTTGATGGAAATAAGATGAAATTTTTCTTTTAAGATTTTTATTTCTTAAGATCTTTTAAAGATTCTAGATTCTTCTTATTAATAAATGGTAAATAAATGCTTTTCAGGCTGTTTAGTTATGTAATGTATCACCTAAATTTCAGCTTTATAAGGTAAACACTTTCGGGTCATTTTAATAACTGACGGATGGATTGAATGGACGGAATTGTTGGAATTATTGCTTTGAGGAGTACAAACATCAGATCAAATCTATATTAATCTTAAGTAACTATCTTAACTATGCAGGTAAAAAAAAAAGCATATTATTACTTGGCAGCAGATATAAAAAATTTTTTATCAATTGTTATCAATGAGTTTAATTGGGAATTTAAATAAGCTACAGACTTTGCCGAGAATATTTTACACAGGAAAAATCTTGGAACAAATCCACGTCTATGTTTCTCTGTGTTTCAAAAGCGAAGCCGAGTGACGAAGGGCCGAAGGCTGCTTCCTTTGTTCCGGAATTAGCAAGAAATAATCAAGAGATCACATTCGGGAATCGACAACATGAATAACTACCTTCTTTTTATAAAGTCCTTACAAGAAATCTAAAAGCGTCCAATGAGAATTTCGCAAGGATATGAAAAGAAAAATATTTAGGACGTGGAAAAGATATTTATATTGAAAAACAATTGAAAAACTTAATTATATCAATAAAATTGTACTTTCCCAAATCACCTAAGTAATGCGATGAAGAATCACTTATTTAAGTTCCCTAAATAGATAAACCAAGTGAAATTAAGGCCTCTTCATCTGTTTTGAAATCTAAGGTATGCAATCTCAATTAGTTATAACTTTCTGCTTATAACTAATAAATTTGAATGATGCAATAACTTTGTCATAAAAATGTTTTCTCTATTTTATATTTGTAATATCAGAAACTAAATATATCATTGGAAAACCTTTATCATTTAAAATTGCAACGCTCTTTTAAAAAACTATTTTAGAAATAATAGAAATAGTATATTTATAGAAAAATCATTTTGCTTACGAAGCAGGAGTTTTATCCATTAAATCCCTCAATTTTTTCAACCACTTGCTGCTGACTTATAATTTGTCTGAGATTTCTGAAGACCACTGTCCCTGATTATGAATTCTAACAATCACTGTTGGTTGTTAAGGCGACCTAATAGAAAGAAAACACACGTCAAAGATTTTAATGGTAGATCGGGACTAAACTTTTTTTTTTTTGTTAATGAATGTATGTCCGCCGACGTCATATTTCAGCGCTAGGTGTCGTTTACTGGTGAGATGTGTAGACTATGCGTTCCAGCGACATTATGTGTTTACTATGTTCCCCAGCGAACAGACTTAACGGACTGTAGTCGCAGTGGTTCTTGCTGCAATCACGACAATACATATGCGATAGGTTAATAATCGCTCCAAGATGGCACGATGAAAGTTTGTTTGTTTGATCTGCTTCAAGTGAAAACGAATAAGAACGTCAGCGCTTTACAATTAGAGACGTAATACTCAATTTAACATGGAATGTTTCACAAATGCATAATTGGCTGACATGCATTTGATTTACGGGACTGTCAATGGACAAGCGAGAGTAACTGTGAGGCTGTACCAACAGTACTTCCCCAACAGAAGGTCTGCCAAATCACCAAACATTCGCGCGTTCGCACCAGCAACTGCGTGAAACTGCAACATTCCGTGCAAACAAGCATGACAGTGGTCGTGGAAGAACTGCGCATAATTCTGACATATAAGCTGAGATTCTGCAGCGAATAGAAGAAAATCCAGGCCCGCGAGCTGGATTCTCGGTCTGGATCGTTTGGATATTATTTGGAGAGTGTTGAACTATCAGCATTTGCATCCATTTCATCGACAGAAGATTACATTGTGCGGATTATCTTCGTCGCATGGAGTTCGTACGATGTTGTGCAGCAGACAATTGTGCAGCCTGTGCTCTTCACAGATAAGCCCACTTTCACACTTGAGGGTGTGGTTAATGTCCAAAATTCTTATATTTGGGAGGAAAGAAAATTCCCATGCCACAAGGGTGCGTTGCATCAAAGGTTTGCCATCAATGTTTGGGCAGATATCGTCCACAATACATTGACTGAACCATACATAGCTCCGGCTCAACGGACAGATTTACCAAGTGGTCCTTGAAGAAACGTTGCCGGAACTGATGGACGATGTTCCCCTGGCTGTTCAGAGAAACATGTGGTTTCAACGCGACGAGTGCCTACACACTTCAGTCATCTTAATGACAGAAATTTCCATCCGTTTGGGGACCGATGGATAGATCGGGGTGGACCAGGATCACATGACTTAAAATGCCTCGATTCCTTCTTCTGGGTAAACATGAAGAATATCTCTGAAGAAGATCTCGTCGCAAGAATCGCTGTCGTCGCTACAAATGTTTCGGGAAATGCCAGGAATCTTTGAGCCTGTACGACAATCCATGATTCGACGATGTTATGCATACAATGATGTTGTCGATCGCCACTTTGAACATCTTTTGTGACTGAACATATGTTAACAATGATGTCCATTCGTTTCTGTCCAGACTCTACCATCATATCAGTAAACGCACCCTAGCGCTTAAATATGGCGTCGGTAGAGATACATACATTAATAAAAAAGTTTACCTTGGTGTTCCCGATATACCATTAAAATCTGTACAGAGAGATATGTATTATCGTTATCACTGCTCTTGATTCTAGTCAAGAAGTCAAGTTAAAAATGGGTCACTGAACCCATTTTGTCGATTAACAGTAAATTGAAAAAAAAATATTAAAATAAAAAAAAATCAGTATTTTTCTCATTAAGCTTCAACTATGGTTCATTTCAATACATGTGGTTGACGTACAATAACTGACTGAGCATGCCTCATAAAGGATATTTGAGCGTTTGTTCTAAACATAGTTCTAAACATAATACAAACTTTGTTTTGGCTTTGTTCGCGATGGATTCCATAATTTTCTTTGTTCTTCAGGTTAACCAAAACTTTTACTTTATTATTTTCGAAATATTAAATATTCCAGCATTACAAGAAACTCAGCTTAATTAAGCATGATAGAGAGAATCAAGTTTTTCTCTAGGATGGAGGAAACAGATAAGATATTCTGCACTAAAAGTTACTACAACGAAAACCACCTACATTGAAAAAGAATCAAGAAACTCCTTGTGAAACCATCAATTTAAAATAAATAATGGTTTCACGACAATTTTCAACATTTTTATTTTTTCCCCTGCCTACTTCATACTATAAGTATGGATACAACAGAAACAGAAATATATTTTTTAAATTCTTAATCGTACTCATTTGTATGTTTCGGCCATATTTACAAAATGGCGCATGTTAATTTGATGCTAACAAAAAGTTATGTAGCCCTGAAACTAGCATAGGGAGAAACTTGGAATCAAAGCTATTTTATTCCATTTAAATTATTTATTTATTTAATAATTATAAGCTTTTATCTTACTTAAGCCCAAAAGGTTACATTTAAGCCTTGAACAAATGCAATTTTCACATTATGAATGATCGATCATGGCTTTTTATAAATATCAAATTTTAACAGGCCTATGGCGAAGTGCACCAAACTTCAATTAACTTTGACGGCTGCATTGTGGACGTAGCTAAAATTAGTGGGGGGTGCTGCTGCAGAAAAAGTTTAGCCTTTGTTTTAAAATTGTGTGAAAGGAAACAAACATGTATAAAAAGAAAATTTATTCAGAAACTTGATAAA
>JAFIDM010009631.1:196263136-196281807 GCA_023159025.1 Thereuonema tuberculata
ACAAACATGTATAAAAAGAAAATTTATTCAGAAACTTGATAAATTTCTTTTTATACATGTTTGTTTCCTTTCACACAATTTTAAAACAAAGGCTAAACTTTTTCTGCAGCAGCACCCCCCACTAATTTTAGCTACGTCCACAATGCAGCCGTCAAAGTTAATTGAAGTTTGGTGCACTTGGCCACTACTCTCTGATTGGAGGTGAATAGTGTATACAAAGTTTATATTTAGAATTATTCCCTTCCTATATTTTTAAATGCATAAAAATTGTAATCGTAACATTGTACATTTAAATTATTGTAAAAGCACTCAGTGCTTGCGGTTAGAGTAGGGCTCTGGGAAAGAAGGGACTTTCGATGCCCCTTCTTTCTCTACTTATATTGTGAGTAGGACATCAGTAACCAGACGGATTTTTGTAATTCAGTAAATACCATATAATAATTGTAATATATAATAATTATCTTTACTTGAGGGGGGGGGGAGAAAAGTTTTGAAAGTTTTGCCTCAGGGTTACGGTGATGTTAAAACCGGCACAAAGAAGAATAAATGGTTTTGGTCCGAAGTCCTAGTTTCAAAGAACTGAATTTGGAATTCAATCAATTCAAAATTGATATGCGCCAATATGAATAAAATGGCAGAAATACAAAAATATGTAGGCTTAGAATATTAAAAAAAAATTCCAATGTACACACACACACACACTTAAGAACATGTGTTAAAAAAATCAAAATTTTTGGTAAGTAGTTGTGGTTGCATGACCCACAATCTGATGATTTGACCTGGAATGACCTGACAGTTTTCTGAATTCTGTTTGTAAAACATTAACTTACTCATTAATGTTTGTGTTATTGTATTCAACGAAATAAACTGCCAACATGAAAGACGTTGAAGCTTTGATTAACCGTGAAAGAAAGAAAAAACATATTTCATCGAATATGTACTACTTTGTTTGAAAAAGAGAAAAAAACAGAGACTTCTTCCTTTAAGCAGATTCAATCACTAGTTTTATGTATTAACATAAACTTGTACATCTTTCGACGAAAATGAGAACTGCTCAAATTAGAGATACGATAGCTATTGAATAATAGTTAATCCCTGAGTTTCATTTTGACCGAGTAGACTACTACTTGAATTTTTCAACTTTAGTAAAAGATTTCCATGCGTTAAACGTTATTAAGTCTTTTTAACAATAAATCGATCGTTCGCCTAATAATCCTGTTCGCTGGTAATCAGGTAGTGTTTTTTAGTAGTTTTTAGATGCCATTTTCCTGGTTACAATGCTTTCATTTTGTTGGCCACTGTATATTGCCATCATATAACAGCAAAATATCATTCTTTGAATGATAGAGCACTGTATACTGACATTAACTTCGACTGCAGCTAACAAAGCCTGCTTATCAACATAAACGCAGTAACGATGTTGTAATAATGTACAGGAAACGCTCAATCGTGCCTATGTAATATGATCCTTCACCAACATTTCCAATGCCGACAACTTCAAACAATCTAGGTAAAGGCGTTCTTATGGAATGGCTAGAGAAGAGAAAAAATTATAATTTTTATTTTATATTTTTTTCCTTCCGATTTTTTCGAGATGGATAGGGAAAACTAATACACTAATACATATTTTCCGGTTAATTCAAATTTTATGAGAAAGGCTAAAGTATTAAGGTCTGCTGAGAGTAGCGTATATACATTTAAGTACTATGTATAGAAAATACTTTTCTTATTTATATCTTATATTTATTTCATTTAAAACGTTTCCTGTTCATGGCATGCATATTTTTTTTTTTTCACTTTTTCTTCATTTGTTGGATTCTTAACACCAGATGAAAATTGAACATGTAGATTCTACGTAAGTTACATTTCGGTAAAGCGAGGTTTTTTTTTTTTAGGCAATTAAAAAATGCAAAATCGCCTAGTCTGTCTGTCTGTCTATACGTACGTAGACTCTCAATGGACTGATATTCATGAAACCTTGGTCTATAGTGAGACTTAATTCCCATTCCTAAATTTACTACATAAATACTATTAAGGATCATAAGTTGAATTTTTACATAAACCTTTCATAAGTGATGCTATGACCACGTATCTCCATCTAGTGACGCTTTTAGAAATTTCTTCGACGGCCAAGATGATGAGAAAGCAAAAGCTCAATCTCAAATAAATAAATAAAAAAATCAGACGAAAAGCGAACGCGACTAAAAAATGCTACTTTTAACCGCTCTTGCTCTTTCTGTTTTGTTTATTTTTCTAACCACATTAATGTGTGTGTGCCCAATTCAATTGAAAACAAATAAATGAAATGAAATTTAGTTTCTTTTTCTATTACGTTAAGTGCTTTGTAATTCTTCTCTATTGAACGATTAGTTGGCCAAGCATTTAAAGGTGTGTTATTTTTGTATTGGAGTCATTCACCACCTTCAATGGCTTCTCCCTTAGCTTTAAAAACGTTTAGCATTTCAAAACAGCTGTTGCAGATCTTAATCCTAATGACTCTCACTTAAATATATGGTTTTCTCTTAGATTTCTTCGGTGAAAACGAAAGTTGGAAACTATTCAAATCCATTCTGCTTCCTGTAATCCATTTTGTTGGCTTCATTTCCTTTTAACCATTCAGGTTTTTACTGACATATTGAAAATGGTCCTGTTTTAATGGATAAAGACAAATTAGCATTTTAAAATAGCTTTCGAAAATCTGAAAAAAATATTAAGTTAACGATGAGTTTCGTTCTCTTTTTATTGCTTTTGTTCTAAAATAATATGGTATCCATCTTCAACCATCTTCTGGGAACTTTGCAGAAGAGTATTGAAGACAAATATATTGGCTTGATTTTAAAAGTTTTTTTTTTTTTCTCTGAGATGTATTTCATATTTTTGCAATTTCTTTGGAATAATAAGGCGGCAGAAAAATTATTGCTCTTGCATCTCGAATAGTTTGTAGCAAATCTAATTACAATATAATACCCAAATCACACCAGCATATTTTTCATCATTCTTTTCAATCGTTGACCCTATCTTTGAGGTCTTCGATCGTGTGATTTGCCTCTCTGACCATTTTCATCATAGATTTCACTCATGAAAAAATTTAGAAACTGCTCTAAATCGATCGAAGTTTTCAACGATAGCAATTAGTGAAAGCTCCAATCAGAACAGACGAGCTCAAGAACGAAGAATTCAACCGGCGCCATTTTTCCACCGTTTCGAGTGAATCGAAGGCTTTTATAAATTAAGTATCACAGTGAGGAGATTATCTTTCGAAAATAAACAATATTTTTACTGAAATAAATTAATTTTATGCGTTAGAATCTGCAGATGACAACTTTTTAAAGAGAGATTTCATTTTTCTTCAGTTCGTTACCGCTCGCTGATGCCTGTCATGATTTGCCGCTGTTTCACTTCGCTTTCGCTTAAATAGTAGAGATGCTTGAATACAATATACAATTAGTTTCGAACAGATTGACAGCTTGCTAAAATCATTTCAAATTCTACCGAAATTGCGTTGCCGAAACACGATTTTAACCTCTAAAAAAAGATTAAACACCGTCTTTTCGTAACTGGGGAATCTTTCGCCATAATATCGAGCTCGACCCTGATTGGTTTTAACTCTCCGCCAATCATATGCACTATTTCATCATATAGTCTTCCATCGTGTGAACGGTCACAACGATAGGAACACTTCACTGACATTTCAACGAAGCAAATCAATGATGAAAAAATATGCTGGTGTGATTTGGCCATAAACGATATGTATTAATTAGAAATCTACTTGCTCTTTCCAACAATATATTATTCTTCCTTATTTTATCATTTTTTAAAAAAAAAATATTCTCATTAAAAAAAGGCAATAATAATATTTTTTGTTTTGCGGGATACTAAAATTATGTATTAATCGAAATAAAATGTTACGAAATTGGTGTGATAAGTTTGGAATGGATTACACGTACTATTTATTTTTATTTAATTTATGAAGAGACAAAATATGAATAATTGTTTTATTATTAACTTAAAATTTCCCGAAAGTTTTACATTTTTAAGGAAATGTTAGCTTAATAATAAAATACTAGAAGTAATTTAATAATTAAAAAATGTAATTCGCTTTTAGATAAAACAATACTTTCTTTAAAGTATCGTACGCTAAATAAAATAATAAAAAAAAAATCCAAATACCTTACTGAAATTTTTGCTTTGCTTACGAAAAAAATTAGCTTTTAATAAACATTTGGGATTTTTTTTTTTTTTTTTTTTATCATTAGTTTTTTTGTTTTTTTGTTTTTACTTCTAAATGTAGTGAATTCTTGTAGTTTGTAAAATCTATTCATTCCAGAAGATACAGGTAAAGGAAGGGACGCCGGACGGTCAGTCAACTCTTCGAATCCAATGTAACTTATTCGTTAAATAAAAAAATAAGAACTAAAAAATTTTTTTTTAAGCCGTAATTTACAATTAGCTCATTTTTTAAGAACATTATAAAGGGATTATATTTTAATTGTATTTTTTACAATTTTTAATTTTATTTTAATTGTAACGTTCTTTTTGGAACAATAACACTTTTGATTTAAGTCATGATACCAGATCAATAACAGACCCACAAAATAATCATTATTTACAGAAATAAGTTGTATGTTTAGTTAATAAAATACTGTTAATAAGAATGTTCTACGGTTATACATTTCAAAAATTATTTTATTATGCATAAAATAATTTTAGAAACTGAAAATAATAAACCATTTTGCCATAATTGGATGAATGATGTAGGATCAATCTATATTTATATCACTTTTCATTCACTGTTATTAATACTTAATATAAATTATATTTAATGTAAATTATACATTTTTTTAAAAAAAAAAAGATTCTCCATTCAATATTCACATGTAATTAATATTAATTAAAAATGTGATTTTTAAGAATGTCCTAAAAAAAACCCTTCTACTTTAGTTAGCTAATAATTCAGAAACATTTGACCTTTTATAATAAAATAAATAAATAGATAAATATGTTTTTAAATAGGTTCAATGAGTATTGTTAAGGTTAATCAAAATAAATAACAAATAGTAAAGAATTCAGCTGTTGGAAAGGTAGTTGGTATTATTAACGCTTTAATACTAAAATATACACAACTTCTGTTCCAAATTACTCCCATATGTTTTCGGTGCTTCTCATGCTATTTATCTTTTGGGCAACAAAAAAAAAAAAAAAAAAAAGGAGAGGGGCAGAGCAGAGAGAGTGAGTGAGTGAGAGGGTTTTCTGTAATTGCTATACTCACATGTTTGTCTGCTTGTGTTTCAAAGCGTGCTCATGAAGAAATACGTTTGCTGTTGGCGCGTACTGTTAACCCTGATCGTATCCGTCTGTCTGCACTGGGGAGTTTCAAGCGACAATCTCGGCAATGAGCGAGTGAAAGGCCGTCCCATGCGCCACTGCTCTTGCCCGGGTAAATATAGCACGAGATGAGGAGGGACTTCTCAAAAGATGCGGCCGGCCGGGGAATTATCTACCCTCGGGAGTGGGTGGACCTTTGCAGATAAAGCAAACACGAGCTGAAAAACGTGGGCTTTTCGATTCCTGATAGACAACGCAAGCATCGCTTCTGAAGTTATCGATTAAATCGACATTTATTATTTTTTTTTTATTCTACTCTTTCTGAGTTAGCAAAATAATTTAAGATTTGAAGCAACTTCGCCTAAATTGAATCAGAGAAAAAAAACAGTAAAATAAAATCTAAAAGCACCCACTAACAAACTTCCTTGTGATAAAAGGAAGAGACAGACTTTATGATAATGGCTATTCACTGAAAATGGCTTTTTTATTGACTTTCTCGCAATTTTCTCCTTAAAATACTGTATTAAAGTTGAACTATATTCACTTCGAGACTGCAAAGCAGTAATGCACGGATTCACTCTCAGATAAATAAAATTTCTTCTTTATTATTTATTTTTAAGTGAATTTATTTACTAAAACGGAAAGCTTTTAGCTTTATTATTTTTAGTAAGTTTACTTAAAAACAAATTACAAAAAAAAAAACCAATAAAAATAACAACTTTCTTTTTTTATGATTAAAAAAGTAAATTGTAATCCTTGTCATTATTTATACTAATTGTATTGGTCTCATTCACGACATTTGAGTTTTAGTTTAATACAATGAGTCAAAATCTTCATAAAACAACAAAGTCAGGCTTTTATGTTAACTCAACAATAGTGGGTTAACAATGAATTGAATATTGGCTTCGCAGCTGAGCATGCGCACTTTGCAGAGAAACAAAGGGATCTATAATCCATCATTTTCGACTTATTTGGAAAGAAAGAAAGAAAAAAGAAAGAAAACTCGATGAAGATAAAATTAATTACCATAATACACAACAAAATATCATTTAACATCATTTTTTTGAGTATTTATTTGTTCATTTTATTGAAGAATTGCTGGCATCAAAAAGGAATAAAAACGCACTCGGATTAGAAATCCAAAAGCAGCTCAGTGATTTCTAATCCGAGTGCGTTTTTATTCCTTTTTGATGCCTACATATTTGTTTCACGCACGTTAAATTTTCCTATTATTGAAGAATTGCTTTCATAAAAATATACGCTGACGTCCATTATTAATTTTAATATTATGGTTATTATATATTTTATATTATTATTATTTATTAATGGAAACTGGAGAAACCCTAAACAGTATTTGGGCATACTAGTATCACAAATATGATCACAAATCCTACTTTAGATACAAGGAATGGCATAATGTCTACTAAATACTCATTTAATAAACCATTTAAATATTATGGATCTAAGACTCATAATAGTACAGAAGCTGGAATTCATGGGAAAAGTCCAAAATTTGATAACTTTAGAACAATATACCATAGTCTTCGAAGCTGAATTTTTTTGCAATGTGAGCCTCTATTCTTATTAAAAGCCCTAAACATTAATTTCAATCGAAGTTAGTGTGAGAATGTCTACAAAATATATTGTATTGGCAAAACACAGTAAGATGCCAGGACATAAGAGAATAGCAGGCAATGAAAGAGCAGACGTCTTGGCAAGGAGAGGATCAGAAATTAAATTTCCTGAACCTGAACCTATATTTGGAATTACAAAGAATAATGCACGTAAATTAACATCTAAACGGATAAAAATAGATCATCAGAAGTATTGGAAATGCGTCGCAGGGTTAAGACGCAGTAAACTGATGCTAGGACAGCAATCCACAATCAATATTAACTACTGATATACTGTAATTAAATAGATAACAGATACATGTAACAACAGGATTCTAAGTGATAACTGGACACTGTCACTAAAGGAAACACCTTCAAGTAATGGGTTTAAAGAAAACCCTACATGCAGATTATGTAATGAAAAGGATGAAACATAATTTTCAATTCCTAAAGCTGCAATTGCTTTAGATCTATTAAATCAGGTGATCAAGTATAAGGGAACTAACCTATTCACATACAGATTAGGAATATGTGGGGAAACACAAGAAGCCTAAAGGCTGCAGTGCAGTGTAAGGGTAGGAAGGAAGCTGATTCCCACATTTCTCTACAATCCAATCTAATCTAAACGAAATTATTTATTGTAGCATAAATAGGAACACATTGCTAAACTGAAATTTAAGAAAAATAAAATGTGGAGCTCTCCTTCTTCACAGTCAAATTTGGAATGAAGCTCTATTTGGATTAAAAAATAAGTCATGGCAATCTAAGATGATAACTTCAGTAGTTTTAAACTAAGCCAATTTAAACAAATCATGTACATTTCAATTTATGCTGTTTTGTACATTTTGAATTAGCAAAAGACATAAATATACTTATACTAGATCCTAGGAAAAAATCACATGGCAAACCTTAAATGTAAAAACAAATTTACCGAATTATTACGGCAAGATAAGAAATCCAATTCTTCTTAAATTCAAGAGTTTTCTATAAGTAAATAATATACAGTATTTTAACTAAAAGCATAAAAAAATGACACAGAAATGAAAAATATCTCAGCTTTCATCGGTGAGAGTCTGGGACGGCCGTTTCGTCCTTTTTGTGGACTCGTCAGCCAAACCCACTCACATAACGAATCCACAAAAAGGACGAAATGATATCCATCCTAAACTCTCACCGATGAAAGCTGAGATATTTTTCATTTTCTGTGTCATTTCTTTATGCTTTTATATTAATTTCTGGCACGTTAAATCTTTTGTTAATATATTGATATTTTAACTCTTCACCTAATTAGAAAAATAGTTGTTTTCGTTAATTTATTAACAAATTTGCAACTTTTAACTTAACAAGTGTAATGTGCACGTTACTTTGTTATATGTTTTCATATTAGTACTACATTGATTTAACTAGTTTGATGGCGTTATTTTAACTTCCATTTTTTTTCTTAATTTTTTTTTACAAAAGAGTGATATTTTTGTTTATTTGTTCGTTTACCATAATTGCTTTACTTGAACTAGTTATCTATCATTTATTTTGGAAAGTTTGTCATTCCGCAATTCCTTCCAAAACTTCGCAAGCTACAATATGACTTCCACGTAGTACTACGGCGATCAACCTTAGATTGGTCAAAAGTTTTTCTTATTTAAGTTTCACTTCAAAATGATTACCCTATTAATAACTGCACTTAAAAATGTTCTTCATTTTGTAATCTTCCGTTGGAAGCGAATAGCAAGGGCTTTTTATTGCTTAATTCGGCCTTGATTTGTAAGAAAATCAGTGTTTGCTGAACATTGACATTTGCTAAAAAGAACGTCAGTCAATGCCAATGACCTTCCGACATCAGTTCTAAGAATGGACGAAGTATGTAGCCAACCTGAAGACACATCTCAGCAATAAATTGTGGACATCTAGACGGCGAGTAGACCATTGAGAACGAACCAATGCTAACAGAATTACTACAGAACGTCTATTAATAGGACATCTGATGATTCGGTCTTTGGGAAAAAAAGTTACAAATCTGCTTTCATTCCACCTGAGAGGAAAAGGATGACTCTGCGTATATGGAAATATCCACAAATATTTCATTTAAAATAATTTGGAGGGCGTTTGCCATAAGAGAAAGGTGTGATTTCACAGAAACATTTTTTTTTTACTAGCCAGGGGATCGAAGCGATGGACTGGCAGACGAAGTTGTTAATTCTTTAGCTTAAACCCAAGGTGCACCACGGCAGGCGAACTAGCTTTAAACCCGCGGAAACGGACGAAACACAGAAGAAGAAAATTGAAATATCCAGGCCCCGCGCCGGGATTCGAACCCAAGTTCAGACACATCAGCCACGTGGAGGACCGCTGCCTTGACCACTTGAACGGCCACAGAAACAAAATAAAACGATAAAGAGCACAGTTTTTATCCACTGTTATCCTAGTTTTCTTTTAAGCTTTCGAAGTATTTACGAGTTAAAAATTCACAAATATGATTTAAAAATTCCTAATGCAAGATCTAAAAAAAATGACCATTCAATAGAACTTTATTCGTTCGGGACCAGCAGATTTCCCTAATACTTTATCAAGAAAACCTCTTATTTACTTAAATAGGATCTAATACTAAAAAAAATCTCTTACTATCCATTTAGAGGCAAAATAAAAACCGAATATTTGAATCAAAAGAACTGAGGTTAAAGCAATCTTGGGATTAAGGATAATAGTAGAAACCAATTCTACCATATAACTAATCGCTATTAATTAGATCACAACACCATTCATCTGCAATATATCTGCAAATTCGGGCAAAACAGTGCGGACTCTTATTAAAAATTGGTCTTGTGTTTATATTCGTTTTGAGCAAATGAACCATCTTTGCCCTCCTCCCCCTTCAACCAAAGTGTCCCCATAAGCCCATGCCAACAGATATATGAGCAATCTCATTTGCTAATATACCAAGCAGAAAGTAAGGTTCACTGGAATATTGCAGAAGTCTAATGTAAAGGAAAATACTAGTAATAGCAACTAGGAAAGCACTAATTGAATTATCAGTAATTATTGTATGAACATTAGGCAAATTAAAAATTGAATTAAAGCTAAGAAAAAAATACATCATGAAATGCAAGACCTAATAATTATTAATAAAAATCGACAATAAGAATAAATTAAACGTATTTTTTCTCATAATTACTTAAAAATATTAAATAAAATATTATTTCATGATCAAAGCAAACCAAAATTCAAATAATGCGATGTTTTTCTCTTTGTTTTCGGAACATTGATAGTAATGTCAGTCGAAGTATAGTAATTTATGGAGATAATTTCTCTGCACTTATCAAATATATGAAGATATAAGGAAATATATAACAGTTCAGTCGACGCTGCTAAAATATTTTAAACTACAATAATGGCAATTTCGACTTTGTTTATAATCGGATGTACATTTAAATCGGAAATACATTTTTCTTATTCTTTGCTGTTATAGGCCTACTGCATTAAAAACAGACAAAAAAATTATATATAAAAATTTTCATTCTATATTTCTAATGAGTTGAACCAATTGGCATATTTTTACTTATATTTGTAACTGAAAATAGCTACAATTACTTTATTACTTTCTTTATATAAATATAAGCTTATATCAGATATTTAGGAAGATAAGTCATAATTTAAGGAGATAGTTCTTGGATCATTTATGAATAAAAAGTTTATATTTACACAGTTGCGATTCAAAGAAAGTTACAACGTTTAAGAAAATCATGTGATTATGATGAATAATATAAAACCAAAATAATATAAACTAACATGAAAAATGCAAGCTAATTATCAGCATTCTTATTTTATAATTGATATTTGCATAAACTTTATCATGCTACATTGGAGTAAACAGCGTCGGAGAAGATGCAACAATCTCATAGCCTACGGGCATCCCTTTCAAATAGTGCGCAAAACTATTACATAATATAATAGTTTCTCGTACTATTATTACTATGTAATAAACATAACTATTAGGATTCGGACAAATGATTATTAAACTTTTTTACCAGATATTAAGTTATGCCCTGTTTTATGAATCACCCTGTACAGTACAGGACGGACCTCTCGATGCTATTTTTTTTTTTTTTTAATATTCCACAGAGTTCTTTTTAGTTTAGTACCTCTTACATACCATTCTTTGATACTTTTCATCAATAAAGGCCAGTTCCTCATGTAATTTTTCTCAATTTTAAGATCATAAATAGGCTTTAAACTCACAATGTTATTTGTCAGAAAGTAAACGATCTAAAAAGTAATAATATTTTCAATCTTTCACTGCTTTTGATTATTGCCATAAACTGAATTAGCAATGTCATTTTATTTTTAGTAATTCGTTATATATGCATATTATCCCTGTCTCTGAAACGATACACTTCTCTGTGGATGTTCGTTGTCATGCAGGAAAGCTTGTGCTTTGGATTAAATGTATACAGTTATTTGCCAAGTTTGAGTCTTGTGGCGCATCTGATTTTCTAGAATAACAGGTAACTCAAAAATATGGTTTCAGAAATGTTTATGTTTACAGTAGAAAGAAATCGGAAATAATTTTAAAAAGAAATTATTTTGAAAATATGGTATGAAATTATTGAATTACTGGGAACTGATTCACATAGCAGTATCTGTCCAACCAAAAATCGTCCAAAATTATAGATTTCTTCCATTTTCGGATGCAATGGGAGGGGTATGTTCCTGACAACCCACCATTGGTACGCCACTGTTGATTCATACCCTCCAACACCCTTCGTCATCCAATAAATGAAGCTTAATATACTTTTTGGAGAACCCTCCTCAGTATATATCACAAACTATTTCAAATACTGAAAAATAAATTACTAATTATTATGAAAGCAAGTTCATTTGTTTGACCTTGTTTATGATATCAAGGGTTTATGATCTCACTAATTGAGTGTAATTATTAATAATCTTCACAAACAGATGCAACTGAAGTCTGAGCTTCATTACTGAAAAGAATCCTATCTTTATAGTATTTTTCAATCTCTTTCATCGACAAATAAATATTTCCAGTTCTTCGCCACTAAATTGGAATCATCTTATAATTTTAATTTTTGTTTTTAACTTTTTAAGTATTTTATCCGATATTTTTTTTTTTAGCATTGCTTCACTTTTATGTAAAATCAATCTCTCTTAAATATCTTATTGTATATGTTAAAAAAAAAATATATCTATTACTACTACAAATCAAAAACAAAAATTATCCACTTTAACCTTTAAGTCTACTCAATTTTCTGAAATTCCAATACCTTTTTTGGAACTATTCCCCTAATACTTCAAACTGTAGTTTTGAATAACAAGAGTTCATTCTTAAATGCAATAAAATTTATTACTGAAAATGTATTTTTCTTTCAGTAAATCAACAAGTTATGTTCAAATTTCAAGTTATTAATGTTACACAATATTTTCTTTGCATTATTATTATTATTATTACTATTACTATTTATATACACACACACACACACACACACACACACACACACACACACACACACAATAATACTGTAACTGTAGAAATGTGTGGTTGTGAGTTTTGAGTTTCTTTGGTAAAAAACATGACTACCTAGAAAAAAACAATAAAATATAAATCTATAAGAGTTCCTTAAAGGGTTTTAATTCTACTTTCCTTAAAATGTTATGCATTCTATTTTCCTTAATTTTAAAGAAAAAGTCCCCTTAGTTAAAAGACTCGCCTAATGCAAAATGACATTTTATATTCAAATTAATCAAAACTGTTGAAAACTGATTAAATGCACAAATACTTATATCACCCAAATGAAGTTTTATTCAAATCCAAATTTAATTAACATGCACTAACACAAAATTGGTTTAAAAGTGAATTTGGAAGCAATTTGGCCTTCAAAGAAAATTAATTGCTTTCCACCTAATACGTTCTTTTGGAAGTTTTATCAACTTCATGTGTACATTTCACCACTAGAAAAGATCTTCTATTACAAAATATTAGGATGGAAACCCTAAAATGTCAGTTTGGTTGACCTGCAAATATCGCCACTTCTAGGAAAGTAGTTAAAACTTGCTTTAGGTGTGTAGTGTTGGTTGAAGGATCACCCCTACTGCATTTGGTATCGTCGGTTCATGAGGTTCTTTCTGTATTCTGCGTCCTGTTTTGTGAATTGAATCAAAATATACTGATGGTGGATATTCGACAAGTGAGGCTGTATGAGCTCTTACGAGACTTATCATTAGCTGAAGCAAAGGGAAACATATGTAGTGTTTTTGGTGAAACCATGTAAGCAAAAGGACAATGCAGCATTGGTTCCAAAAATTCCGTGATGGAAATTACAACGTAAAGAATGCTCCTAGAGGACAGTAGGAAAAAGTGGTCTCAGCCAAGGAAGTGAAAGAACTGATTGACTCTGATCCACATCAAATGGCTGAGAAACTGTGGTAACTCACAACAATTTTACACTGCCTGGAAGAACTTGTCAAAGTGCGGAAGATGAACTGACATAAGGAAACAAGGCTACACGTTACACAATTTGTTCTTCACTCTATCTTCGTGAAGAAAAAGAGCCTTTCTTGGACAGAATTGTAACCTGCAATGAAAAGTGGATAATAGTAAGCACTCGTTATCTTGGCTGGATAAGAACGAGCCACCGGCAGCAACTCCGAAACCGCCTCTTCACCCACAAAATATTCTTTTGACTATTTGGTGGTCCACAATTGGAAATATCCATTGGGACTTTCTTTCCAGGGGACAAACCATTACAGCAGAGGTGTACATGTCAGAATTGACTGAAATGCATTAGAAGGAAAGATACAATCTACACTGGTCAATCAAAAAGGTCCCATTTTGCTTCACGATAATGCAAGACCGCATGCGACAGAACACACCTACAGGAAACTTCATGAACTTGGATATGGGATTTTGCCTCATCTGCCTTATTCACCGGATCTTTCGCCAACAGATTTTTCACCTATTCAGATGTATATGGAAAACTTTTGAAGAGCAGGAGATACTTCCAAGATTGTGATCTCAAAAAGGACATCGAAGCATTCCTGCAATGCCAAACTATGGATATGTGCAAGAAAGGAATTTATAGCTTAAGACAGCATTGGCAAGATTGTATTGATGCAGATGGAGTCTATTTTGTATAATAAAAATTACATCCGACATTCAAAACAATTTTTGAATTTGGTAACTCCAAATCGACATTTTAGAGTTTCCAAACTGATATTCTATCTGTAAAGATGCATATTAAGTTTCAAAACGATACATTGATTGGACCCTCCTTTTAAAAGTTTTGTTATTAAATGTATTAGATAATTACCTTGAGTTGAGAGGCAATCTCATTCTCTGCAATAAAAGTTGTCCCCTATGAATTACCCTTGCTAATTCATAAATGATTTTGTCTCGCACTTCTAAATGCTTTCTAACTATGAAATTCTTTTTCACAGGGCCTGCTCCAACACTTTCAGTGCGAATGGTGAGTATTAATTGCTCTAAACGTCCTTCTACCTATTGTAAAAAGTTTATACTTATCAAATCTTACATCATCATTGATATTTCAAGAAATCATTTCAATTTGTTATTAATAAAGAAATTTCCAGAATAAAATAAAACATCATTATCGGTACATGCTTTATATCAAAAGACAAAGTACAATTAGAAACCAAGATAAACAACATAATTCAGTATATTTAAAGAATATGCTAGTTACATTCACACTTACAGAATTTCTTATTGAAATTGTCAAATTTTAGGTTACAATATTTCATCCACATAAACACAATCCAATTTTCAATCATAAAAAATTGTTTTAAATTGTGATAAATAAAACTGAGATATCTTTCAATCATATGTAAATTAAAATTTAACAAACTTAACTTAACCTCATTAGAAACTAAAAGTTCTGAATTATTATTAATTAAAAATATTAGATATGCATATTTTTTATATTTTTATATCATATTATTTCATATCATAATGTTATAAGTATTATGATCTGAAAATTTCAGATTAATTGTTGTTATCTGCTAATAAGGCATTCTTAACTTACAATAACTTGTTAGACATTAATTTTCACATTTAAGGCATTTAATTTTTCATAGAAGGCTGTTAATGTGCTGGTGAAGCATAGTATATAGCCTCTCCTAGTCAAATGTCAACCCCACCTCATGTTGGTAGTCTGGATAACATTGACTGGGCTCTGACAACCGAGTATTGGCAGCATAACCACTTCATCCGTGATCAGAGAAAATGCTGGTATGCCAGTCTGGAGGCATTAAGGTAGCACTCCTATCACCCGACTTGCTACATTGTGGCTAAGACTTTTCTCTTGCTTTTAAGTTTCCTGCACAATTTAATTTTAATTAAGTTTAAATGCTGGAAGGAGACCGTAACAGGTCACAAGGCCTAATACGCAAAGGGAATTTTCATAGAAATCTGTTTTCAAAAATTTTAAAACATTAAAATTACATTTAAATTTAAAGCATTTAAAATTGAACTGAATTTTTACTTTTGATGTGTAAATGTGTACTAAGCATCTAAACTTTACTGTAAATCATAAAAAGAAGAAAACCTGAAAAATCAAGTAGGATGAAGAAATATATTTTTGTTTATAGGATTAAAATATTACATGCTTCTCTAGAATGCATTCTCTAGAATGCTTCTCATAAAGCCATTGAAGAGGATAGAAATGTTGAACAACCTTAGTAACAAGTTCCAAAAGGTACTGAAAAGAAGAACTACCATACGTATTAAACAAATATGCCATAATTGATCATTGAAATTAAGCTAACGTAATTACTTAAAGCTTAAAGTTAAAAAGGGGATTTAAATTTAGTATACGGAAAAGGGAAAAAAAAAAAGAAAGACAAGAACACTAAAATAATTACAAGTTAATTTAAGTATACAATTTTAAGCTTTTAATTAAAGGACTAATTAATATCTAGGCAAGCAATGCTAGAAAAGTAATGAACGAGGTATTACTTTTGTTTTGAGAAAACAAAATATACAGAAATTCAGGTATTACACAAACATACATATGTCTGTGTTAACTTTCACAATGTCAAACTGGTCAAAACATCAAGAATATAATTGGATTCTGAAAATAAAATTTATAACCCATTAAAAAAAATAATATTTTAATATTTATTATTAAGAGTAATTACTGAAGAGAAAAACCTCCAGGTCAAATGCTATGATGAGGTTGAACAATATTTTAATATTTATATTAATTGGTATTATTATTCATTCTCTGTTAAAGAACAGCACCAAATTATGAATTAGAAAGTACAAATTTGTAGGCAACTTGTTACTTTAAAATACATATCTACCTGATCAATAGAAGAATAAAATCCCCGACAGACAGCCAAACGAGCACCTCTTTCATGACTTGTGGCTACAAAGCATAGCCAAGCACGTTGCAAGTTTCTTCTCAGCTGATTAGTAGGAATACTGTCATATCCACAGGATCGCCGCAGTGCAGCAGAAGCTTGGAGTAACTGAAGCCCGTATTCATAGGTCCTCTGAATAATAAGAAAGTAACTTAATTAGGAATTAAGTTGGGTTGATTCAAAGCTTTTTTTTTTTTTTTCTTTTTTATCTATTAATTGAAATCTGTAAAACATAAATATTTGCTGTAGGAAAAAGACCAATTTTTTTTTTTTTTTTTAATTATTTTATTTCTTATTTTTTTTCTTTTGTTTGAATTTATGCATACAAATATGTAAATGTGATATTTATATAGTACATGACCTATCATCAAAGAACTAAGCAATGAGATTAATATAATTATTATTTACATTAACTGAGCAGTTTGATTATGATAATCATGAGATCCCCCCAAAAAATATGATTACTGTTTGGGATCTATCCAACCAAAAAAAAAAAATTATTATTAGTATAACTGAAAGGAACAACTAATAAAATGATAAAAGCATTCTGCAGTAATATCTACTGTATATTGTGTATATACGTATATTGTGTACATTGTGCATAGGTTTATGTTCAATTTTAATATTGTATATTTATTTAATATAATGATAACTGGCAGCACACAATTTGGAAAATACTTTTTTTTAATAGTAAATATTTTTCTACTGCACACTTAAGAGCTATGTGCTCTATGACCAGACAAATCATTAACACAGTAATCTATATTCCTAGAACTAAGTTAAGATAAATACCTTTCCTATATCGACAAATTTGTTATGTTCATTCTGTAATGATTCCACTTCCATTTGGCTGCAACCCATTTGAGTATGAACTGTTTCTAAAACACTATTTAATTCTAATAACCATTGATGGGCCTGTAATTAAATAAGAAAAAATTAAACACAAAATACATAAATTTTTTTCCCCTCTTTTTTAAAAAAAAAATACATAATAATTCTAGAAATTTTTAGTTCAGTTAAAAACAAAATCCAATTAACTTTCCTATGAAATAAGTAGAAAGAACACCTTAATTTTGAATAACTTAAGTTTGAGATGGACTAACTCTTAAAGCTTTTTATATATATTAGGTTTTTTTGTTACAATAAAATAGTCACAAATAGTTTATGCAAATAGTCACTACACGTCTTCTCTTCCTATACAGAATGTTAAATATCTGTCCAGACAAAGATGTGCAATTTTGATTTCTTGACTCAAGCTTAATTCTATCCAACTCTTTTGATGCAACATAAAACATAAATTGCTTTCACGTCATCTTCACTTAAAATTTTCAGTCATATATTTCACTGAAAATGTTAATCACAACTTTGCATTGACAAAAGATGGCCAGTCCATATTAATTAAAGCACTTTGCAAAAAATCAGAGTTAGTATTGTTTTGCTCAATTTTTGCAGTTTCATTAGCAGTAAGAAACCATATTATTCCTTAAAACTCAAAATCACTAAATGATCACTAAACTAAAAGGAGAAATGAAAATCAACATCAGACAATCAAGGATTATCTTGAGATTTTATTTTATTTTATTTTATTTTATTTTATAATTAATGTTAAAAGATTCAGATTTTTTTTTTTTTTTTGGATGTAAAACTCTTGATAAGGCTGTTCCTACAAATATTTAAATTATATCATCATTTTTTTTTTTTTTTGTTCATAATGTATGTTTAAAAATTTTACATTTTTAAATTTAAGAATGATGTTTTAAAATGTAAAACATGACAAGCAAGAAACAAAATAATGTGCAAAAAAAAAGAAAGAAAGAAAGAGTTAGAAACAACTGATGTAGTTTATAACCTGTTGAATATCTCTTTCACATATGCAGAGTTGCAAGATCTGCTGAAGTCGAAGATGTCGAACAGCAATAAATTCCTCACATTTTTTCTGCTTTTCACTGACATGAGAGAGAAGACGCTTAATGTGCATAATTGCAGCTGTGTAATTGGGTGTAACATCTTGACCATGTGCATTGAGCACAGGAAGAGCAAGAGTATCAAGAAGGCGATCACCCTCATGTTTCACTTGATCACATAAAACTCCTAAATAAGAGATAAACAAGAAATTTATCAAAGATTAAAATTTAAAGGATTCTTTTAAATATAATAAATCCTTTATGTTCTATTGTAAAAGGAATGTTGTATTTCAATGGCAACTTAATAAATTAGCTGTATTATTAAAAAAAAGCTATCAAAGAAGGTTATTACAAAATAATCAACACTTTTTAAAAGAAAATAAACTTAAACCAGCATGTTTTAATGTAAGATTATGACAGAAATCTTCTACTTATTGGAATT
>JAFIDM010009631.1:196285092-196299762 GCA_023159025.1 Thereuonema tuberculata
TAAAAAAAAAAAAAAAAAAAAAAAAATAAAAAAAAAATAGTTTTTATAAACTTACTATTTGACAAATTATTGTTTTGAATCTACTCCTTTTACATGTAATAAATATCCTTGTGACTTTTTATAGTATTAAAATAATTAAAAATTCATTAGGTAGAATACCGGTACATTATTTTAATTCAACTGGGCAGTGTTTCTTAAAATATGATCTGCATAACGGTTCAAAATCTAAAAAGCCAATCAGTTGCTTAAAATACCCCTGTGCAATTAATGTGATCTTTAATCTATATTATTAAAGAAAAGTTGATTTTTTTTTTTTTCTGGCCCTATCTCCTCCGAAACCATAAGACACAGAAATACAAATAACAGGCCCCCCACATCAAATTCCGGGCCCAGGTACCAAATGCAATACCGGGCCTTTCCCCCCTCCCCGCATGTTTTGAACAAAATCAAAAAAAAAAAAGGGAACCTCCAAATTAACAACCCCAAAAAAAAAAAAAAAAAAAAAAAAGAACCACCAAAACAACCCCCCGGCGCCCCTTCCGCCGGGGCCCCGGGGGGGGGGGGCCCCCTCCCCCCCCCCCCCCCCCCACAAGGGGGCTCTGACAAATAAGGTTAGATATAGTAGGCCTATTAAGGATGCTCACATTTTAATTTTTATCTACGTGGGTCAACCGGAAATCACGTGACTTACGATTAAACATGAGGTCTCCGAGACGGCCTTCGAAAAGCCTTGTCAGAAATGTAATCTCAACAATTTTACAAATGCATTTATCTCCTAAATACTGTACTTGAATGTAAGAATTTCAAATACATCCTATAAATGAGATCAAGTGTTTAGAAAAAAATGTCCTAGAATAGCTGTTTCAATCTCACCCATCAGCTGTTTACTTTTGATTTTTCTTAGCTATGAGTGTGGAGCAACTGTTCTACGATGTCACTGAATAAACAGAGATACTCTTAATTCAACTATTAAAACCCTTTCCTACACAGAACACAAACTTCTTAGACAATAAAGAAGAAGGAAGATGACAAAACAGACGCATACGTTAATACTTCACATTTTCCCATCTTTTATCGTCTCTTATTACTGGGTATCACTTTTTCCTTTTCAAGATAGAAGAATTAAGTTAAAAATTAATTTAACATTTACTTAAAAGCTGCTTTAAAATTCTAAAAATTTATTATAAGATTCGGAAAAGTTTTATTATTAACTTTTCATTAAATCGATAATTTTGTATATTTTATCTTATTATTCAATTGAAGTTTATTAAGAGAAGCGTAATGAAATGCTTCATTTATTTACTTGGTTGTAATACTCCAACATGGGGAAGGCCACGGGAAACCACCCCAGTATCTTTCCCTTGTAATTCTAGGGAGTCTGCTAGGGGTTCGCCGTCTTGGGAACACTAGCGCTCCCTGGAGCACGGATGCTTCGGCAACGAAGCTCGCACTTCGGTGCGAACCGACCACACACACACAATACTCCAACAACCAAAAATACTTCGTCTTCAAAATTTCGGTGAGGGCCAAGGTCATCTCAACCACTTATCCAACCAAAAAAAAAAACCGGAAGAAAATAGGCCTATTATAATATTTCGAGATTTCCGTCGGCCATCCACTACATACATCTATGACTATACAACTTTAATGGATTTAGATTTACAGTAAAGCTAAAATTCATCTTTGAAAATTATCAGCTATCTTCTACTGAGAGCTCTGAAGGATTAGAACGATCATTATTATTATTATTATTATTATTATTATTATTGTTGTTGTTGTTGTTGTTGTGAGATTTCCCTTTATATTTTATCCTTCGAATTTTTTTATTGCTCTAGTTTAAGAAAATTATCGTTTTAAGGAAACTGGAATATTGAAAAGTAAACAAAGCAACTGATTTTTGGCCGTGAATTGGTGCTATATCAGTAAAATTCAAGATAGATTTTTCATCTGAAAACCTGAGTGGCTTTGAAGGCATTTCTTGTCAAAATTATTCCCCCCTAATACTACTGACTGGGCGTTGCATTCAAGACAAAAGTCTAATTTCTGCAGTAATCGATGAAAAAAAAAAATCCTCATATTTAATGTATCAGAACTCGGGGACATGTCTGTTCTTAATTAGATAAAAAAAAAGAATGCTAAAGGTCAGTAATTCAAAAATGCCGAAAGGCCTCAGCTCCATTTGATTACGATAAATTAGATTACATTCAAGTATTAAATTATTTAACATAAAATATAATGTGACTCATAAGAAAGAAAACTTTACCTTGGAATTGAAGCCAGATAGGAGAGTGTGCTCACAATTTCTTCGAAAATTAAGTCAAAATCATCTGGCGTTTGAAGAAAGAAAATGAGTGGTCTGCCCTGCTGATCTCGTATTCCTAAAATAAGAAGGATTCATTTAAGAAGGATTTTAACAAAGAAGCCATTGGTATTTTTAATTAAGAAACGGTGAAACACATAAATATAGTATGATTAAGCCATAAATCAGAAGGATCCTCAAAGTTATCTCAAATTCTTCAGTTACAGTTATTCAAAAGCACTGATTCTATTGATAAAAATCTTCAACGAAATATTTATATGCTAAAGATTGACATAAACGACATCTATTGTACTTTCCGAAATTTATTTATTTATTTATTTTTAGATATAACACGGAAATCGTTTCTTGCAAATTAAAAAATGAAATCGAATAGAACTACTATTATTATTATTAGACATGAATAAAGAAATTAGTAGGGAAGATAATTATTAGGCTCTAGAAATACCTAGCTTACAAATTTTATTTAATATCTTGACTTCTACAAGCAATAGAATAGCTAGGGAGGGATCCGACTAAGGCAATGGTCCCGGATGAATACTGTGGAAGGGGCAAACTTTATTCCACTCTTTTTGTTGGTGTGTTTATGTACGTATGTTGTTGTTATTCTGATCATGAGAGGACTATTTTAATGACTCGTCCGGGCGCCAACAGCGTAGCTACGCCACTGTTTATAGAAATATTGTAGGATTTTTCGAATACGCTAAATAATAGATAATTTCGAGTACATTATTCTAATGAAAGAAATGAATTTCTAATTTTTTTTCCAACCTGGTAATACAGCAATTCTTTTCTTTAAAATCTCCACAATCCCTGCAGCATCCATCCTCTTCACTAAAAAAAGAGAAGAGATATTTTATATGAACGTACTGCCAGCAATTTTACCTAAACTAATTAAATAAACATACAAAAATAATATGCATCGGATCGTTAGCAAATAATCGAAAACAAATTGAAAGCAAAGCATAAGAAAAAGATCACATTTGATTTTATAATTAAAATACACAACAGTATTATAAAAAGCAAAAAACCAAAAAAAAAAGGCAAAAACCAAATACACTTCAGACCATTATAAAATCTGATAACCTCAAGATAACTGAGGGAAAAAAAAGTGATAACTTATCAATTCGTGCTATTTGCAGAAATGGCTCTAGATATGATATAAAATTTAAAACCCACTCTTATATGCCGGCAGGGCCGTAGCTACCACCGGGGCAGCAGGGGCAGTGCCCCGGGGCCCCCGAGCAAAAGGGGCCCCCAAACGAAGGGGATTTTTTTTTTTCGAAACCATAATCATTTGTTGCCCCGGGGCCCCCATTCCTCTAGCTACGGCACTGTATGCCGGGGGAATATTTTTTAAATATGGTATTACTATAAAACCAAGCAAAAACTTAAGAGAAAAAATATTTGTTTTAGTCTGATTTGGAAATATTAATATTTACTATAATCATCATATCCGAACCTTGCTGTAGTTCCTAATACTGGACGGAGTCGAAAGACAGGTGGAAATATGCCACGTACTCAAACCAAACAAAAAATCCTTCGATAATTTAAAACCGACTGTTTCTTCTTCAAATTGACGTAATAACAAGAAGTCTGTGCTTCGCATCTCAATCGGACGCAGACTCACTTTGGTTAAATCAAACGGACTTTGTTCGAAGCCGGTATTGGTAGGAATGGGGTGAATTCATGTTTATTCAATAACTGCTGCGATAGATTACTTTTTTCGGTCGTCATATGAACGTAGGTGGATACTCGAAGGATTATTTACAACGCAGATTTGCATGTGTTTATATTTCTTACTTGAATAAATAATAATTATTTCAATAATGAATGGACAGAAACGTGTCAGAAATATATATTTTATCAAAATTTAAAAATTTTTTTTTTTATTGCATTGAACTGATAATTCTTAATAATCAAAGAAAATGATAAATTAAGATCTTAGTGGTTGAAGGTCCAAGGAAAATGTTGACGGAGAAACATCATTAACATTCTTTACATAGCTTGAGTAAATTATTTATTTATAAACTAGGAAATACAAACCGATTTTGCACAAGAGAAAAAGTAAGTCGTTTAAATTACGTTTAATAAGATCTCCAATTTAATTTTTTGCTTATTCTATTTCTACTGTACCGTGAATGACAGAGAATGCTATATAGAAAAGTTCGTGAAGTGCATTGTAGAAAACTCTAATATTACTTGACAAACTTGTGGATTAAGAGATTATCAGGAAGACAAAATTCATCCTTGATATGTAAAGAATCTTAATGATATTTCCACTTCAACATTTTCGTTGGACCTTAAACCACAATGATCTTAAATTACACAACTTTCCTTGATTATTAATAATTACCAGTTCAGTGCAATAAAAACATTTCTTTTAATGTACATTAAAGATATATTTTTGACTTATTTCTGTCCACTCATTATTGAGATAATTTATTATTTAAATAAGAAATATAAACTTGCAAATCTTCACTGCGCGATTTCTGGTGAGGATGCATGGTCTTCGAAAGTCTTATGGACTGATGGGGCTCATTTTTCCCTACAAGGAGCAGTGAATATGCACAACTGTCGAATATAGGATCCAACATGTCCGAATGCTGTGCTTGCTGAGCACTCCTACTATGTAACTGTATGGTGCAGATAATCGGACCATTTTTCTTTCAGGAGATCACGCCTCAAGGCCCCGTGCGTCAATCGGTGAATGTTACGCAGCAAGATTATTCCGGCTTTGCAAGAAGATAATTGCTCAGACTCCATAACCTTCATGCACTATGGGGCGATACTTCACGTATGGCTACGCAATTGTGGCGGACCACATTTGGTGAGGACAGAGTTATTTCTCGAATGTTTTCAAATGCTTGGCCACCACGATCCCACGATCTCAACCCATGCTATTTTTTTGTGATGGGGTTATTTGAAAAGCCTAGTTTACCCCCAAGGCTATATTGAAACGGTTGCTGAACTGAAGGCAAGCATAACATGTTGCCTTCATGAATAAAAGCATGCAACCATTCCCGGGTCATGCTTCAAGCAACTGTGGATCATGCCAATAGCTTGCAAGTTTATTTTTAAAAAAAACCTCTTCTAAAATCGCACCTTTTGAAGTAAAATGCGAAATGAAGAGGTTCATGATTATTATTATTATTATTATTATTATTATTATTATTATTATTATTATTATTATTATTATTATTATACTTCACATTAAGTTTGCTCGTGAACTTTTCACGAACTTTTCACGATTGACATACTATACGGATCATGAAAATCAAAATGGTAGTTTGAATAAGAAATGATACAATTTATTCTCGTTTAAAAATATTTAAACAGTGCTGCAAGTACTTAGCATTAATAACATTTGTACAACCTAAAGAATATAGAGTTCAATATCCAACACAGACGATGAATGATAATAATGAATCTGGAATTCCACTCGTAGCCAAAATTATAATAGGAACAGCGACGTGAACTTTCTCTAATTTCCACTTTTCTTGTATTTCCAATGCAAGTTTTGAAGATTTGCCTATTTACTCTGCGTAAGATTTTAACAGATTTCTTGCATTGATTATTGAAATGATAATCAGAGACGCGGGTATCAATGACTGTGATGTCTAAGAGCACTGTTAGGGATTGTTTTATCTGTAATTATACTTCTATACCAATACCTTTTGTAATTTTTTTTTCTGGGGTATATTTATATGGCACTTTTTCTTTGGTCAGCCCATATTTTATGGCAGAACGATACAAATTATTATTATTATTATTATTATGTTTGTATGTTTCAAACCTTGGGTTTCCCCAGCAAAAACAATATGGCGGGTCAAGGACCAAAGCACATACTGCCAAGTGTAAAGATGTGTGCAAGAATGATTAGGGATGTGTGCTTGTGTCCATAAATTTCCTAACTATGCGTGTAGTGTTGAGTACCACAGCCTTCTGCAGTTGTGCATAACTGTTTTTGTGAAGTCCTAGTGTGCTGAGACTGTGGTGCAATGTGTGAGGCACCAGACCAGTGGCAGACAGAACGATGGGTACAACACGTACTCGATCCTGCCTCCACTGCTTCTGGAGCTCGTGTGCTAGATCAGTGTATTTACTGATCTTGTCTGCGTGAGTTTTCTGCATGTTCTTGCTGATAGGCACTGCAATATCAATTAGATAGGTCTGTTTGTTGACCTTATCAACAAGTGTGATGTCTGGTCTGTTGTGATGTATGGTTTTGTCTGTGTGAATGGGGCGGTCCCAGTATAGTTTATATGAGGGTGATTCTAATACGCTTTGTGGTATGTACTTGTAGTACGGGACCGTGCTCTTAATAAGTGAATGTTTGTGTGCTAGTTGTTGATGAACGATCGATGCTACCTGATTGTGTCGGTGGAGGTAGTCTGTTTGAGAGAGAAGGGGACAGCCTGATATTACGTGGTCGATCGTCTCATGCGTAGTGTGGCATTTCCTGCATTTGTCGTCATGTGTGTTTGCATCGTGTAGAATGTGTTTCTTGTAGTTGCGTGTGGAGATGACTTGGTCCTGTATTGCGATCATGAACCCTTCGGTCTCCCCAAACAGCTCACCACTCGTCAGCCATCTGTTCGACACTTCCATGTCGACATGAGGCTGGCTGAGTTCGTGATGATGTCTGCCATGGAGTTCCTTACGAGCCCATGATTCACGCAGCTGCTGAGCGTGGGTGTCAGGGGTGGTGAGTGTTGGAGAAGAGTTTTCGAGGTTCAGGGGTGTGAGGTGTGTGACAGCCTTGACAATGGCTGAGTGAAGTGAGGATTGTTTTGTAGTAGTTTCGAAAATAAAATAAATGTGACTGGTGACGCCATCTAATTAAAAAAACTAGTTAATTTTCCTTTTAGCTTTTCTTAGGGAAATTAATGATTGCGTTTGATTTTTTTGCCCGTCGTTGCGTGACTGGATACATTCTAGATAAAAAACTAAAATTATTCCGATCATGCAACAGATTACGACTCACCGAATAAAACTTCGCAGCTAAAAATAATGCAAAAGTTTTAAAAACTGCTAACCATTCTGTTGCTTTCTTTTGCACTTGAAAAATAACTTCATTTAAAATAAGAAATTTAAATATTGATATTTCAAATGAAGAAGGTTATGACGAGCGGAATTATTACATTTTAAACCATTTTAATTTTTTTATTAAAAGGTTTTAAAAAATTAAAAAAGAAAAAGATTCTTATTTACTTTTAAGAATCGAATCTTTCTCCGAAGTAAATGGATTTGAAAAGGATCGTGAACGAACTGAGCAGGGACTAAAAATGTAACAAAAAATTAGTAAACAAAGAGTAAAAGTTATTAGAAGGAGTAATCAACTGAGAATTGTAAGTTAATTGATCTTTTCGTTTCGATTTAAAGACGTCTCAATGCTAACTGTCAATTCGTTCATCGGCTGACACCAAAATATCGAACTGAATCAGAGCCAGTATTTATTTGAATTTTAACACAGAGAAGTTTGTCATTCCGATTGTCATCTTCTATTTAGATGTTATTGCTTTAAACAGTCTTTTGTAATTGTAGTCACTCCGCAGGGAGGAACTACTTGGATTCCCGTGCCTGTGTAGGTCTATATGTATAACTGTATGTGCATGGCCGGTCTAAGTAAACGCGGGGCCCGATTTGAATCCTTCCACGGGGCTCTATAAATAGTTATAAGCGAAACCAAAAATTTATTGTCATTTTTGAACTTGAGACGGATGAGGCGAAAACGCGTATTTCAATAAAAACTCTAAATTGATCGATCACAATATAGTCTTTCGCAGGCACCCTCCCATATCAAATTCCGGTACCAAATGCAATAAAGGGCCTCCCCCTCCCTCATGTTATGAACAAAATCATAAATTCTTAGCCATAAATATCGCGAAAATACCGCACGATTTCATACTTCTACAGTATAACCATGGTAGACACAGTTATTACCATTATTTTTAGAGCAAATTAACTTAAACACTATCACGAATAAAATAATTAATTGTAAACAATCAAAAAAAAAAAGGGGGGGATAAATGAATTCTGACAAAGATAATTACAAACCGCTACCAATTTTGTCACGGAATATACAGCAGTGATACAAGATCAGAAACTTAAATTCAATATTTTCTTCTAATGCCTTTCCTAAAAGTAGAATGAAAAAACGGCATGCTGGGCCCATTATAGTAATGTCTGAACATACATTACAAAGAAAATGCTAGTACTAGTAAAATTAAATCTTTAACTATCGAAGTAAATAGAAAATACACACAAAGCCAAAGTTTGTTTAATTTTGACAACACAAAGCCAAAATTAAACAAACTTTTATATTACTGTTGACTATTCGAAGTGTTTCTTACACTGATATCTTTTCTTTATGTTATAAAAATACATATATATATATATATACATATAGAATGGAGCTGTTTCCCCAATGGAAGCCTTATCACAAGGACTGTGTTGGCAAGACAAGAAAAAAAAATATCTGTTTATAGTATGCAACATCGCTACAGAATAAATAATAAAAAACAAGCAACGAATTAAGACAAAACGGAAAAAAATACAGCTGTTTTGAAAGCTTTTTTCCCTCTTGAAAAAAAAAAAAAAAGAGGAGAGGAACTAATCTTGAATTTATCAGGAAATTACATTACCTTTTGGAGACTTCCACTCTAGAACACACCTCCATTTTACTGGCCAGTTTTCATGAAATATTGTAGATTAAACTAATTGTTTTAGCTTTCCTAATTCTAATGGATAAATTACAGGAATTTCAAATAGATCATAAATACTGGAAAGTTGTTGTGATTTTCTCAACTGATTGAAACTAGTACACGCTTATATATATAATTTGAAAATGATTGTTTTTAAAACAAACAAACAAAAAAAAAAGTCCATTTTCTTTTTTGATCAATTTGACGTAGTTAAATAGGCTATTTTCTGAGCTAAGTTTAATTGTCATTTGGAATTGATTGAGGTAGCAAAACTCAGGTCCTTAGTTTTATCGGGTATCACTTTTCTTGGGGAATACCAGGGAGGTTTTAGAAGGGGCAGATCGTGCATAGAACAAATTATAAACCTGAAATGGATAATCAAATACAGAAGATTGAGAACGAAAGATATATTTGTGACTTTTGTTAATTTTAAGAAAGCATACAATTCAATAGACAGGATAACATTGATTGATATTTTAGAAGAATTTGGAGCAGATAAAAAAACTACTGCACTAATAAAACAGACATTAACAGACACAAAATCGAAAGTAAAATTTATGGGAGAGCTATCAGATCTGGCGTAGGACAAGGAGATGGATTGTCTCCCCTACTGTTTAATTGAAATTGGAAAAGGTTATAAGAGTATGGAGAAGAAGAGTAAAAGGAGGAAAAAATACCAGTGATAAGAGTGGGAAGAAAAAGGGACAACCTGGTGTATGATTGCCTGGCGTTCGCAGATGATCTGGCAATACTGGCGGAGACCTATGATGACTCTGTAAAACTAATCAACGCACTTGAGACAGTGGAGAAGACAGGCCTACGAATATCATTTGAAAAAACATAATACATAACAAACAATAAAGAATCTCCTAAATCAGTGGTGCCCAACCTTTCGTAATATGGGGGCCAAAATTGACTTTGCTGTGAAATCTCGCGGGCCACAATGTGGCGGAATCTCCTATTCAACAACCAAAAAAAAAAAAAAAAAAAACGGAATCTCCTATTCGACAACCAAAAACAAAAACAAAACAGGAATAAAACAGCGAGCCACATGTAACACCTTCGCGGGCCGTAGGTTGGGCACCACTGTCCTAAATCAATGCAGACAAAATATGGAAAGATTAATAAAGTTATCAGGTTTAAATATCTAGGTGATTGGATACAACCAAGCGCACTGGATGGAGAGGCAAACGCTGCGAGAACAAGAAAGCTGAAAGTTGCATTTCATCTAACAAAAAACATATATAATAAAAAATCTGTATCAATAAAGGCCAAGATTAGGCATTACAACACAGTAATCAGACCGGAGTGTCTTTATGCATCACAATGTATGACAATGAATGTGACAAGACAAATGAATGAACTGGAAAAGAAAGAAAGAAAGAAAAGTAATACGAAAAATCCTGGGACCCACATATAGTGGGGGAATTTGGAAAATGAGGAGCAATGAAGAGATTTATAGAAATGTTGAGAGGTTGGGGGTTGTGATGAAAAAGAGAAGATTGATGTTCTGTGGACACATTAAAAGAATGAAGAATGACAGATCTACAAACAGATTGTTTGACTTTTTCGACAAAAAACCCCAGGACACAGTTGACATGGTTTAGAGAGGTCTGGAAAGACATGGAGAAAATGAACATTACTGAAGAAATGATGGAAGATATAAAAAAATGAAATGAAATATATGAAATTATGGTAAATTTAAATCCAGAATTAAAGGATTCCCAGAAAGACAAAAGATAAAGAGAGGTGGAGTGGGGGCGGAGGAAAGAAGAAAAAAACAGGGAGAAAGAATGCTGGAATATTGGAGTAAGAGGAAGAGAAGAGAGGCGAAGAAGAAGTCGTAATTAGATATTTTACGTGGTCCTTAGCTGGCCAAAATCGAAGAAAAAGTTATTAAAGTAATTACGGATTAAAAAATCAGAACAGAATTCTAAACAAACTTTTTACTGTAGATATTGTTAATATTAAAAATATAGCAACGCTGAAAAAGAGATTATTAGAAAATATTATTAAGAAAAAATTATTTGAACCATTAAACACAGCAACACAAAAATAAAAGCAACTGCATTATTAGAAAAATTTATACATACTCAAATAACAAAATCTTTATTTTAACAATAGCCCATACTACTATATTACAAGAAGTGAAATACATTTCCATACATAAGGAATTATAAATACAGTATATTACCAAAATAAAAAAAGAAAATGATCTTAATTAAAACTAGTCGGCTACCCGTCGCTTCGCTCCGGAAGCCTCCCTTATGTAACGGAAAACAATTTTTTATTTATTAAAACACACACACACTCAAATTACATCAAGGAAACTAAAACTAAAATTTTGTAAAAGCTTTTTTTTAAATTTAATTTTTGATGTCTATATTCTCTCAATCTACGACTGCTTTTAGAACCACCGTGTAAATCATATATCTATGATATATTTTTATTTTTTATAGAGATTAGAATGTAGGCCTAGTGGTCTAATGGCTAAGACCACTAACTTCTGAGCAGTATTCTACCTAATAGAAATAGTGCATCTTTCTTTCTTGACTATCTTTTTTTTTTATTCCTATTGATACTTTTCAGTAGTTATCGAGTTACAAATAGTGATGGATTTTGAGTTACAAATAGTGATTTTTCAGTATTCTACCTAATAGAAATAGTGCTTCTTTCTTTCTTGTCTCTTTTTTTATTTCAATTGATACCTTTCAGTGTTTTTGAGATACAAATAGTGATTTTTCAGTATTCTACCTAATGAAATACTGCTTCTTATTTCTTGACTCTTTTCTTTTTTTATTCCAAATGATATTTTTCAGTGATTTCTGAGTTACAATAATGTTCAGCAATCTATCTAATAGAAATACTGCTTCTTTCTTTTTTGAGTCTCTTTTTTATTCTGAATGGCACTTTTCAGTGGCTTTTGTGTCCCAAATATTGATGGTTTCTGAGTTAAAAATAGTGATTTTTCAGTATTCTATCTAATAGAAGTACCGCTTCATTCTTTTTTGACTCTCATTTTAATTATAATTGTCACTTTTCAGTGACGTTTGAGTTACAAATATTGATGGTTTTTGAGTTGCAAATAGTGATTTTTTCGATATTCCACCTCAAAAAAAGAGTGCTTCTTTCTTTCTTGACTCTGTTTTCTTTACTCCAACATCTGGCGTGTACACGCACATATTTTTCAATATCAAATAGAATTTGGTTAAGTAAGAATATTTAAAATATTGCAACGTTTCGGCAATTATAGTTCTAATTGTCAGTTTCGAATTACAGATAAACTGACGGATGTGAAATAAATAAACAATCTTGAGATTCAAAAAAAAGATTGAATACATTCCTTATTGGTGGGGGAAAGGAAAGGAGATATAAGTCAAAAAACAATATAAAGAGAGTTGTAGTCCCAATGGCCTAATGGATAAGGCATCTGACTTCGGATCAGAAGGTTGCAGGTTCGATTCCTGTCGCGGATGTTTCATTGTAAAAATTATTTATATTTTCCATTCTATCAGAAAATTGCGCCGGACAGACAGACAGACAGACAGAGAAATAAAAGATTTTAGTAATATAGATTATCCTTGTATCTCAATGCACGTACATTAAGTATCAAATCTTTCTATTGTATTACATCAACTTATCTTTGTCTCAATACACCAGCACCTACAGACAGGTAAGAAATTACCTAATAGGACTGCACCTTTAAGAGGGTAAATAAATAAATAATGTATTATTTTATGTACTTTGATTAGGAGATAGATTTAATTAACATTCATCTCGACCCATTGATAACATCTTATAAATCAGGAAGAATAATGCTAATCAAAAATAATAGCAAGGATTTGCCGTAAGCAAAAATCTTTCATCATCATCCTACAGTATTTACTTCAGAACTGGATTCTAAGCAATAAATACTAAAAATGTTGAAAATACCACTTGGAAGAATGTCGTCGAAAAAATGTTTTATAAAAAACCTCATAACAATACGTTTTATGAAAATCATTTTTATCAGAAAACTAAAAAAAAAAAGTTAAATTCTCGAAAAGAATGATCGTTATCTTCGTCTTCGTTTTTAAATAACGATAAGCGCTTTCTCGCAATTGGAATATTTAAAAGTTTGTTTGCTACTTTTAAGCACATAATTACGAAATAGCATTTGCAGTTCCTCATGAATATACGAGATTTATTGCTACAAAAAGATCCTGTTCTGCAGAAAATAAGTTCCTAATCAATCACGAAACCTTCCAAAGAGTAAATTCCTTTTCTCATATCATCCCTAGGAATCAAAAATTGAATAAAGTTTTGAAAATTCCTTTCAGCTGTTTGTTGACTTCATATTCTATGTAAGTCTGAGAAATTCCATTTTTCAAACATTTCGTTGCTGACAAATGATTTATTCTTGTATCTCGTGAAGCTCATCTCCAAGATTCCTATCTCTAATCAACGTGTTGCTACTTAAGCAACATGATCTCTTTTAAGGGTCTTTTAAGAAATGTTGCCCGTGTTTATGAAAGTCATTTGTGGAAAGGTAAAGATTATTTTCCAGGGAAAGTGAGACTCAGTCACTCTTATATGTTTTCTTGTGTCTCCTCTAATATCTTCTAAACCCCTAAAGTGTGCCTTTTAAAGACAAAAGATGATAAGGACAATTTTTATGTTTGAAATCTTTCCAAATGGATCACTATTGAAAAATTAGCCCGAGAAGGTGATAAACATTCCCAAAAAACAGTACTAGAAATAAAATACTATTCTCTATGTTTCGTTATTGCTTTGCTTCTACTACTTTTTTAATTAAAAGAGCATTAATCAATTTATGTCGTAAACGGATTTCTTCTCGCTTTTGATTTGATTAACAATTGATTGGATTTAAGCAACTTAATTAAATAATGAGGAATGAATTAATATTTTTTCAGAAAATGAAATATTTCTATTGTTTGTATTCACAACAACAACAACAACAACAATAATAATAATAATAATAATAATAATAATAAGAAGCACATTCTACACGATGCAAACACACATGATGACAAATGCAGGAAATGCCACACTACGCATGAGACGATCGACCACGTAATATCAGGCTGTCCCCTTCTCTCTCAAACAGACTACCTCCACCGACACAATCAGGTAGCGTCGATCGTTCATCAACAACTAGCACACAAACATTCACTTATTAAGAGCACGGTCCCGTACTACAAGTACATACCACAAAGCGTATTAGAGTCACCCTCATATAAACTATACTGGGACCGCCCCATTCACACAGACAAAACCATACATCACAACAGACCAGATATCACACTTGTTGATAAGGTCAACAAACAGACCTATCTAATTGATATTGCAGTGCCTATCAGCAAGAACATGCAGAAAACTCACGCAGACAAGATCAGTAAATACACCGATCTAGCACACGAGCTCCAGAAGCAGTGGAGGCAGGATCGGGTACGTGTTGTACCCATCGTTCTGTCTGCCACTGGTCTGGTGCCTCACACATTGCACCACAGTCTCAGCACACTAGGACTTCACAAAATCACTTATGCACAACTGCAGAAGGCTGTGGTACTCAACACTACACGCATAGTTAGGAAATTTATGGACACAAGCACACATCCCTAATCATTCTTGCACACATCTTTACAC
>JAFIDM010009631.1:196316369-196351699 GCA_023159025.1 Thereuonema tuberculata
CAGACTGAGCGCTTTGGGATTGATTGCCATCAACAACAATGAGGCATCAATAATTGATAAAAAGGAGCTTATAAAACGCTTTTCTGAAATGAAATCAAGGAAGAAAACTTTTATTATGTAGTATAGTATACACTGTAACATTCATTCATCAACAATTTGTGTTTAATTAGTAAATAAAGTAAATTTATTATATCTACAAATGTGTGTTCAATTTAATACATAACCAATGCCCATCATATCCTTACGAATTAGGTGTTACAAACAAAGAAAACGAGCAAACGAAAATTGGGGGCCCGTGAAGAATTTTCGCGGGGGGGGCCAACAATTTCTAGATCCGGCTCTGATTCTCGCCATCATGTTTTTGAACGGAAAACACCGATTCTTGAAAATTTTGATACAAATTTCAGCCCTCTTTCCTTGGTTTTTATGGTTGGATGCTTCTCCCTCCCCAAAATTTTGAACAGGACTTTTTTTTTTTTTTGGCTGTTGGAGATAGGATCCCTAACTTGGCCCAACCCGAAATAATATCCTATGTAGGCTCCTGATATATGTACATTATAATAGTTCCTTATTGTAAGAATTTTGAGAAAAGAAATGACTTCACTATTTGACCATTTGTATATACTCAATACACTAATGAAAATCATCACCTTTATGAAATTTGTTCATTTTGCATTCCTTTTTTAGATTCTTATTTTGATTTCTTTAATTCTTTTGTTTCATTGTTATGTTACGTGAACCAATGTTTTATATAATCAGAACCAAAAGTCTAATGAGGGTAATTCACTTTATATGTTACTATTTTTTTACACCTATGAAAAGCCATAGCGCCAACATCTATTATGTTCTGTGTGACCGCCCTTATTCCTAATAATTGTTCTGCGTTCAACTTAACATTATAGTAGAGCTGTCTACAGAGAAACGAGTGGAATCCTGTCCCACTCCTCTTGTGTGATGTTGCAAAGGCCTGCACCGACGCTTCCGAGTGCACGTTTTAGAAGTACGCCTGAAAGGGATGGCCTGAATGTCATCAATACAATACCAATGGGGATAACTTTGAGGCTTGCTGTTTTCGTGCAAGTATTGTTGGGAAATTCTTATCGCCATTACTACACCGATGGATAATCTTCGAAATTGCATACTTGCTTTACTTTTGCAATCCATTTTCTTTACACTGTTTTAGGATCATAGAATAACTGAACTGACTTGTGAGCATAGAAAAAGGATGTTATACAGCCTTTCCAATAGGCGGATATTTTTGGAGCCATAACGAACAAATAAATATTTTAACACAATTAGTGCGTAATATAATGATTTACGTCTACTTCAACACGTGCCTTTCTCCGGGTGCGCATTAAGTTTCAGGTCATGTGCTTCCGTTTTTATCACATACAGCGAATGTATTTTTCTTAGTTTGTATTAAGAGAGGCCATTTCCTTTTCCGTCAAACAATTAATCTTTCCACTCTGAATCTTCGAACACTGGCAATTCTAACTGATGAAACCGAAAAAGCTGCAAACAGTTGTCCATAGGTCCCAAGATGGCTTAAAAACCATCTTCATTTCCTCACGTTGGGCTACCATGGAAAAAAAATAAGGAAGTAATACTGCAAGTATTTTAAAGTTTTACTCACTGTGAGAGAAGCCTTCGACTGACGACATAGATTCGTTACCATTGCACAAGAATACACTGGTCAATCAATAAACACTGTTATCAGATCACTATGTATCTTTACTATGGAATGTGGCTCACCTTCATTGCCAAAGGGAATTGGTATCTTAAGAAGCATTTATTTCAATTTAAGAACATTAAACAAATATATGATAAGAGTAATTAGTAAAATACTATACTTCTAAATGTCATGATCTCTTTCGGTTCATTCTTTGTGATTTTTTTTTCCTTCCAATTTTCTTTTTTCGATTTACCTTTGTAATATAAACATGACATGACAAATATTTTCTATATAACTTCCGGATATATATTTATTTTTCTCATCATCACTTATCGCTTAAAAAAATACGGTAATTATATTGAGATTACCGTATTTTTCAACGTATAATACACTCTTTTTTTTTTCCTAAAATTTAGGACTGAAATTCTACCTGCGGGTTATACGCAAATACTACATTTTTTTTAACTTTTAAGTTTTTTAACTCAAACTTCCTTCTTAAAATTAGGGTGCGTTTTATACGTCGATTACTACGGTATATTGCATTATCTACTGATTTTCTTTTTTCTCTTTCTCTCTTTCTTTCTTTCTTCTTCTTTTATTTTATTATTATTTATGTTTTGCTTGTATTTACTAACGGAGGTTAAGTATAAGAGCAAGCTTTTAGTTTAAACTTCGTCTGATATTAAAAATCATTTTTTATTGTAGATGTCCTATTAATTTTCCCGAAGAAAGGAAGAAACATTTAAACTAGATTTAAACATCTAAACGTTTAACCATTTAAATATTTAAACATTTAAGCCTGAACCCAGGTTCAGACGAATTAGGCGCTCAGTCTACTCGGCTTTACTCGAACCATCATCTTTTGTCTTACTTCAATATTACTGCATTTTTTTAAATCGCTTTTGCAATAAAGTCAATAAAACAAATAAATAAATAAATAAAAGCATATTAAATGGAGAGAAATCGCCAACCGGACAATAAATATGCCTTCGCCCTTAGAGCCAACATCAACGAGAATTATGTACAATTGTTTCATCCTTATTGGGGAATCATCAGCAGAATCTACTCGTTGATGTTTGGCTCGCCGCGCGAAAGCTTTACCCAAAAGCATTTCTCGGTCCCGGGAATGGGCTGCCGGAATAAACAACAATAAAATAAAAAATGATCCTGAAAGATCCAATATATTAACCCCTTGTCCTCTCACTGAAAGGCACTAAGGAAATTAATCACAAAGAGGCAAATTGAAAAATTCAATAGAAAGCAAGTTTAACGTCCGTAATCATTCATAAATGGAGAGAAATCGCCAAGCGGACAATAAATATGCCTTCGCCCATAGAGCCAACATCAACGAGGATTCTGTACAATTGTTTCATCCTTATTGGGGAATCATCAGCAGAATCTACTCGTTGATGTTTGGCTCGCCACGCGAAAGCTTTACCCAAAAGCATTCTCGGTCCCGGGAATGGGCCGCCGGGATAAACAACAGTAAAATAAAAAATGATCCTGAAAGATCCAATATATTAACCCCTTGTCCTCTCACTGAAAGGCACTAAGGAAATTAATCACAAAGAGGCAAATTGAAAAATTCAATTTTTCGCGCGGCGAGCCAAACATCAACGAGTAGATTCTGCTGATGATTCCCCAATAAGGATGAAACAATTGTACAGAATTCTCGTTGATGTTGGCTCTATGGGCGAAGGCATATTTATTGTCCGGTTGGCGATTTCTCTCCATTTATGAATGATTACGGACGTTAAACTTGCTTTCTAAAAGCATATTACTTTAACATTCATTCATTCATTCATTCTGTTAAGAGATTTAAATGAATAAGCACTAGGCTAACTTTTGGATGTTTTGCAACATTTAACTTTCTTATTTAATTCTGAAGCCAGTAACAAATTGCAGGTTCATTAACCATGTTAATCGAATGAACAGGTGCAACGGCTTCTTATAATTAAACCGATTTGTTTTTGCGAATGTATGTGCTGACATATCTTCGATATCAGGTTTCAATAGGCGGCTTTCGCGTATTTGGTAGAAGTAAAACAAATCTTTGACCTCTGGAAGTTATGCCGCTCAATGAGGAAGTCTTTATGTAGGTTTCCTGGCAACTTTGACTCGAGTGGCTTCCACTATTACTCTCTATTCAGAGGGTGGAGAATAGACTCAGTTTTAAAAATAATGTTTTTTTCGATGACATTTTAGAATTTACTTGAAATACCGAATACTGTTGTTAAAGGGATCAAAAATTCATTAATGCTATTAAATTCGAGATATTTTGTATTATTTATTTATTTATTTATTTATTTATTTATTTATTTATTTATTTATTTATTTGTATTTCCTTAATGCATTGGCTTACCTGGGTGGAAATAGAATGATGGTAGACGGACAGTATTTAAATGAAATTTTCAAATGAAGTTCATTCTGTTTCACTGAAAATAAAGTACTAGTAATATTATTGTAATCAATTGTTGATTACAATAATAGAGGCTGCGAGAATGTGAAAATTCTCCTGAGCTTCAAAAAGCCTAGCTAATTTAATGTCTTAATTCTCGAATTAATTAATATCTCAAAAGTGCATTGAAGCTCACTTCCGTTAAATGTCTATCTCTGTCCCTGAAAAAAAAATGTTGATTTGAGGTCAAACTCGTGTCATTGTTCTCTATGTATTAATGGTTAAACCATTCAGATGATTTAATGTAGGTGAAGTGATTCAATGACAATTAAGCTCAGTCATCGGATAACGGCTTAAACATATCTTGAGCCTTTAAGCTCTCAGGGGGTTACATACATAAAAGTTTGGGACAATGTTTTTGACAAGTGCCTCCAATATGCAAGCTTTTAATATCCTGACACTGGAGTCAGTATTGTAATGACATGGGATGAATATGGTTAAGCTCACAAACGGAAATCATGGCCCTTATGGTTTATTCGGAGTTTATACACTAACATACAATACTTGTACTGGATAAGTCAACAGATTCTCAGCAGTCGTTTTCCTCATCTGAGTTGCTGGAGTAATAGTGGAATTTGTAAAGGATTTCTTTATGAAGTGTTCCATAAAACTACTGCTATTGTAAAGCTTCAGTTACTAGATAATTTAAAAAGAAGCTCAGTGATGTTTATTTGTGTGTGTGTTTTTATCGCTTTGTTATAAGCTTTAGCGCTTCTGGATGGGTTTCTTGAAAAGTAACGAGAATCCATTTGGAAAATATTTTAAATATAAGAGTTATATCGCCTGTAGTCCTTAAATAAAATTCCATACCAAATTTTAAGAAGATCAATGGTTCAAAAATTGTTGGGTGGGAAAACACACAGGTTTTGATGAGCCATACTTTGCTAGAAAAAGTAGGCTAATTGTCGATCTTAAATCCGATATTTTGTCCATAAAACTTTGATCTTCCGCTTAATGTTGAAATTAATGCCTCTCGGAAGGTTGTCATTTTAGCCGTAAAGATGGCGGGAAAAGAGTGAAGGACTAAACGCACTTCTCCGTCTTCCGTTATGTTTTCGTAACGTAATTGCTTTAGTGATATAGTTAGGTATTCAGGGTCACCAGAATTGAATCTCATAAGACGTAACGGAGATCTTCAAATCGACGAACATATGTTATATTAATATAACGGCTATGTTCATCGATTTGAAGATCTCCGTTACGTCTTATGAGACTCAATTCTGGTGACCCTGAATACATAACTACGTTACGGAAACATAACGGAAAGACGGAGAAGTGCGTTTAGCCCTTTAGGGCTGTTCAAGTATTACGTAAGCACATTTTTAGTTATTGTAGACCCCCTCCCCAACCTTGTTATCAAAAATAAGCAGATGCCCTTGTGCTTACTTAAGATTTGCCAAAACATTAAATACCAATGAAATACTGAAATAGACATGAAATACTGAGAGAAAAAAAAATGTTTGTCTGTTTTATGTAAGCATTGCTCTGATCCCCTTCCCCCTTGTCAGCAAAAATAAGCAAAGCTTGAACCCCCTCCCCTCCTTCAATGCTTACGTAATACTTGAACAGCCCCTTATGCAAGTACGACATTAAGCAAATAGCTAAAAACTTACAAAATAACTGAATTTGAATGACTTGTAGCGGTATTCGATTTTTTTATTTTTTTATTTTAGGCAATATATAAAAGGAGCTCATTTTTATGTGACGACTGATCAGTGTTTCAAGATGAGTAACAATCACACTGACATTTCAAGTTACTTTGCTAGATTGTTCCTTAGTTTCCTGGCTTTTGATTTTGAAATTATACATAGGAAGGGAATTTACAATGTAATTTCGGTGCTTTGTCAAGGTCTACATTTTATTGAAAACAGACCAAACAGACCAAAAATTAGGAATGGAGGAAGAATCAAGTGGAAAACAATTCTTACCAATAATATTTTTGCATTCTTAAAGATAACAAAAAGTTCCTGGAAGAACTTAAAATAGTGTTCTTAATTTCTATCCTTTTTTTTTTTTTTTAAGTCATGAAAATGAAACAAACGAAAAGTCTTCATTTCTTTTCACATTATAATATCTATTTGATTAATTAATAGATTAATGAAGATTAATGATCTGTAATCCTTCAATAAGTAAACCAAGTTTCAAGAAGAACAGTCCATTGGTTCCAAAGTTATTATGGAAGAACACACAAAGCCAGATGACTGAATTGATGAAATATTTTGCAAGGAAAATAAGCTAACAACACTAAGCTTCAAGAGCAATGTTTCTCCTTATGTAAATTAGATCTTCTTCTTCCTTAAAACAATCAGTACGGTAAGTTTTTAATATTTTTTTTTTTTTTTTTTTTGATAGCTATGTTTTGGGGAAACTTAAAGAGTGAATTTATTTTTATGAAAGTGTTAATAATACTTAAACACGCTCCTTCCACCTCCAAACGGGTCCTAGGGTCTACCCAGCCCTCTGTGGAATGGGTACCGGGTTTCTTTCCCGGGAGTTAAGGCGGGCGGGCGTCGGGCAGACCACCCGACCTCAACTTCGTCCCGTTCGTCACGAAACGCTGGGAGCCTGACCTCCGGCGCCCCTAAGGCCTGTCCAGGGACACTTTAACTTTTTTTAATAATACTGAAATTCGAAGTAAAGGTAGAAAAGGCTATCAGTTAATCTTGTTAAAAAAAATGTAAGCCTGCAATGTTTTTCGATTGGTAAAAGGCTTATTGAAGTTCACTTTTGAATTCTTTTGAAAAGGACTCTATTTTCACTTTCATTAAAAGATATCATTTCAAGAAAACTTTTCTTCCTGTTGATGAGTTTTTTCTTGTTGATCATAGAAACTAGTTTTGCTCTCCTTTTTTTTTCTCTTCCACCTAATGAAAAAATTGTTTCTATTTCTAATACCTTTTGTAGGAATTTTAAAATTTACTAAAATTTTGTGATCTTAACTTTTGTTATTATTTTGTTCGAAAATTATCTTCGTTCCAAAATCATTTAAGATGACTTTCAGGTATGGCTGGATACCGCAATTATATTGCGAAGTGCTTCACTTGCTCTTTCCTAACAACCCTTATTTTGCTGTTTCTTTCTGTTTTCTATTTAATAAATGCTGTGAAGTTGGCTTCTTAAAATATATTTAAACTTCTTCTTTGTATCACATTTTATTTAGTTGTAGCGTTTGATTCTAAAGATTATCAAAAGTATATTTTTTTTAGAAAAATGGGGAAAAAGATACATTTAAAAAAATAAATAAACTTCTTAAAATCATTTAATTTTGGAAGTTCCAAAAAATAGAAATATAATAATAATAATAATATGTTTGAAAGTGGAATGATACCCGTCTTTGAAACTGAAGCCGTAAATATCTCCTCGAGGGTCTCTTGATTTTCGATTGGGCGTTTGATTTATGCTGTAGAATTGTATTTCAGCGATTGTTAGTCTAACTTCTTTGACCCAGTGTAGTTGATGCCCTTGTGTAACGAAAAGCAGTCAGCAAGAATGAGGAAGAAACTGAGACGCAAAAGCTCTGTTCTCGCCTCTGAAGGTCCCGGACGCAGGAATGAGAGAGCATTCGTCACATGATTTTGGCTTTGGCCTCATTGCCCTTCATTCCCCTACGACCCAGGTTAGGGGAGTTCTCTTTCTCGTACTCTCTTTATACACTTTTATTTATTTGTGCAGTGCTTGAAAAACAAGGGAAAAAAACGATTATTCCTTCGATGTCTACAATGTGTGAGGCGATTTATGGAACCTCCAGGCAGACGCTTAATATATCTTTGTTTAAATCAAGAGAAGGGGAAGAGTAATACTTATAAATTCTGCTTTTGCAGTGATCGAAACAAACGAGATGAAGATACTAGGATATTTTTGGAAAAAAATAAATACATCAGGTTAAAAATAAATAAACATAATTACAACGTGTAGATTCAAGCAATTTAACTAATATTTATACTATATTAATAATACAATTTTTCAGCAAGAAAATCAAAAGTTCTGTAGGGAAAGGTATGCACCAGTCTATTGTTGTTATATCTACATGAAAGCAGAGGTCATAAATACTCTCGCCTTTCAATTCAGTAACTAATAGTAAAGCCATTTGTAGCCATGAACTGGCTACAAATTCTCATCGCTGTCAAAAGAGATTATAGTGTTATGTAAATGCGAAAATAAAAATTAGCTTTTAAGAAATTATCAATCTACTTCCTTTATTTATTCTCTGTAGAAAATGCTTCTAATTTTCATTTGGAATGCTTAAAACATATTTTAAAAATGTGTAGAAATTAAATTGTAAGTTTTTCCAATTGAGATTACGAGAAGAAAACATGCAATCTTACATTACCCTAGTGAATTAACACTAAGTATTGAAGATTTCAAATGGATAGATAATGTATTTTGGAATTAATTTGAAAGTTAATTACTTAGAGCGTTTCGATCTCTTGTTTTCAAGAAAAACAATCAAACTTTGAAAGAGTTAGGAACAAAAGGTTATTAATGACATAAAAGACATCACTTTTTTTAAACAAGGGAATATAATTTTGTGCTAAAGCATAAATTTAAGGCGACCTATCATAATAAAAAAAATTAAACGTAGTAAATATAAAAAAAAGTTAGGAAAAAAATCCACGCAGACATTGAGAAAAAAAGATTAAGAGAAGAAAAAAAAAAAAAGGAAAGAAAACCAGTAGATACACGGATTCGAACCGACAACATTCAGCATATGAGACTCGAACACGGGGGTGGAGTGGGCGTTGGTCCCTGAAAATACCCTCTTCCTACAGGCCTCTGAACACCATGGTGAAATCCGTTTGTCGATTCGACCTTCCGTTCGGGAGTTGTTAGGGGTGAAAAGATACTGACGGACGGACAGGACAAACGCAATAGCTACCGATTTTAGTCCCAAATGGATCGCTAAAAATGAAGATAATTCTTTGAAGTACAGTCATCACTCTGTATATGTTTATGTGTGGTGGTGCCAGCTAAGCCGAGCACGCCACCGTTGATCTATTGTGGTATCCCACGGAAAGGAGGATAGACGGAGAGAAAGATTGAGAAAGAATAGTGGAAATAGTGCTGGGGAAATTGGGGTACCCCGAGAAAATTTGCCCAGCGCGGATCATTCACCACCACGAAATCCACATAAGAATCCGAATCCTGATACTCAGAGGTGAGAGACCAAAGTCTTAGCGACAACGTCAGCCGCGCGGCCTAAAATATACGTTATAATTTGGGGGGGGGGGGGGTAATGCAAACTAAGTAAAATAACTACACAGTTCAGCTTCTCAACAAGTTGTGGTGAACTACTGATCTGAAGTCTTGAAGGAGTTGTTAACTGAAATTAGTTTTTCGCTCAAAATCTTGCATGTTGCACATAGATTCCTTTGCTTTTATGCCCATAAATATTTCTTATGCTGTATTGTTGAGAGGTCAGTCTTCCAAAGTGAATTATTAAATCACATTTCTAAAATGGAATATGTGGAAAAAAAAATCTCTTAAAATTAAATTTTTTTAATCAATCTCACATTACTTCAATTTGATAAGTAAAAGAAAATTGGTTTCCTTAATAAAAGTGATTTTATAAATACAGTCAGACCTCGATATAAGGTCACCCCGCATATAAGGTCACTTTTCTAAAGTCCCGGCTCATTGAATAGGAATTCTATGATATGAAATACCGGATATATGGTCAGGTCTTAAATACCGTAATCGCATATAAGGTCACTTTTGTTTGTGATTTCAGTACCATACTGATTCAATTCCAAGAATTTTTCCGTGTGTACGATCTTTTATCGGCGTCATTTCTCCTTCTGACGAAGGGACAACTTTCCCACGCCTGGACGAGTGGGAAGGATATTTCTCCGTTCCTATCGCGTCACGTGTCCATCGTTGTACACCAGGAAGTCGAAGGAAAAGATCTCATTCCAGCCGTTTCTGTGCTTGTGTTATGATGTCAACAAAAACAAAAACGTTGTCTCTATCAGAGAAAAAGGAAATCTTCGAAGATTTTGAAAACTCTTATGTATCGAAAGCATGTTTTGCCAAAGAGCATGGGATACCACGAACGACTCTCAATAATATTCTGTCCTGGCATACTGTTGCAAAAACATGTAATGGAAAGAGAAAAAGGAAGCGTTTATCACCGTATGAGAAAGTTGAAGAAGGCCTTCTCCAATGGATAAAATTTGCTAGAGCACATAATGTGCCTATATCGTGCTTAGTACTGAAAGAAAAAGCTCTACAAATAGCCGCCGCATTAGGAGAGAACGATTTTATGGCGAGCAATGGATGGATACAGAGATTTAAATTAAGACATGACTTAAATTTTAAAACAGTGTGCGGTGAAGCCGGTGATGTGGATGATAGCGTTTTAAGTGATTGGAAGAAATCCGTGTTAGATGACATTTTGAAGCGGTATGAACATTGCGATATATTCAATGTTGATGAATGTGGACTTTTTTTCCGGGTCTTTCCCGACAAAACTCTTACTTTCAAGAAAGAAAAATGTATGGGGGGAAAAAAAGTAAAGAAAGGCCGACAATTTTTTTTAGGAGCTAATATGGATGGCTCTGAAAAACTGAGATCGCTAGTTATCGGAAAATTTCAAAAGCCCCGTTGCTTTAAAAATGTCAAGTCTTTACCTTTGGATTATGATGCAAACAAAAAAGCTTGGATGAATGCTAACATATTTGAGAAAACTATACGGCGCGGCGTTTCGATAGATACTTTTTGAAAAATAAAAGAAAAGTTGTTTTCATCGCAGACAATTGCCCTGCTCATATCAACATACCTCAGTTGAAATCAATTGAGCTTGTTTTCTTACCCCCAAATGTTACCAAATGTTTTGCAACCTTTGGATCAGGGAGTCATTCAAAATCTGAAATTGAACTACAGAAAGCTCCTTCTGAAAGATTTGATTTCAGCAATTGATGAGAAAAACAATTTTCACGTGTCTGTGTTAGATGCAATTTTTTATATTCATAAAAGTTGGAGCTTGGTGTCAAACATATGCATTTCAAATTGCTTTCGACATGGTTTTCAATTTTCTTCAAATAGTGTGGATGAAATAACAGATGAAGACGATATTCCTTTAGCTGTGTTAATACAAAATCTCAGAAATCGCGGCTGTGCTATAGAAGTGGAAAGTGAATACGTGAAAATTGATGATGAAATTGCTACCACTTCTCAAGCTTCGATTTCCGAAATTTTTTCGCAAGTTTTAGATTCCAATGAAGCAGAAAGTGAGGATAACGACAGTGATACTAAAAGTGAGGCGTTGACACAAGCAGAAGCCCTCAGAGCATTAAATGTCGTAAGACATTTTTTTACGAGTCATGAGGGAGCTGAAGAACATTTTCAGAAACTATAAAACTTAGAAAATATTGTACAAAAGATGAAACCAACATCACGACAGTCCTGAATTATGGATTATTTTAAGTAAGGTCAGTTGTACATCAGTACTTTGCTTGAGCATACTAGTACTATTTCTAAAAACTTTATTCCGAATTAAAATTTTTAAAAATAATTTCTTTCTGATTCCTAATTTTAATTGGTTCAACTAAATTAAAAAATTATAACGTAATAAACTGATATTTTTGTACCTATTAAATTTTACAAAGGATTATACTGTATTTATATAATGCTTATTTATTGACAAATGCGTATGAATCGGTTATAAGGTCATCCCGCTTATAAGGTCACTTTCGCGAGGTCCCAAGGGTGACCTTATATCGAGGTCTGACTGTATATATTAAAAAGAAAACAAAAAAAAATCTTACATGCGTAATAATATTCAGTTATTTTATTTCATCATTTCATAATTGTACATTTCAATTCGCTTGAGAAATGGTATTGTTGAGACAATAGGTTATAATTTTTTAATTTATTTTTTTTTGCTTAATAACAAGAACTTTAGTCTTCATTAAAAGTGAACGAATCATTATTTTTATAGTAAAGACATAGTACAGCAAAATTTACATTTTGATTTTTAACTAATATGAAAACGGAGAAATTTTCCTTTGTTAATATAAAACTATTAGTGTACGTTAATGATGTTGAAAGGGAATTATTATTGTTTCAACATTTTACAAAATAATTAGAAATGATAAATCAGTTCTTCTTTAACTAGGGAAATGCTGATAAATTTTGAAAGACATTGCACAAACCTTCAACCTTCAAGTAATGCTGATGATGTGACTACCAATTATCCGCAACCTATTGGCATCTGTATTTGCTACCTAGGTCGAAATTATTTCTGTGCTAATCATGTGATAATGGAGAACCTGAAAATTTATCCTAGAAATCTTATAGGTTGTAGATCAAGTCGATAAAGAAACACATGGGCAAAATATCAAATCTTCGAAAAGTAAAAGGATTTAAGTATTGCGTATGTCAATGATAAGAGGTCATTTGATTTGTTGCCGAATTTATCTATCTTGAAATACATAAAATGGTATAATTTACTTCTGCATTCCTTTAAACGTTCATGGCCATTCTGGAAACTTCTTTTTTCATATCAGAAACAAAACCTGTAGCCATTAAATAATGCTTGAAATATTTTTCAACTATTCTTTGATTGGGCACAGTGTGTTAGCTATACCCTAAATGAATATCCCAGATAAATTTAATCTCAAAAACTTGAAAGAAAAGGTCAAGCATCTATTCTCAATTCTCAGAGCTATATACAAACTCTATCTACTCTAAGATTCATAGACTCACAGGAAAGGTGTGGAATAAATCTCTACTGACCTGGAAACAAGCATTATGAGGACCTGATATTCACAAAACTTTATGGAATATCTTGATGTTATCAATAAAATCAAAGCATTTGATCAAACTACTGCCATTAAAGGTTTCCACACGATCCTTCAGTCAAGTAGTAGTAAAACGGCGGACATTGCGCAAATCTGTAGTCTTAGAGGAGAAAGGCAGGAGGAAAATCATTGTCCGATATTATTCAACCAAAATATGGTGAAAAACTATACTTTGTTGCGATTTGATAAGATTTTGAAATATTATCCATTAGAAAACTAATTTCAACAACAGAAAATGAGTTACATCTTAGTTTATCAAACCAACTTATTAAAGAATGAAGATTGAACTCAAAGCTGTAGGTACAACATGGAATCCTTTGTGGTGAGATCGTGTGATTTATGCTTTTTAGCAGGACCCTGTGATTCTTAACAAAGGCTGATGGAAGTATAGTCTTTAAGAATCTTTTCATTAACCTGTAATGCAGAAGAAAGGTTATTGCCATTGAGATCATTAAAGACGTCTAATTTTTGCAGAACATTTGCCAACTTGGATTATATCCAAGTTGAACCAATGCTTCTCTTTTTATAGACCATTACACTTGAAATTTCTCATGGAAATTACGCTTTACTACAAGTATAAGCTCAATATCTTACTTATAATGACCATTTCAGTTAGTAGGCTATTCTCTAGACCGCTCGTGCTCTACCTAAACGACAAGAAAAGAAACTTATTGAAATAAGCATTTGTGTCGATCATATTCACCTTACCAGAAAATCAGATAAAACTATTGTGTGGAATCAAACGGTTATTCGCAAAATTTGTTATTCGCAAATCAGTATCTTCAAGTAGAATAGTAATGAAATATTAAAATTATTTATGAGAAAATTTCTTTATGACAATAATTAATAATTTACACAGGAGTTGAAAAAAAGATTATGTGAATAGGTTATTCGCCTGTTTATCAAAAACATGGTTTCTTGAAAGTGATGAGGAATCTGACCTGCCCAATGAGTATTAAATGGCCGCGGTATTTTGACCGTGCGAAGGCAGCATAATCATTAGTCTTTTAATTGTAGACTGGAATGAATGGTTCATCTTTTTAAAAACGTGTAGATTTGATTTTATTATAGTGCAACTTGGATAATTCGAAGCTGAAGGGACCACTACAAAACTTCGAATTATCCAAGTTTTCGAATTAAACAAGTTACATCTTTTAACTTTAATTTCAGGTCCACCAAATGCTTGAAAAGATTATTCTGTCAATAAGTCAATATTTATTCAGAAAGATCATGGTATGAAAGACTTAAACACTACATGTATGTAAACAAAATAAGATTTATATTACGTAAGCTACAGTACATATTACATTCAATACAGAAAATTATAGTTTTTCAAAAAATTGTGCAATGTCTGATTGTTTTGTAGAATTCAGTCGCTTAAGTTAGCAAAATCATCAAGCATGTTTAGTGAACGGAAAACAGCTTCACTTACGTTGGTTTGTCCTTCAATGTACCGACGAAATTCGGAGCTATCCCGTACTCGTTGGCGATTTGGCATTTCTTCTTCACACCCTTTTCCACCTCGCGAATGACGGCGACCTTTTCAGCGAACGTTAAATTCTTGTACACGCGTGGTTTACTGAAAGACATGGTGACACTAACAGCAGGAAGCTCGAATGGCGTCTGAAGCGTCACGTGTCGAACGGTGGCGGGAAGGGGATTTCAGTTGTCACGTGTCGAATTTCTTAACGATGAAACGCCGAAAAGTCGTTATGGTTCGAAATTTTTTTAAAAAAACTTCGAATTAAGGAAGTTGAACTTCGAATTATCCACGATTTTTTAAAATTGATTTAATAAGAAATTCAAGGGACCGAGAAATCTTCGAATTAACCACGATTTCGAATTAAAGACGTTCGAATTATCCAAGTTGCACTGTATATGAAAATGCGTTTATGCATACACTGTATTTAAAAATCCCGATGCATTACGAATATTTATTATTAGGTTTGCAACGTACAGGACAGACCCGTAAGCGATAAAATGTTATTTAGCCTAATTGTGACGAAGATTGTAAAGTCGATTATGTTACTGTTAGAATACGTACTCACACCTTCAAAATAATACAAGTGCCGTAGAATCCACATCTGAAAGTACAGCGTACGATAAATGTAGCACATTTCATAGAGGATTTTTATTTCTTTGGATTTTTTAATAGTTACCTTTTAAATTGCCAGTCATTTATTAAACAAAATAATAATAAAGACATAATAGCTTTCTTGAACATGGACTTATGGTTTACTTTAATAGCTGACGTTACTTCTCTGCTCGCTAAGAAATTATTAGAAATTATAAAACATTGAAATCCTATGAATTATTTGGTCAAAACATCTTTGGAAATTTTTACAATCTCAAGCTGCAATTTTCTTTTTTTAATTTTGGTCCTGTTTAGTCTTCAGTTGCCAAATTTTAATAATGTTATGAATTCTGACCGTCTTATATAATTTTAATTAAATTTGGAATAGTAATCAACAAAATTATTGACAAAACAATTATTGGAACTAACAAATTAAATCGATTTTTATTCAGTCACCACATATTTAGTGAGTTCTTTAATACAAAATATTAGAACAAATTCAGAGCCAAAGAAACAAACCATTTTTTTTTATTATTTATAATTAAACAGAAAAAATAAATTAATAAATTTCTAAATTTATCCTGTCTCTAACTCAACTCAACCCACCAATATAAATTATGAAAATAAAAAGCAAATAGATGAATGAATAAATAAAAAACATATTAAGAATAATAGAACAAAATATGAATAAATACAATGTGGTATAATGAATTATAATAGTTAAAATGATATGGATTATTAATTCATTTCAATTCATTTCAATTAATAACATTTTGCTTTCTATAAGGGGCGTTCAAAAAGAAACGAGGCGGAGTGTGTAATGGGCAAACCGGTGACAGAAGGATAATATCGTTGCATGTGTAACCAAGATTGGCTCCGACACGAGTGAGTGCGAAGTTCACAGCCCGCCGCTAGAGGGTCACGGGTGCAAGACACGTGACTAAAAGCTAGCAGAAGCATGCGTCAATCGTCCAACGAGGTCATTCACGTTTTAAGCAGTGAAACAGTGCAATGGAGGCGTCTAAAGAAGAGCAAAGAGGTGTTGTTCGTTTTCTGACAGCAGAAGGAGTAGGGGGAACGGACATTCATCGAAGAATGTCACAAGTGTACGGTGAACATTGCATAGGCTTCACTGCATGTCGGACGACGACGTTGTGAACTGGTTTTTTTGAAATTCACAACGCAGCCCCGGGAAGTTTACGAGACAGCCATTCATCGCCTTGTATCGCAGTGGGACAAGTGCCTCAACAGCCAGGGCCAATACTTCTGACATACCTGTACTGGTTTCTGTTCCTCGGCTTCCGGCTCGTTTCTTTTTGAACGCCCCTCATATTACTAACATAACTAATACAATTAACAGCATTTCAATTTCAATTAACAGCATTTTGCTGCCTCATGCATTTATTTATTGTCCTAAGAATATTCTTTAGAGATTCCTGTGAAGGTTACATCAGCAGAGAGAAACTTCTCAAAATTATTCAAAACTGAATAAGGTCTAATGTGAGACCAAGGTAGGCTAAATAATCTTGCAATGTTGTCAATTGAATAAAAAGAAGCGAGGGATTTTAGGAGAATTTTCAGAAGGAAAGTCAGAAAAATTAGGCTTTACAAATATATAATGTATTTTAAAGTATTTTCTTGGCTATGTATTTTTTGCGCTCTGTTATTCTAAATATTATTAGATAAATGCTTATAAAAGCTGTATAGGTTAAAGTTTTGCCCTAACAAGTAAGACTTTGAACTAACTATTGCTTTGGGCCCAGGCTGTCATAGTGCTAACACTTGTATTTCGTTAAAATGTTTTTAATGCAGTTAGGCGTTTGTTTGTTTTTTGTGTTTTTTTTTCTTCTTTTTTATGATGATCATTGTTTATAGCAGAAAGAAGCAAACAAAAGAGGTTTTATCCGGTTTTATCCAATGATTTTCTTGTTGTTATTGTTATTTTTATTTTATTTGAAAAATAAGAAGAAAATCGAATGGAGAGAGAAAATCGCCAACCGGACAATAAATATGCCTTCGCACATTGAGCCAACATCAACGGGAATTCTGTACAATTGTTTCATCCTTATTAGGAATCATCAGTAGAAGAGGAATAAGAAAAAAAAATATATCGAGCCTTCAACTGGAGCAGTGCCATTTATGAAAATAAAAGAAAGAAATTAAAGTGAAGAAAAAATTGATGAAGTGCTGGTGAACGTTGATGTTTCTTTGTGTGTGATAACGTACAGTCGTTCCCTCGAACGTATTTTGATAAATATTATTCGTAATATTCGTTAATATTAATAACCAATGTCGAATTAAATTTAATTCGACAAAATTTACATTTATGTAATTACTGAGAATGAATTCTTACTGGAAATAAGAACTAACTTAAGTTGGAGGTAAATTCGATTCTGTTCTCTTTCTAATCATTAAATTTTTTGAACTTTGATAAATAATATTGCTTTCGGAAATAGCGTAAGGAGCAAATTTTTATCCTAGACTTTTAAAAAGAATTGATCATTTAATAAGTCTTCGCAGTATATTGTACAGCGTTACCAAGTTATTTCTTTTGTTTTTGTTTTTTCATGAAAATCGAATGTTACCTTATATTCCTTACTATGTGATCAGAAATGGAGAAAGTCTGCAAAACAAGCTTTTTAAACTGTTATTTGTGATTAAATGGTAAATACAAGAAGTTCTTGAATGAATTTAAAAGAAATTTGGTAAAATGACATTTTTTATCAATTTAAAAATCGAGTCACAATCATTTTGATTGTTATCATCACTAAACTTGCCGATTCGTGCATTCCCTTTTTTTTTTTATTATTGATATACTTGAATCTACAACTGAGTCCCGTTAGGGAAGTTAATTTCCCTGTCAACAGGTGCTGCGTTTTGTATTAAAACATACATAATGTAAAAAAATAAATCTAAAAACTAAAGATAAAACGTAAATTTTTGGTCAGGTGAAAGAGTGATTATAATGAAAACAACAGTCATGTAATAAAAAGTAGCAAAAACAAGAAGATAAAATAAATATTTCCTATTTACATTTACATGAGGATTTTCATTATTACATATCTATATTATATTTATATATTTAGTTATAGGCTAACTAACATACCTGTTACCTCATGAAAAAAAAAATGTTTTTTTTTATATATATACATTCACGTATACACACATATACCTTTATTCATACACAGAAGTATATACATCGAGTGACTAAATATATCAGTCTACAATCTTTTGATGATTTTTTTTATATTATTTATATATGTTTTGTAAATGGTAATGATCAATAATATTTGTTAGTTTAGTTTCTATTATTTTGTTGTATATGTTCATACATATACATTTATATCCGTTTACAAACACATACATAGAAATAACAATTCCAGTAATAAGGAAATTATAAATTGCCAGGCTGCTTCCCGAAAACAACAACTCCTTGCTGTATTCAGAACACAGTTTCGAAATAATGTGAAGGTACAGTATACAGTATACAGCAAATATATACACATATCCTCACATATATGTATATTCACATATATACACATGTGAGGAAATGTTTCTGAGAAGGGTTGAATGATTTGAAAAGAAGTACTGAATACAACATTGCTGCTTCATTGTAGACTGAATTCAAATTCCTATCTATAGTTTGGACCCCAGCCACATCCACACTTGAAGAAACAAACAATTTCGATTTCATCTTACTATTACACTAAATATTGTAAGAAGGGAAAAAAATACAAAACAACATGTAGAGAAACTTTTTTTTTTGTCGTTTTTGTTTTGTTATACATACAAGATTCAAGATAATCTGTTCATTGGTTCATAAATTATTCAGAGAAAAACACATACACACACACACACACACACAAATATGCTGATCTTTTAAGCATTCCTCTCCTTTAAATAGCTACAAAGATATTTGTTCATTAACAAAAAAAAAATAGATTTTAAATTCCGAATAAGTGTTTATAACTAATACAATAGAACTTCGATTATCCGTCAGGGCAATGATATCTAGACGATATTAAAAACATTGTAGATATAACAGATCGGGTCATCTAACTTTATATTTATCTTTATACATAACTAAAAAAAATTAATTAAACGTTAATTATTATTTATTTTTTACCGGATCACCAAAAAAAAATCATCACAGATATCTACATACTTAACTGTTAAGGTCTAGTGCAGAGGTTCTCAGCTGGTGTGTCGTAAAGATGTCCTTGGTATGCCTCAAGAAGATTCTGCGTTTGCGTCTCAAATAAACATTTAGCTTCACATGTATCAAAGTGATCTAATCTAGACGAAATTCTTGATATTAAATAATTAGACAAACACATTCAGGCGTTCTAATAATGAAGGTTAATAGAGTATTAATTCACATTCAAACCGCTATAAAAAGACTCCCCCCCCCCCTGTCATTTCAAGATATTTTAAAATTTTAAATAGCTTGTTATTCATGTACAAATCAAGCTAAGGTTTTTCAAAGGATTCTATTATGTGTAGTAAAGCAACGAAAGAATTTGGTGTGCTCTAGGATATTAGGAACAACGTTGGGTGTGCCGCGGGATTTTATCAAATACTCAGGTGTGACGCGAAACAAATAAAGTTGAGAAACTCTGGTCTAGTGGCTTAAGTGACATTTAACAAAGACTGACAGTAAATAGAGTGATATATAATCGAAGTTCTATTATACATATTTTATTGGGGTTTCTTTTTAATATATAAAATTAAATTAGATTAAAGAAATATCAATTAATAAATAGAATGCTTCAATCGTCCATATTAATTTTTTCTAAGATAAATGTTTATTTATTTTTTTTATTCAAAATGAATAGATGTGCGCGTTCACACAATCTGGCATTGAAAAAATTTTAAAAAAAAGAAGAAGAAAAAGGTCTCAGACAAAAATAGCTTAGCTGCTGCGAGTGATTCATCTGGAGCTCAATAAAAGCTGTTGCCACCAGATCAACAAATTCCTTAGTACCTATCTACATTCAGTAGGTTTTATAAATTTCATCTATATCGTTAGCTAAAATGGTTTGTTTTTATTAATTTAAAATTAAATTTCAGATTGGATTCATTTTAATTACGATTCTTTTTAGAAACGAAAACACTTGTCAGAATTCGTGTATGTTATTCAGTTATGAAATTTCAATTTGATGATTTTTATAGATTTGATAAAATCTTCAAAACCAATTTCTACGGATTCTTTTTTCGTGTAGGATTTTTTCACTTACGAAATTTCAACTTGAACGTTTTTACAGATTTATTGTTTTTGTTTTTTATATAATTTTCAACTATGAAATTTCAATTTGATTTTATATGTTTATTTGAAAAACAAAACACTTTGATAAAAACCTGTTGAACTAATTTTTACAGAATTGGTTTAACAATTGAAGTAAAAAGAAACTGTTTATTACGTAAACATTCAAACATTGCAGATCACGGAGACTTGCATTTACAAGTGACGCCCTTGAACAGCTGTGTCACGCATGGTAGCTACATCTTTTTCTTAATGGCTTTTTTTTTGTATCTACTAAATTTCATTTATGGCTGAGCTCAAAGGTAGTATATTAATTATTTAATTTTAGTATTTTTTTTATGTTTTTTGGTTAATTTTTTAAAGCCCCACATTCCTTCTTTCGAATTATTATTTTTGTTTGATAGATATGGCAATCATTGAACTTAATAAATACAAATCCTGAAACGTAAAATATGACTTTATTAATTTACCCCTCTTCCTAGGAAAGTGGGGATTATCAAATCATGTAGTGTGCATGTATCCCTCCCTTACTAACTTTTGAACCTCTAGATGAATCTTCTTGAAACTTGGTATGTATATTTCAGGACAACTGACAATCTAACTTTTTTATTTGAATTCTTTTTCAAGTTGGTCCTCGTCGAGAAAAAAGCGAGAAAAGGTGACCAAAATTCCCATAGAAAAGCATTAGAAATGAAGTAGTGATGTTCTGAAATGAATAGTAATCTGGTTTTTTGTCCTAAATGGATTCCCTCTCGCTCTGATGTGATTAAAATTATTGGGATTTAAGTAAATAATCAAGTAAATAATTGGATTAATTAATTTTTGCAGAAGATGGAAAATTTTCACTTGTTTGTATTCAGCAAATATTATAATTAAAAATAAATGTCAGCTTTTCACGACTTTAAAAAACAAAGAAAAATACTGAAGAAACTCTAAGGAAAGTAGCCATTAAGTTCCTTTCGGATCTTAATTTAATATAATAAATTTAAATATTTATATATTTAATATTTAATTTAATTTAATACTGTTCCTGTTACTTTTTCTTCACAAAACAAAGTTTATTTATTTAGTTATTTATTTATTAATGTTGAACGTAAAGAATTACATTCTGTTACATTCTAAATAAGGTCTTAACTACAATTACTTATAACAAATAGTTCAGTTTAAATGAATAAACAATTAATAAAGTTCAAGAGATAGTTTAATTGCAGTTGTAATCGTTTTTATTTGCAACTGTCGTGGATTGCTTTATTAAGAACAGTTAATGCATTTCTTGCACAGCATTAAAAAAACAAATAGAACTTGTTCTTCAATATTTTATTTGTTCAAATTATTGATTTCCTCTTGTTTTAATGTCTTGCGGCCTCCCAATGTAGCAGCCATTACAAGCAGATAAAAGTAATTTTTAAATGTGGTATAGATATATAAGTAAATTTATAATAAAATAAAAAGTTCGAAAGAACTTAAAACCTACTTTCTTTTAAAAAATAAGAAAGAAATTCTAAGAAATACAATTTTAAGCCTCGAAAACAACAAACACAAAAGTCTATATTTGTACTCTAATACATCTACTGAATACAAACAGTACAAATTTTTCATTTTCTGGAAAAAATGAATGAAATCCGCGTTATTTATTTAAATTGTCTAATTCCGATTAACTTTATTCCGAATAATAAAAATACGAATGCAATTAATTAGACAATTTAAGTAAATAATGCGGATTTCATTCATTTTTTCCTGAAAATGGAAAATTTGTACTGTTTGTATTCAGTAGATATTAGAATTGAAATATAAATGGTATGGTTTTTTGCTTTTTTTTTCGTTTTCACGATTTAATGTGTTATTAGAATAAGAAATTAATGGAATTAGGATTTTAAAATCATTGTTTAAGAAAATGAGATGTAGGATAGAAATCCATTGTTTAAATTCCAATTTTTCTCAATGGGAATTTTATATTGCGCTGATTTCTCGACAAGGAAACTTATTTGGAAAAGATTTCAGATATAAAAGTTAAATTCTCCCTAATCCTCGAATATTCGTACCAAATTTCAAGAAGATTTATCCAGCTATTCAAATTAGGAAGGAGGGGGCGTGGGGATACCTACAAACTGACTATTTTGAAGAGTCTCACTGTCCAACCTGTTGGACAAATGGCTAAAAATACAACATTAAATTTTGGCTAATATTTTTGCGTCTAGGAATGAAATGCTCACCAGCCTCTACTACAGAAACAAAATAAAGTATGTTGCTAATTGTATAGTAACATTCCTTTAAAATTATTTTTATTACCGTACGATAACTATGTATTCATTTATTTTGAGAAATTACTTTCTTGAAAGCATATATTGTTGTGAAATGTGTTTGTTTCGTATTCAAGCAAATTCATAATGATTATTTCAGTAGAATGAGCTTTCGAACTAAACAACCATTTTATTTTCGTATTCAGGTATTAATTTGAAATTTTATATCGTAGAAGGCGTGTTAATATTTGGTAATACACTTTCGAATTATGCTGAATAGGGTCAATGTGTTATTCGACTTGTTGTTGGTCTGTCTTTTTTTTTTTTCTCTCTGAATTGCCGTAAACATAGAACTTGTTACTGCCTCTAGCATTCTCCTTGGAATGCTGTAAGAGGCCCTTGACTCGACCGCTTTAGGACCGGAGGGCGTTTGTTCTCCAACCCTTCATCATCATCTATACTATTTCTTCAAGATGAAAGAATTAACTTTCTATACAAAAAAAAAGAAAGAATACCTAGTGAATCAGCATCGGTTGAATTCTTGCACTGACTGTGGTCTTTCCTTAAGCAAAGGCTATGAATCTATGCACGACCTTACATTTATTTTATGAAGCACGTCTACGGAACTGCGATTACTTTATCAGGATTTCGAGTTTGAAAAGGGGGTGAGAGTTCAGATATTACGATGGGAAGATGGCTCAAATTAATTTTTGTTGCTGTGATCAGATGTATGAGCAAGCCTTCGAGCAAATGTAACAGAATAACAATTGCCCTACGTGGAAAATCTGGTAGTTCTATTTGCGATCATATAAAATAAGAAGTTCGAAAGAATTTAAAGTATGCTATCCTTAAAAAGTTATTTCTTAAAATTTCTTTGTTTTTTGTTTTTTCTTAAGTCCTGAAAACGGCAAAAAACGAAAGCCTATTTTTATTTTCAGATTATAAAATTTACTGACTATATAAGCAGTGCAAATTTCGATTTTCTGTTAAAAAAAAAGGAATTAAATCCGTTTTATTTACTTAAATTGTGTAAATGGGATTAATTTTAATCGTAGCAAACCGCTCATAATGGATTTAGCTAAAATGAATAATTCCCATTGTTTAAGAAATGAAATATTAAGAGAACAGAAACCCATTGATTACATTTCAGTGGCTTTCTGTGAGAAATTTTGTGGTTTTTCTCATGTTAATTTCTGGACCCATTTGGAAAGGATTTTAAATAGATCGTCCTGGAATTTGCATGTCAAGTTTTAAGAAGATGTATCCCACAGTTGAAAAGTTAAGAGGAGAGTAGACTAACACAGTCAAAATATAGACGAATTGCTTTGATCGATTTCACTTTGCTGTTGGAAAAAATGTTGAAAAGCAAAGAGAATTAAAAAAAAAAAATTATGTTTATCTATAACAGAATGATTGGGCATTGGAGTTCAAATAATTGTTAAATATACTAAATAATAATCTTAAACAAAGAGATGACAGTGGGATCTTTAGGAAAATAAGGAAAAAAGAACTGTAAAATAGACAGGAAATTCGTGTGCAGCATTCAGGTATCACAGACGAATTAAATAAGTGAATAAATTACACAGAAGCTCGGTTATAACGCGGTCTTTCGGATCCAAGATCTCGAAGATCGCGATATAACCGAACTTTTATTACTTCGCGACGTCAAATGTCGTATATCGCAACCCTATTATCGCCCACACGATTCCAAATCGATTTAAATCGCGATTACCTACATCATTCAGAGCTATACGTGAGAGAATTTTATATTTATAAATACATAAATCATTACCTTTTCAACACTTTGATGGGTTACATTAGCCAAAATCGATTTGGCGCCGCCATCTTGGCATCTTGTACAAACGACGAGTCACGTGGATCGAAACTAGGTATTCATACGCCTATTAGATTACCTGGGCCTCTTTACTGGTTGTCATTGGCAGAAAAATAGATCTCGATATTCATTTTGGTTAAAAGAAAAAGTCCGCGATTCTGGTATTTTTTTAAAAATATATTGTATTTCACGCATTTTGGTGACATTAGGGTGGGTATAGAGTCTCAATTACTGTAAATAATAAGGAAACAAGCATATTAATTTACACCTTTGATTTGATTTTAGGCGAAAAAAACGGTAAATTTTGCAATTTTACACCTTTTCGAAAATAGTCGGGGTCCAAGACCAAATCGCGTATTATCCGAATTCGCGATATAAACAACCGCGTTATAACCGAACTTCTGTGTAAATGGAAAAACTCGAACACTTATCAATTATTTTGAACAAGCGAACTTTGTGTTCAAGAGCAAAACAGCTGTCCCAGGATATCACTTGTGAACAAAGATATTGTGCGAAATATTGATTAATATTTATAAACTCTCAAGTGAAACTCTATAACAGAGCAACAGAATATATAAATCTCCTAAAAAGATAAACTGATAATAATGTTATTTGTTAATTTAATGTTAGGAGATAACATATCGATTACTCTCTTTCTTTCTTTATTTTTTTTTAGCCTAATTTCCAAATGAGTGCTTGTCGAGAAATCAGTTTAAGACGACAAAAGAATCTTGTAGAAAAGTCCTATTTTTGTTACTACCTCAGTATCTTAAACTACGGAGATTAGTCCTTTTAGGTAATTCATTGCGTGCGGTTTGATACAATTACAATTAATACGATTTATACAATTTCTGTAATTAATGCGGATTTAATTCATCGTTCTCAGAAATGAAAAAGGTTGTATTCAGCAGATGTTGCAACTTAAATATAAATGGAGGATTTTTGTTTTTGTCATTTTCACAAGAAAACGAAAATTCTTAAAAAAAAAAAGGATTTTTAAGAATTAATATTTTGAGGAAAGTAGACTTTACTTCTTTCAAACTTCTTGCTTTTTTTTGTTTCATGATTGAAACATAAATTCTGGTTTTTGTTCCAGTAGCTGTTCAGCATATTGAAAAAAGCTATAACAAATTACAATAAACTATTGTAAAATAATAAAAATTAAGAAATTTGATAAATTTAGAACAAAAACAAAAAACAACAACGTCCAACAGAGTGTAAAATAAGCTTATTATTTTATTCCCGAAAACGAGCACGAAAATAGTTTTTAAAAATTCTCGTGCTTACAAGATAATGTAGTTGCTCGATCGCTAGTTAAAGATTATTTTGGATGTTACCTTGATATTTATGATTATATTCTTTCGTTTTGCTAAGGTTTTCTTTTCAATGAGAAGATAAAAGTTTGTTACGTGATACAGATAAGCTTTTATGTTTGGACCTCCAACGATGTAAGCTTATAGTGGAAGTGACTATATTAAAAAATGATATGGTTCTGACAATGTGATCGATACAGCAGATGTTTACAACTAGCACTGGCATTTCTTACCAAAAAAATTGGTGAGAAAATTCAAATGTTACGAGTTTTTCTATTTTTTTTTTAATCCTCTAGAACGGTAAAATATTGAGAAATTGGATTTATTGCAACATTCCAACTTAATTGTTCAAAAAGATAATAATCATTTCTATTAAAAGGATTTCCTCTGATAATTCTGTTCCCTCTCTCTTGGTATCTGCCAAGAATAAAGCTTTTTCGTTGTTTGTATTTTGATAGAAACTAGATTTTAAATAATATTCAAGAGCGATGACGTAAAAATTGTAGAATAGATTTCGTTGTTCTACCATAATTCTTGCAATTTAAAAACCAACAAACGGGATTATGAGCAATCTATCGCGAATTTTCCTTTCTAAAAATAGAGCAGTATTCTTCATTTAATTAAGGAATATTTATAAAATTTTAATAATATTTGTTTTTATATTGTAAACTAGCCGGATACCGTCGCTTCGCTCCGGAACCCTTGCATACATTGCATTATAAAAAAAAAACAAAAAAAAAACTTTATTTATTTACCAAATTAATATTGAGATGGGAGAATACACGATTTCCCAGATCGTTGTGACCTTCTCCGTTTAACTCAGGTGAATTGCGGGTTGGCGCCACACACCTGGGGTTGCGAAAACACACATTTTTGCATGTATCTTGCAAACGCAGAAACGTTTATGAATGACTGATATATCGTTCGATAGAACTTTCAAATACCAACATTTTCTCAATATAATGTTCTCTTCCAATTTTTTATACTTTTCGTTTAAATTGAGAAAAAGTCAAAATTTGACCCTTTAAAAGGTGACATCTTGGAAATCAAAACGTTTTTTCGAAAGATTTTTGTAGCATTTTGTTTGTCTTAAAAAGATCAATATTTTATCCATTTCCATGACCAATCTATCTCTTATAGTTTGGTCACAAAATTGGAAAAACGTAAAGTCTTATGACAATGACAGACAGAATAACGTTTTATAAGATTTGTAAGAATCAATTGAAAGGAACAGACAGTGTAGGTCGAATTTTATTCAGTATCTGGACATAGATTGGAAAGGGTCGAGGGAGCCTACACCGCCGAAATCTCGAAATATACATATAGAGTGCATCCTGTTTTCTTTCGGGTTTTTTTTTTTTTTTTTTTTTTGGTTGCATGGTTGTTTTAGGCTATCTTGAACCCCGTCCCCTCTGTAAATAAAACGCTTCATATGGCTCTGATTTATTGAAATTAACGTCCTAACATTAACAATTTGAATTCTAAGTAATGGCTGTTGGTACAGTTTATCTCATATCACCTCAGGTCTGAATCTCTTGATCTGCCATCGATAAAACACAATGTGTTAAAACATTACAAGCAATAACATTACAAACATGCCAGCAGAATCGAAGTGAAGGTATATGCCTAGCAGGAGCAATAAAAGCAACTGAGGGAACAGGTGTTGGATGTCTTTGCGTACATCTAGATTATAAGGAAGATAGTTTCAGTGATGAAAGTCAAGTTGAAAAAACAGTGAATGAAGTCGTAAGTGTGTCTTGCGAAAGATGCTGTGTCATTGACATGACAGGAGATAGATTTGAAATTGATCTGATATAAGAACCTGGTCATCAAAGTAGTTTGGAATTAAGATACATAAATTTGTGTTAGTGAAAAGAACATAGAATATGTACAGTGAAAGAGCAGTCATGAATCACATTGATCAGTAGAAATTCTATTTATTTTATTTATTTATTTATTTTGTAAGAAAGATACAACGGGAATATACCCAGTTACAGTATCTCTAAAAGAATAACTAACATATAAGGAAATAAACAATGTATGTATAAATAACATAATATCTAACAAAAACGAAGGAAAAAATAAAAAGATACTTCTGAAGATGGATCTATCATAAGAGCTTTTGTTGGACAAAGAATCAACAAGGTAGAATCTGATGGAATTGCTTGAAAATGTTTATAAAAAGCTCATTTAGAATGAATTGTGACAGTGTTTGGGAAGATATCATATAATTGATAGATCTGCTAACATTTATGCAACATGGAAATGGCAGATGATAAAATCATGAAGAAGTACTTGAAAGAAATTGAAGTCTATTTTACTTAAAATCTTTTTCTTTTCGTTTTAAATCGTGAAAATAATCATAATGAACGAAAGCCTCTTTTTTATTTATAATGCTGAAAACAAATAGTATTTTTTTTTCTAAAAATAAAATAATAATTAAATCCACATAGTTCTCTAAATCCATTTGAGTTTACAGCTGGCGAAGATATTACAGAATTACTAACTTGTAAGAGGATTAATATCCTTTGTTTAAGACATCGATAGAAATCCATTGTTTTGGTTCTAATGCTTTTTGTCACTTTTTCGAGCTGATTTCTTGCCAAGGACCAAACAAAAAAAAAAATTAAAATACAAGTTATGTCGCCTCTTGTAATCGCCTTAGATGTTGCTGAATTATTAATCCAGAAGTTCAAAAGTTATTAGGGAAGACACAAATATACAGGAACTGAAGTAATTTACCTCTTTCTTAGGAAAGTAAGCTAAAATGGATTCTCTGATTGATTAGAAGCTTTGAATTTGCTTGAGCCAAAGGTAAAAACATTCCGAATTGAACTTAATCTCAGGATTAATCTACAAATGTACTGATATTTTATTTTATTTTATTTGCATCCATGATTAACTAATTCTTTATTAGCAGGTTATTCATTTAAGTAAGAAAAAGTTAGGTATCCTCCTAACAACTTGTGAATCTTCTTGAGACTTGGTGTGCATATTTATGGACGATCTAACTTTTATATCTGAAATCTTTCTCAAGTTGGTCCCTTGTACAAAAATTAACACTAGTAAGAAAACTTCCCATAGAAAAGCATTGGAACCTAAACAATGGATTTCTATCGATGTCTTAAACAATGAATTAATCCTTTTACCAAATCCATTGATTTTTATATGGTAGGACACGATTATTAAACCTATTTAGTCAACTTAAGTAAATATTGGGGTTCTAATTAATCTTTTCAGAAAATGGAAAATTTGTTACGTTTGTATTTATCAGATTTTATAATTTAAAAATAAAAGTGGGTTTTATGTTGTTTTCACGACTTTAAGAAAAAAACAAAACAAATAAAAATAATAAGAAAAAATTAAGGAATTTTTTTAAGTTTAAGGAAAGCTGGCTTGAAGGTTTTTAATGAACCTCTTGTTTATTTGATTTAATATTGCTTTGCTGTGTTAAAACATTGCACATAAGAATTGAAAATTCTTACATACATTGAATTTGGTAAGAAGATTTAGAGACAGTAAGAGACAGTGAACGCCTTTTTTCTCTTATCTCAGTAACTATAGAATGTTAAGTAGAAAAAGTAATTTGTAAGAGTAAAATTACTCCAGATTTGCTAAAGAATGGTTGGACAGTGATCATATTCCCAGCCACTTCAGTAAGGGACTTGGTGGATAGTAGAAGGAACTGACGATCTGTAAAAGTATTCAAGTGAGGAGCTGGCAATGCTTGTAATTAGATCTGGAATAGAAAATGGGGAGAGGATATCAGCAATAGGATCATATTAAGGAAACAGAGCTTTTTCTTGAAACATGTCCCGAGAGATTAAGCGCTAGTTGATATTTAATATTAAGTCCTTGACTTAAAATGCTGTTTAATTTTCATTTTCTTTTCTGTTTCTTCTGAATTTGAATGGTAAGATTGGAGGGAAAAAAAAAAAGTTCTGAAAGTTAAAAACGAACAACATTTGTAGTTCGCGATAACAATTTGGATGTAAACAGTTTTCAGTATTCTGCTATTCTCTGCCGAAGTTAGAGCTTGAATGTTATAAAACTTATGCTTTTCAGTAGTGTTTCTAAAATATTGATTTACAATGTCCTAATTTGTTTTGAATGAAATATAAACGGTGGTTTATTTGTACTGTCCTTATTACGGTTAGTACTATGATTAGTATTGCAGGAGCGTATTATTGCTATTAAAAAAATAGAGCACGTTCAGTTTCTGCTTTACGAATAGTACGATAATAACAGAACAGAAAGAATTGCACAATCGGAGTTTGATGATTATCATTTTGAAAAGATAGTCAAGAGAGAAACTTTACTGCTTTTTACCAAATTGTGAAAAAAAGAAAAACCCCAAAGCAAAGTTTCTGAAGTGGTTCAAAGTTTAAATGAATAATGTAATTCATTTAAAAAAAAATCACTTCACTCAAAAAAATCAACACAGAATTTGTTTTTTTTTTTTATTTAAAAGAAAAGACATAATTTCTTTTAAAGACTTATTAGATTAAAAAAAAAATCTCTTTTTACATCCACAGTATAAGTTAATACCTAACAGATACTGAATAAGTATGAGCAAAAATTTAGTTCGCTATAAAATATCAATGAATAATGATAAAGAAAAAGTAAAACAAATTCTTTTAAAAGTAAATATTATTACAAAAAAATTGATTAAGGTAATTATAAATATTAACTTGAGAACAATTAATTAATGAATTCCAGAAGACGAGTACATTGCATTTTATTGTTAACAGAACGAAAGTACAATATCACATTTCAGGAAACCCTTGAAGTGGCTTCTGTCAGTGTCATAAATTACAGCGATTTCTTAGCGACCCATTTGGGAGCTTTTGTGATAGCGATCAAATCGGTAGCTATTGCGTTTGTCCTGTCCGTCCGTATCTGTCCACCCCTAACAACTCCCCTAACAAGGTCGGATCGACAAACGGATTTTATCATCGTGTTGAGAGACGTAAACTACATAGGATTAGGGTATTTTTAGAGGCCAACGTCCCCCATGTTCGAGATATTTGACATTGTTTTAATTTGATTTCTGCTATTAGCTTAAAATGTTAGAAATGCAACCATCTTATTTCAGTTGTCAGCTACAGCGTGATCGGTAAGTTCTCGGGCTCATATGCTGAATGTCGGTTCGATTCTGTGTATATACTTTTTTTTTCTTCTCTTAATCTTTTTTTTTTCTCATGTCCGCGTGGATTTTTTTTCTTGCTTTCCTAACATTCTTTTTATTTTTTTTTCGTTAATGTACTTCCTTTTTTTTTATTAGTATTTTAAATTTTTTTATTATTATTATGGGTCGCCCTTAAATTTATGCTTTAGCAAAAATTATATTCACTTGTTTTTTTGAAAAATATACTTGTCAAAGTTGATTTTTTTTTCTTTTTTTTCATATATGTGTGTGTAAATCGATCTGTTCCATTGATTTTCATTAATCATTTGCTTATTATTGGAACATAGATTTTTCCCCCAAAACTTTTCTTGATAAATTTGATAAAGAAAAATGAAGAATATTTTACTTATTTATTTCATTGACTATTAAAGATGGTTTGTCACAAAAGGGTTAAGATTAAGTGATTTTTAGATTATCTCTCAAAGAAACTTAATTTCAACGAAAATGCTTATCGAAAGTACGTACAAAAGTATGAGAGAGAATGTAACCATGATTGCTATATTGCGTATATTAGCATTGTGTAAAGATCCAGAGGCACTCCAGCATAATGTATGAAAGATGATTCAGTTTTGTTGGAGGTGTATTCATTCATGATGCTATTTGGCTCAGTCTCGAGTTCTCAAGACCCTTAAATTATGGAAACACCGGAATTTTATTAAGGATTTTGTAAAAAATGAATATTCTCAAAAAATGGCTGGTCTTTGTTTCCCTGTTTTTCTGGAAGGAAAGTTTTTAAAGATTACTAGGTTCTATCAGCAGCTGATAATTGAAATCATATACGTTTGTTTGAGTAACTAATCTTTGATTATTTTGTGATAAATGTCCGCTCTAAAAACATTACTGATTGCTTCTTTAACGAGATCTTAAAAAATAATAAAATTTAAGTCTTCTGGAAATAGATAAATAAATAAAACCATCTCTTTTTGAATTGAATTTGCTTTTATAATCAAACAAAAGTTCGTCATCATTTATTGATGATTTCATTTCTTTTTTTTTTTATCAGTCCTAATTAACTATAATGAGAAACGGCTTAGAATATAGAAAATGCTATGTATTCAGCTAAATTTCTTTTTTTTTTTTTTGCATAACATCACAGATTACAGAAAGAAAGTAAGAGGATTTCCTGTTTTACAAGTACATAAATTATCCCAAAAATTATTTTTGGCATATTTGATCGTTTCATTTAAATGAAAAAGACTGTTTACGATCGATTACTTAGACAAGCTTATAAGATATAAGCTTATAAGATAAGAGATGTACAGCTCGATTGACGAAACCAATGTTATGTGGTCGTGGCCCCGGTAAGGTAAAGTCGCCAAATACCGCACCCCACTTTGTTTTTTCATCGTAATTTTTCTAAATTTTCATATAAAGCTTCAAAAAAAACACCATTTGATTACTTATTTATTAGTGTATTAATAAAAAGAAACAATATTACGCTTTTTAAGCAAATAATTGAACGATGAGCTCGAAACCTAAATAATAGTTTTCTCAAATTTATAATTATGTGTTCCTAATGTCGCCCCCGGGTACGGTATTAGGGACACATAAGTAATGTACTAAGAACAAGTTGAAGTACTGCAAATGTTTTTAATTATTTTCTATATTAAAGTTACGAAATCATGTTTTATCACAAAGTAAAGTTTTATTCTTCTATATTAATTCTCCAAGCATGTAGCAGAAATGAACATAGGATTTTCGCCTTCTTCTGCACAGTCTTCATGGCATCAAGTAAAACATTTCGTGCATCTTATCCTATTTTCTCCACCTCGATCTTCCGAAAAGTTCTTCTCACAGAAAGGGAAAAAAAAAAAAAAAATGTGTCATTGAAAACACATGAATCATTCCTAATGTTGTGCCTAATACCGAACCTGGGCGATATTAGGGACACCACTGGGTACGATATTAGGCTGTTTGACATTTTTCCATGACCAACCAAAAAAAAAAAGTTTACAAAATGTAACCTAAAATTTTGATGAATCCGTTTAAATCTTTGACAAAAACGTTCTAAAAATGTAGGTAACTATATTGTATTATAGACAAACCCTTTCACTATACGTTACTGCAAAGATTTTGGAAAAAAATTACATTTTCGATATAATTTTATTTTTCTTCTGCTGGCGACAATTTCTGTAGCTCCTTCCTTCACAAGTCAAAATGGCCGAATCACGTGACCTGTTAATTGGCTTCGCAACTGGATTTCATAGGGCACTGCCTGTTTTCAAGAAACCAAGGGGTACGGAAATAGGGCCGGGTGCGGTATTTGGCGACTTTACCTTATCAAGTTAGATGATTATTCTCCCAGGACCAATATTAAGTTAAATCAGCCGTTCTAAAATCTTATTTTGGGCATGGCCCTCTCAAGGTTTTTTCCAAATTCAATGATTTTCCCGTGAAGCAAAACGAAGAAAAAGTGGACATGTACAGTCCTATATTATAAAGAATATCATAAACGTTTCTGAGAATAGCTGAGGGATAACTCTAAAGGGATCCTGTAGCTTTGTTCTATTGGTATTTACATTCATACGGATTCTAGAATTATGCTATTTATGTACGCACATATGTATGGCTGTGTCTACGGTAGATCTTAATGTGACTATAATTGCACATTTCTAACATACGATGAGTAATCATTATCATTGCGGATACATTTCAATAGTTACCCATACATAGAGTCTAGGAAATATTCAAAATTCCGTAATAACAGGAATTTTTTAATTCTTTCATTCTTTTGTATCGGCAATAATAATAACAATAAAAAAAGCCCTCCTCGACGCTAATTACTTTCAGGTTCCATTACCATTGCATTGGTGACGCCCAGTACTTTGAGGGTCTGATTTTTCCTAATTCTGAACAAAAGAACTATGAAAATTGGTATATGAAAACCAAAGAGGGAAATCCGCTCTAATGCGCAGACAATGTGAATACATTAAATTGCTTAACCAACCAAACAAGCAAATGAGGCACCAACCAGTCTTAGAAACATACAACAGCGTCTTTAAAGACAATCATCGGTCGCATTGAAAGGATAATTTTCGTAAAATAACAGCTATCAACTAGAAAGTATCTGAACCTGTCCTGCTACTATTTTCTCTTGGCGAAATTGTTCAAAATGTAGACTAACTACATTAGGATACGAAAAGGCTTCTTGATATTATACAGCATTGATACAGAAAGATCTGTCTACAACTTTAAAATGATAGGATGTAAATTAAGAAGAGAGAGATTATGTAAATAAGAACAGTAAAGGCCGAATCAACAGTATTATTAACTATATAGAGAATTACCTCTTGAAGATTGTCTCTGGGTCCATAAGATCTTCAAGTGTTAGAAATTAATTTCATTCTGATGTATGGCAAGTAAATATTACACAATGTTGTGAACTTATAGAATTATGTAGTATTTTCATTGCTTCGAAAATCAATAGTTATGTAGTTAGCTGCTAAATTTCGAATCTCATCGGTATCTCGAAAGATCAAATTTAGCGACAAAATGTTGACTTGTGAGATGGTGTAGCCAGTACATAAGCAAAACGGAACAAATTTTCGAGGGTTTCCATCAAACTTATTATAAATATAGTTATATAATAATTTTTAATGATCATAAAATTTACTGTAGGCTTCATGATCACATAACATTTATTCTTAGCCTCAGTAATAGAGAACAGAACTGGATCGTCCCTGATCAAGCGGGGGAAAAAAAATAGATATAATTGCAAAGTAACGATTTAAGAAAATGATTCACTTAATATTACTGTTTAATGGCAGCGTATTGAGAAAAAAAAATCATTCATTATCTATAGTACAAACTGTAAATGTATTAGTTCTTTAATTATACAGTGAAACTTGGATAATTCGAAGCTGAAGGGACCAGAGAAAAAGTTCGAATTATCCAAAAATTCGAATTACATATATTTTCTCAAACAGAAGAGATAAATAAAAAAGATTAACTCCACGATCAAAGATTTAACACGTAAACTTTATCTAAGAATACTGCTACAATTTTTTTTCATTAAATCAAACATTTTTTACTAGCTTAATTATTCATAACTTTCAAAAAAAAAAGCAGATATTTTTAATTGCTTCATTGAATGCAATCTTTGTGTCCTAGCATATGATTCCAACATCTGGGTTGCCAGGTCATCTCGTTCTTTTTCTATTTTTTTCCATTGCCATTTTTGCTGCTCAAGATTTTATCTTTGTTCTTCAAATATATCGATAACAAATTGGATGGAATTCCAAATTCCTTGGCGATTTCCGATTTCTTTTTAAGGCCTTTTTCCACTTCCTTCATCACCGCTACTTTTTCAGCTAATGTTAATGACTTATAAGGAGCTTTAGCTTTTGACAATGGCTTAGTAAGAGTTTAGAAACAATACTTAAAGCACAAGCACAAAAACTAAAAATGTATATAACCCCATTACATCATTCACAGGAAGCGCATGTGACTCTAAGACCAAAGGGGTGTGGGAGGGGGGAGGGTAACAACAG
>JAFIDM010009631.1:196352099-196371578 GCA_023159025.1 Thereuonema tuberculata
ATTGGATGATCGTTTTGATTTTGAATTTTTATGTTCTGAATGTGAATAATTTTCCTTGAAGTAAAAGTTCAGCATAATTCATACGGCTTCCTTAAAGATAAAGGAATCGTCACTGGTTGTTATTAATGTAACAGATTTTAATAAATATATATTATGGTGTTGCAATATATGCATTGTCAGATAACTAATGTTTCTCTCACGTTGGTTAATACGTAATTAGCAAAATCCCCGTTCTTCGTATGTATTACAACGGATGATTTGAATGGGAAAGAAATTGAAATTGCAAGATCACTTCCAAATGGCAGGGAAAAGCATTGCGAACCGCTTAACTCAGATGTATTGCGGGTCACCCCCCCCCCCCAAAAAGTTTATTTTTTATACTTTTTACATTGTCTACACTATAGAACCTATCCACATGCTTAAATTTAAAGTTTGTAGCATGTTGGGAAGTACGCTAAACATTTCGAACAGATACACACACACTCATGTCCATAAATTTCCCTTTTATATTATAGACTAGCCGGGTACCGTCGCTTCACTCCGGAACCCTTGCATACATAGCATAAAAAAAAAAAAAACTTTATTTATTTAGCAAATTAATATTGAAATCGGAAAAATACGAGTTCCCAGCCTGTTATGGCTTTCTCTGGATAACTCAGATGTATTGCGGGTTGGCGCCACACACCTATATATATCGATAAGGCAACTTTAAAGCGAAAATATAAATCCTCTTTATTCCCTATCCCGTGGAAATTTCGGAAAATCCGGCCTTATTCCTTGTCTACATCATAAAGGTCCAAGGGTTTGGGCTGGTCCAAGGTCCTTTCTAGGTCCAAGGGTTTGGGCTGGGCGTTGATTAGTCAGTGAGTGAGTGAGTGAGGACTTTTCTTCTTATAGAGGTAGATGTTGATTTGTAGTTAACTATAGAAATTTCCTTCATGATCAGCAACTAGAGAGCCATTGTCTATTGAAAGAAAAAAAAGAAAGAGTGATATTTCAGAGCTATTCGTTGGGAAGAAATCAAAGAATATCTTATGAACTCTTTATTTGGAGGACTCCCGTGAACCTATTTGGATTATATAGTAATAAGAGTAATTGGCCATTTTGCATTTCATCACCTAATAGACATTCTTCTGGTGAATAGGATCTATGGCTCCCTCTTGTGTTGATTCGTCCTTTAGACATCCATTGGCAAATTGCTTTATCAGTCAACGTACGCTCAAGAGAGTATGTTAATAAAAGCAATTTCTTAATTTATTTTCTTTAATGTTCCGCTATAGAGGAAGAGTTCATTCGCCATTTTAACCATGAGGGATCTTTTAATCTTGGCATTCCATTGGTCTAATTACAGGTCAAATAGATATCAGTGCTAGGCTTTCGAATCTTCATAATAATTCCCAAACTATCTTTTGTTTCTGTGCAGTAAAGGCTTTTTAATCTTTGCCACACAATTCTCTTTTTCTGCAAGAATAATTTGGATATAAAAGATAATAAAAACGTAAAAAATAATTAAAGGTAATGAATTTAATTGAATATTTTGTTGTTTCATTTTTGTTGTTTATTATTTTCTTTTTCAGTATTTAAATTCAAACTTTTTATTTTTGTAGCTTGAAGCTTCTATTTTAACCAACTTTCTCGTTTGTGGTAGGTTTTTGCGTTTTAACTTCGTCTTTAGAATGGACTAACAATTCTAATTCAAAGAAAAAGCTTATTCGGTTTTTACGTTCGAAATTTAGAAAACATGGAAAGGTGGAAGGAAACATGTATAGAAAGAAGTTTGAATACTTTTTTTGCTCCACTTTAGATGATTTTTAAACTGTTCTTCCAGTTCACAAACGGAAATCTACCTTTCGTTAACAGTTATTTTTCACTCTATATTTTAGGAATTATTGTGAACAACTTCAGGATTGCTCCACTTTGTTTAATCCAAATCTCCGGGTTTATGCAAAAAAAAGGGAACATATTAAATTTTAATCATTTTATCTAACTTCCCCTCCCTTCCTAAAGAAATCCTTTATACGCCCTTACTTACTCATCGTTTCACAATAAATATCGTTATTCATATTTATTATTTATTCATGATCAGTTCATGATTTATTTAGTTAGTTACCCATTAGTAATGAGTTTTTTTTCTTTTTTAACAGTAAATCGAAATTATAATTAGCTTTGTTATTCTGTAATGTTACTCTGACTAATTTAGTTTTTATTTCTTCTTGTCTATTAAAAAGTCTTCTAATTCAGCAGAGATGTCTATGTCTTTTCAGGAAATAATAGAAGATTAAAATATTTACGCTAAAGTATGAGAAATACATACAATAAAAAAACTAGTTTCAGTAATTGGATGTGCTGGGATTGTATTGAATGTTCTCATCGTTTCCGTTCCGTTGTTTGGGATTTATTATTAACATTGGCCTTTTGAATTGCAGCTAATTATTTTCATTTAATAGATTTCTATTATCTTTTTTTTTATTCCTTAATTAGTGTACTATTTCAGTGTTATTATTTTACGTATTTGGTTTTTAATTGTCCACACTGAATTTTCCCCAATGTCTTTGTAATTTTCCTCACACTGTGTTCTAAGTTCGAATGGATTGGTTGACTTTATACTGTATTAAGAATGGAATCCGTCATTGCTCGTTTTTTCAGGAGTAATACAGTATTAAATGCTCAAAAGATTACTTCCCGTGCTCCAAATTAATTTAGTCCCTCCCCAGTCAATTTCACTTCACGTCCAGACTTAGCTTCTAAATTGAAGCGAAAGACTGTAAAACGTCTTTAGTATTATCCAGAGAAGTTCACGATATGCCATTTAGATAGAAAGCAATAAGCTTTTGCCTTTTCTTCAAATACAGACTGTAACAAACGGGTTTTAAAAGGATCAAAAGAAGATGCATATTTTTATCAAGCTATTGACCACTTTTAACGTCCAAGATTTCAGTTTTGAATGGAATGACCTATTTTAGAAAGCTTATCTATTTGTGTTAGATATCATAACTTTTAAGGTAAATTGAACATTCAAAATAGTATTTAGTTTACTAAATCTGCACGAAATTGAAAATCTTTTTAATATAATAAATTGTAAAGTAAACATTTTTCTAAATTCAGAATGTATATTAAATCGTAATTAACATGTCCGTCCGTCTGTTTGTAATGCAATTTCTTAACATCATTTAAGCTTTGTCCTTCTGCTCTTGATACAAATTGAGCCAAATGCCAATTCAATGCGGATACAAATTTGTTGCCTTCATTTTTCAATTTTATTGCTCTTTTTTATTTGATTTTTTTTATTGTAAGTTTGATAATAAAAGTTACAAGAAATACATAACAGTTATAATAGATTTTCTTTTGTGATTTCTGTGGGAAATTTCACAGCAGTAATACGATCAATCCGGTCTGAGAGGTCTTAGCTATGGGGAGTATTTTTTTCCCAGTATGCTTTTGAATACATTACAAGATTCTTCGATAAATGAAGTTTCAAGAATCAATTAAGTTTATAAAAAATTAAGTATATAATATATAATAAGCAGATAATATTTTATTTAACTTTCTCTTTTAACTTTTAAGAGATTCTTTGTTCGATTTATGTAAAAGTTCAATATCGCTTATATTTACATGATGATGTTCATGGATAGTATTGATACATCCTATTACTCTTTTTAACTCTTAATATGCTTTTGAATAAAAACGATTTTAGAATACAATTCTAAGTCTGAATACGCATGCTTGTTTGTGCGTCCTCATGTGGTCAAAATAATCCGAAAGCTATTTATTCTAAGAAACTGAAACTCAGCGGTTTATTTGAATGGTGCATCAATCGAATAGGCTATGATTTGGTTGTTCCTTTTCCAGCATTTTCGGAATATCTCTTAACACTACGGTAATTAGAAGCAGATGTTGAAGTGAAGAAGGGAGCCTCAGACAAAAAAATAATAATAATAATAATAAAAATGCTACTACTGTTGCCTGGAAAGATTTGAATCATGTTGAGAGCTATGATAATTACTGATTATATAGGCTTTTAAAAATAATAGAAAAAAAATATCTTTTTTTTTTTTTTTTTTTTCGGTTTGATTTAACACTTACATTTTCCTTGTGCTTCATTTTCCACATTGACTCACTCATTTAGATCTCAAACTACTGCTTTTCAATTATGAAAGATCCTGATTTCTCTAGAGCTTAAAGGCAGAATCCATCAGCTTGCAATTGTTGAAGCCAGGAAATATAGTGGGCCTAGCATTTGTTGTGTTGTTCGTCGTTTCGCAGAATTGCTTTTTTTTTTTTTTTGAAAATCATCATTCTATTGGCACAGAGTCGTCGTCGGTTTCAAAGCAGAATATTGACTCGGGATGCGATATATAAATGACTGACGTTAAATTGTTTCAGATGCAAAGGTGGTCTCCCGAATTTTGCATTTATACGGTGTAGGGTTATTATGTGTAGACTACAATTAAACCTAAAGTCAATACGTTATAGTTACCAGTTAAGATTATCGATTATGATTTTTCTCCTTATTTTGAAAGTAAGTTCGTTCACTGAATTAGTTCTGCACAGACGATTTGCTTTGCAAATTTTTTATTAAAATAAATGACTTACAGTAGGTGAATGGCGTTTAGATAATTAATAATAATAATAATAATAACAATAATAAATAAATAAATAAAAATCATTGGTTTGGTGGTATTGGAACTCATCTAGTACTACACGCATTATTTCTAACGGATATTAATTTATGTTAATTAATCGTTCTGCAGTAGATCGAGTATCCAATAATTACTGTAAGAAAGAATATTTCATATTAAAACATTTAAATAATTCCTTTCGAATAAATACTCAGGATATTTCTGTGAGCTTCCATTAAGTTTCTTTAACTTACTTGAAATCTCTTAAATATCATCATGAAACAGATGTGGGGGAGATTTAGGCCTATCATTATACAGAGAAGTGCGTAGGCGGTTAAGGGTAGATCGGTGAGCCACTTTGAATTCTTAAATTTATACATGAAATTAATGTGTGAAGAATGGCATGGAAAATTAAAACGATAAAAGTATTTTTTTTCTTTTATTACGTATTATTAAGTACTCACTACAGCTCAAAACGAAAATCTACACCTTGGCCCTAAAGTATTTTTGCTATTGTTTAAAGAAGTGGTTCTTAGCTGGAACTTCTATAGGGAGTGAGATATGCAAAATATTTTATACATAAAGATTCAAATTATATTTAAATTATACATACTCTATTTATGCATACAATAGCAATTATTTTATTTTATCGAAACGAAGCATTGTTAACGTTTGATATTAATAACATCAATTATAATTGTGTCAAATGTAATTGAGAAAAAAAAAGGATGCAGTTTTTTTCATTTTTTTTAAAATTTTATGGTGAAATTAGAATAAAATATGTAATCTTTTTTCTTTGATTAATATAATATAGCCTATATTAAGTTAAGAGTCGATTCTCTAAAAAAACATCTGACAAACATTGCATTAATAAATTTTGAGTAAATAAAGAAATTAAGAATCACTGTAGTAAAGATTAAATAAAACAAGAAATTTTTACCGTATTTACTCGCGTATTTTTCGCCCTCGCGTAATTTACGTACCCCAAATTTTAAGGGCATATTTTGGATTTTTTTCTCGCATAATTTTCTCAGTGTCGAATAGTAGACTGGTCAGTTATAATGGTAAAGGGCCTCACCACGCTCATCTTAAACTGCCTTCCACCCGACCATAAAACGTTTGCTTTCGTGAAGGTCGCCTCTCGCTACAAGCCCACTCCCCCAAACTGAGGTTTACTACAGCTGTAGGTAGTGATAAACTCGCAATCGGTTTACTTGTTTGCTATTTGTGACGAAAATGAGTGAAAAGCAGAAGCTTACCAGTAAATGTAGTCGTTACACGGCTAGTTTTAAAGTTCGTGTAATTCTATGTGCGGAGAAACAGGGGAACCGAGCTGCTGGGAGAGAATTTGCTGTTTCTGAAGGATTTTTTTATTTCTCGCATAATTTACGCACCTCTATTTCAAAACGATTTTTTCCTGCAAAAAAGTGCGAAAAATACGCGAGTAATACGGTAATTTTTTTTTTTTTATTAATCCGAAATAGGTTTTCAATTAATTAATACATATAAAACAGCAGATCTTTTAAACTTCGAATATTAATTTTGAGTATAGTTATCTTTAAAAGTAGTGAAAGGACCATTTATTTATTAATGTAATTTTTTTTCCCTTCCGAAATCAGAATTTAAAAGTCAGATCAGACTATGGCTTTATTTATACCGAGATTCAATCTGCCGCTGTGGGCGTCATTCAAAATAGCCTCCTCTTTGGTGCGATCGTATCATCAGTAATGGTTCTCTTTTCCGGTTTGTACTTCTCTTCCATCCGTTCTGAGAGAGGATTATGGTTCCTGTTCGAGATAGAAGCACGGGTCATAACCTGAATCATAATAGTTTATTTGTTGTGCTAAACTGATGGCGTTTTGTAAATTATTTAACCCTTTCAGAAGAGAACTATTGGAGTTTCTATTTCCAAAACAGCAGCTGTTTCGCATTCTGTTCACATTAAAAAATATATATATATATATATATATATATATAAAAAAAGGTCGACCTTAGTGTTAGAGGGTAAGAAATGAAATCACTTCCAGGTAGCCGAAGCTCAAGGTTAAGTTCTTAGGTTTCGCTGTTTTGAAATTTATAGTTTCAATTCGCCGCAGCATATTTTACCGTGAAAATTCAAAGAAATAAATACATTTCTTTAAGCTTGTTTTCCCTTTATGCGTCTACATTGCATTTTCTTCAGCTATTAGCACAAATATTAATATTAGTCAATGCATTGATCACTCTCAGATAATAAATGATTTAAACATTTTCGAAATATATGATTGGATAAGCTATTAATTAATTTGCCAAATTCTTTCACTGTTATATTAATTTGGTTTATCACTACGATTAAAAAAAAAATCAATTTAAGATTAGCATATCAACTTTCAACCATTTGGAAGGTAAGACTAAACAATAATTGTTCAGACAGTGGATAATCAAAACCTACACAACACTTTCCTATTATTTATTTATTTATTTATTTATTTATTTATTTATTTATTTATTTATCACATCTGAAGGGAATTTTGAAGGGAATCGTGTGATGTTAATTTTTTGGTCCTAAGTTCTTTACTTCATTTAATAGGTCTAATTTATAATAAAATCAATTATTGCAATTACTGTTTCAACTATCATTAAATTTTAAGTAGTTTTGCGTTATTACAAATAGCAAATTATTTAGGTAGTTTCGGACCATTTGATCTTTTATGTAGCAAATCGATAAGAATCTTCATGTGATAGTCTCAGATATTACTAAGTATCAGCTTCCTAAGGTGAAAATTATTTTGGTAGTTATCTTGATCACCAATTGTTGAACATGCATCCTTTAACTTAAAGTGTTCAATAAGTGTTCTATAAGTTTTTGTTCTAACCTTTTCAGCTCATCGATGCATCCACTAAGAACATATTCACAGATGGTATTAGGTTGTGCGACCCTTTTTAAGTAAGATCGTACAGAAGTGTGAGAACTTTTTATTTAAGTAATTAGGCTTTCACACATACACGTCATCTAACCGATAACAAAAAAAAAAAAAAAAAAATACGGTACTCTTCATGAGATCCAGGAATGAAGTTGCAAAACTTAATTCTGAATGATATGCGTAAAATACTTAAATAAAAGAAAATGTTATTTTTAATGCTAATTAATATTTCTTCTAACATACTTCGTGTTATATTCACGAAATAGTAAAAAAATAACAATAACAAATAATATAAGGTCAGTTTTGCAATTTGCATTCATTATTGCAATAACAATCGAATTTTAAGTTAATCTATATCATTGAATTTGTTTTCTGTTAACTTATTTGTACTGATGTTAAGCCTATGAGAAAAATCAGTCAGTGTGTGTGTGTGTGTTTTCCTAATAAGAACATTTGAACTGCTGCAAGGATCTTCTTGAAACTTGGTACGCACATTTGATAACTAGAGACGATATAACTTTTTTAATATTTGAAATCTTTGCCAAATGGGTTGTTGTAGAGAAATTAGTACGAGAATGGGACAAAAATTCCCATAGAAAAGCATTGGAATCTAATCAATGGATTACTATCCTATTTCTGTTATCTCTTATTGTCTTAAACAATAAATATTAATCCATTGTGCTCCAATTGATTCGATTAAAATTAATTCTATTTAAAATGTAAGGAAATAAGGCGAATTCAATTTCAGAATTTTCAGAATTTTTTTTTCTTCAGAAAATTGAAAATTTGTATTGTTTATATTCAGTAGGTATTAGAATTTGAAAATAAACAACTTCTTTTCGTTTTTATAGTTTTCACAACTTAAAAAAAATAAAACACAAAACAAAACAAAAAAAAACCAACCGAAATTTTAAGAAATGACATTTTGAGAAAGTAGGTTTCTTCGAACTTCATGCTCTTTCTAATATCTTAATCTTAATTTTAATCAATATCTATTTCTATCTTTACTTAAAATTTTGAGGTTATTTCATCTACAATTATGTTTCTAATGTACCTTTTTTTAAATTCTGCAATGTCAGATTTATGTATTTTCTGATTTTGAAAGAGCTTGTCATATGAATCTGTTATGCATTATGTTCTGTATATTTTTTGTTGAAGCAGTTGTGTATAAACAGTATACTATGTCATCTGCTTTAACATTGAATCGTCTTATGTTTCAGTAACATTACATTATAATTCGGTCTCCAACAAGGACGAGACTTGTTACCAAGTCACTTTAGAATTGTATGAAGTTTCGTGATCACAGCTTTGAAATATGCAGTAGAAGGACAAACAGACAACTTTCTAAAATTTTATATTAGAAAATATATATTAGTAGATCCAGATATAAAAATCCCCCAAGGATAACTTGGATTATTCAAGGTTACCCTAGCCTAAATTTTAATAACAGAAAACTATTTATATTTATGAATATTACTATTATAATTGAAATTTGTATAAACTTAATCAAACTTCTTAAACCATTTAACATTTTTTAAAACTTTGACAGTGTTCTGTAAGCACTTCTGTAAATTTTGAATGCTTTCGTGAAATCTTTAAATAACAATTTAGGATTGAGCAAAAAATAAAAGAAAAGAAAAAGAAAGACGGAGCTGTAATTGCGAAATCTACTTAGGAAAAGAGTCACGGCGCTGATGAAAATAAATAGGTAAATCTACAGAAATACAAATTTCATACATGTACCTAAAGTCAACTTTAATGAAATAGTTTCGAAGTTTTTTCACGAAAATGTAGTGACTGTTACGCCTGTTTCTCACCATCTATCAAATTCTCACATCACAATTTGAAATTCAAAAATTTTGTCGTTGTATCATTTTTGTTTTTGTTTTATTATTTTTCATTTTAAGTCGCCACAATGAAACTTTAATTGACATCAAATTAGTAAAATGAAATATTCTTTTCACAAGTGGCACTATTTGTTAGCTTGTTATTGGCATGATTCAACATTAACATTGAACTCAAAGTAACTTATTTTGCTTTCTTTGAAAATATCTGTAATATCGTATTAAATGTTTAGCAGGTTTTTTTTTTTTTCGTTCAGCTGCAAAAGTCAGCTCTGTTGCAGATACGCCTCAATTGTTAAATATTGCTTATAAATTTCAATTGAAATTTTTCATCGGTATTAAAAAATATACTAAGCATAGAAATTTATTTTTTTTTTTTTTTTAAATTTGGATGGCTGGTCATCCTTAAACTAAAGGGGTCTTGGTCTTCCCTTCCCAACCTATCCCCGTAATTTTGAAGACGACGTTTTTTTTTTTTGGTTGTTCCAAGTCGGCTTCTAAGTCCCTACACGAAATCAAATTCTTGTACTCTCCCTGAAATTAAGATTTAAGCGGAGTTATTGCAATATTATTTTTGTTTTCGAAAATTTCTGAGCTCATGAAAAATTTAGCTAGATTTCTACGGATAAAAGATCCGAATAATGCCATCTAATAACACAGAATGATCTTCAGTTGTTGTTGGCGTCTGTCCAATGCACTGAAAGCATCCGGTGGCGGATGAGAAAAATAAGAGGAAGAAATCACTTCTCTATTTGATCCTTGCTCTTTTTTTTTTTTTAGGTCTGAAACCTGTCTTTTGCTTTCGTTTGTTCTCATATTTTTTTACAGGTTTACGTGGCTTTAGGTGGGGCTGACAGAAGGTTATATTTCCACTTCGAAGATATCTTGGAAGACATAGGGCAATAGAAGGAGTAACAAATGGAGAAATTCCTCAGTGAAAAATAGAACCATTTTTTCAAGTATTGAAAAAACTTATAGAAACATTAAATTTTAAGTAAAGCATTTTTTAAATCTAAATTTCTTATTTGATTTATCTAACATTCATATAATATTATTAATTAGATTAGGTACTGATATTTCAAGTAATTAATAACTATTTGAAATATATATTGATAGTTATAACTTATTAAATTTATTTTTAAATAAGTCTCATTACTTTAAAGCTGATAATATGCTTTATAATACAATAAAATAATAATAAATCTTATATTTAAATCAAATAAAAAATAATAATTAAAAAATTAAGTTAACAAAATGATAAAAAATTTCTAATAATGAAATAAAACGTAAAAAGAGATTTTTTTTTTTTAAATTTGCATTGTAAATAAAAATAATGACTAATGTAATGAACTTTTTCAATTTTGCTTATACTTAACAAATGTATTAAAACATACTGATGTAAGTGTTTAGGGATTCTTTTCTTATATGAGTTGGCAAATCGTGTTAGATTCGAGTTATCCGGTCGCTAACAGTTAAATGCTGTCTTGGAATGCTGACACCGACTGTATTGAGGGTATTTCTTATCATAAAGATAGTTTAATCAGGGTCAGTACCTAGAGTGGGTGTGAAACCCTTGGCAAATATTACTTACCTGTCCGTGTCTATGTAAATAATTTTATTACCCAAATTCATGGACCCATTTGAAATTGAGTAAATTACGGATGAACTATTAGAATAATAGTACAGAAGAGGTACTTACTAAGGACGGTACTGAGTAACACTGCTTACGTTTCTTGCTCACTTTAATGCCCAGTTATGTTGTTAGTTTGTTGCGGCAATGTTAACAGTGTTCATTGTACTTTCAAATAACTTACGACAGTTAACAATAAACTATAAATTTATAAGCATTTAAGTGACAGTTGGCTGACTTTGTTTAGGTAGCCTACATTCAGACGTTCCCATATTTCATACAGTACATCCAATATAAATAAGATACAATACATCCAATCCAATTCGCTTGCTTGTGCAGGTCATTCATAATTATTTTGTTTTATTCTGCATATTTCATTTTTATCTTATTTTTTTGTGTCTATGACAAAGTGCGGACCTGGGACAAGGGTTCGGCTGCCTGGTCTACATGCAATACTGGTCTTAATGATAGTTAAATGATTAAGAACTATTAAATATTTAACTGTATTTAAATATATGTTCTATATTACACTTCAATGTTAATAATATGGAGTCGTGGGAGGGAAGGAAGATGGCATTATATCTTTTACACTAATTAATAATTGAGAAAGAGCTCTTAGTATTTTCCCCAATTAAATTCGAAAATTTAGTGAAATTTATTTAAATCTATTCTCAGAGTACTTTTTTTAGGGTGATCGGTTTCATATGTCATCTTCGTCACCTTTGATCTCTTGACATAAACTTTAGTTTTTTTTCTTTGTTCCTAATTGAAAGACACACAAAAAAAGAAGCTAACTTCGTTAGTTGTGTTCAGGATTAAAAAAAAAATGTTCCTTGACCTTCGCCTCTAAGGATCTAATAAATACTAGAAGCACTAAGGAGAAGAAGGAGAAAGAATCTGTTCTTCCAACTGCTAATTACCTCGCAGTCCGAGTGTCTTTCTTGTAGCCATTTAACTTGTCATCTTAATTGTATATTTCAGAGTGAGTAAATGAGGTAACTGGTATCTTTTTATTTTTGAACCGGAAGTTACTCATAGTCCTTCGAACTAATGATATTGATTTAGTAATCTCAAATTGTATTGATTTATTTGTGATTCATACATTGGTTGTTTATGACTGTAGAAGAGAAGAAGCATGTAGTTAAGGAAAGGAAATTTTTTAATTTTTATTTTGGACAATTAGCTCTTAATGATTTAGGAAATCAAAAATGTAATATAAATGTAAAATGGTTACAGTGAATATCTCTTAATGATATATTCCTTTGTTGTTCTATTTCGTAAGGGTATATTATATATGTATCATTTAAAATTCCGCGATAGCTAAGGAAGTCAGCATTATATAGAGATATAATACAATTTGCCATCTCGCATAATTGAAACAGTCCTTAACTAAACACATACATCAATAAATGTACATAAATACATTTCTAAGACTTTATATTATGATTTTGATAATCTGATATAAAAGTGTTATTTATAAGTCATCGAACAGTTGATTGATTAGGAGCAGTCAAGTACTTGTTACTGGGTGATGCTGTAGCCTACACTCATAAGTATTATGTTCGTTTGAGCATGTACATGCTATTTGTTTTGAGAAACACCCAATTAGTTCATATAGTCGCTGATCTGTTAGCAGCAAAGACATACCTTCACCATTGAAAATTAATTAAAAATTAAGAGTCCTTTTAAAACACAATATGAATTAACAATATTTAAAAAATAATGTTACTTGTTTAAGCAGTTACAGCAGTTTACTTTTTATATGTTTGCTTATTCATAGTGTGTTTTAAAAGGACTTCATTTTTATTTAATTTTTACAGTTTTTCGCAGACATTAAAGTTTCAAGTTCAAAATACCTTCATCATTGTTTGTGACAATGGATGGGTCCACGGCGAAACGACATATGGAAACTGTCATCCCAAATAAACAAAAAACAAGCTTTTTGGGGGGAAAAATAATATTTTAAAAGAGCGCAAATTCAACTGTCAAACATGTGACGGCATTTATTTTTCAAAGTCGCAACCAGCATTTTTTTTATCAAATCGATATCGATCGTCTAGTCTCAAATCAGAATCAAAATTATTTTAACATCTACAGATATCTGTATTAAGTTATCAGCGCCGATCAGGTTTCATTTGACTGGCCATAATACAATGTCTGTCGGTTTTGACAATGACAGGAAACAATTCAATACATACAGGTTTCGTATTTTCTACTCGATTGTTTCGCCATCCTAAATAAGAATATGTTTCAAATAACCAATCGAAACAAATTGTACTGAATTCTGTTGAAAACTTCGCTGAGAAATTTTTAAGGAAATCTGTCCACGAGTTTTAGCGTGATTCTTGTACAGATAGACGAATATAGTAGAAGAGGGAATAGTAAAACTCAGTCAATAAAGCCATTTCGATGAGTAGGAAGAAAAGAAGTTTGAGTTTCGTATTTGTTCATTTAAATCATTGAATTCCTGGCGATTATAAAAATGTTTTGCACTGACTACTGTGTTAGATAGAGATTTCCTCAGCGATTATTAAAATATATTTAACTGCATATTTTTACTACAACTTTATCAGAACAGAGAATAGCTTATACAACCGTACATCTTTATATAATGCTTATAGCCATGGTAATCTATTCTTCATCGTATCGGTCAATGTCCATCAGATCCTTAAGCAGTTATATTCTTTTCTTTACTAGTATATAAGCCCCGTCAACAATGACCGGATAATAATGTGACGGCTTTTATATTGAGATAGAGTATTTGCCCGTCATTTGTAATTTCTTCATTAAGTCGAGAAATGTCTGTAACGACTCCAGTTCGTCGCTGAGGGCGAGCTTCTGCATCCAATGCTCGTCTCGCCTGCGCTTGTAAAAAAATGAACGTTGAAATTTAAATTTTAATCTAACAGGCTAAAATTAATTATTATTTTTTTTCTCTGTCTCTTCTCTCATTGCGTCACACACACAGAGAGAGTGTGATAACAGATACAGTAGAACCCCTCTAATCCGTCACCTTTGGGACTGGGGGTATGGTCGGAACGCAATAAAAGGTCGGATTATCAGAAAATACAGAAAAATACGGATTTACTGCGTTGCCAAGCAGTTCAAGTTTAGGCTTTTTCAATTTTTTGCGATTCTTACGAGCGTTTTCACCATCTACCATCACTGTATATGCAAGTAAACAACACAATGGCGCGACGGGTGGTGAGTCACCGACGACTCGGGAACAAGTTCGGTCGGCTCGAGCACGGTCGGATCAACCGGAGTGGCGGACCAGCGGAGGGCGGACGAGAGGGGTTCTACTGTATTGAACAATAATTACAACGCAGTCCCTGGTGCCTAATGGATAAGACGTCTGGCTTCGCGTCAGAAGGTTGTAGGTTCGATTCCCAAAGGGAATGTTTGATTGTAGAAATTAGAATAATTTTTCAAACACAGAGGAACTGCGTTGTGCACAGAAAGATCTGGAAAACTATATAAGAGATTGAATACTTCCTACCATTCATTCCCACCAATCCCTGAAGATTATATATAGGTCTGAGATTTACAGATTTATGACTGTTTCGGAACATTTTTGCTGATGTCTGAAGCGTTAATATCGAAAATATCTTCTTTTTTTTTCTGATTATTTATATTTCTTGAGAGAAATTATGTTCTTTGGAATTACAGTAATATAATGACATAAAATAAGACTTTATATAAATATGGTACATTTTTTGATAAGCTTGAAAAAGAACCTTAGACTGAAATGCTGATTTTTTTTTTTTAGTTTAAATTCTTCCAGAACTTGTGAATCCCTTGGAATCTCACTTCAAAGCTTCCCTATGTTAAGGCTTAGTGTATTTTTTTTTTTTCTGAGTTTCAAAAATGCCATGAAATGTCTTGTGTACAAGACCTTTGAGGAAGATACTCCAGCTCTTCTGAGGAAAATGTTCCAACTCTGATCGTAATGGCTTCAAAACATAAATAATGTGAGCACATACCAAGGGAAAGGAATTCATCCCTTGCTTTTCCGTGTGTCTCATTCTGTTTTTTTACTCCTGTGCAAAGAATGTGTCTCGTTTTGAAACAATTTTAGAATAGCTTTCTAAATAGTTCTAAATAAATTAAAATTATTTTTATCTGAAATAAGAATTTTCCCTCATTCTTCAATTAGTGGATTTTTTTTTATTAAATTTTCATTAACTTTCATTTTTTTGAGAAATTCCTTTAGCAGTAAATTTGTTAGTGATGTAATTGCTAAAAGAGGATGTTCAGTCGTGAAACTACAGTGACACTACAAAATTAAATTAATTAGCAAAGGTTTAAATAATATACTGCTTAAATTGTATCAAAATTAATACTATTTAATTAGTAATAAATGTATTTTTTTTTCTGTTTTTGTGCCGACCTTGCTTGATTTAAGCCTTTATATACACGAAGTGAAGAATATGGAGAATGTACAAATTGCGAAAATTAAACCCTTTCTCAAGTTAAGGGCATAGACAGAATAGTTCTTTTTCTAAATTTACGGAAATTTAGGGTAATTGTTAGTTAAAGGAAAAGTAATTTGAAAAAACAAAGTTAAGCTTTCTTTTCAGTAAGTAATTAACTCCATATCCGACTTTTGAAAAGAAACAAACAATTATTGTTAGTAAATTATACTAACTTCTGAATACGTACACAGAAACCGTTCATGTAAAGTTTTGTCTCATCATTCTTTTAGTGTGAGACCAGTTTTAACCAAAATTGACAGCTAACATTGGATAGCTTAAATCTAGTATTAAAATTTCAGGTTTATAGGGTCAATAGTTTTTGAGTGATTCAAACTTGATTTAAACGAATACAGATGCGTTATATAGACAGGGTGAAAAGTTTTATTTCTAATAAAAAAAAAAAAAATTAAATAAAAAATTTTTTTTATTTTTTTAAAAACATTATATAAAAAAAATTACACAAAAATATTTTTGAGGGATCTGATAAGGATAAAGCTTTTAAGTGGTTAACCGAATTTATCTTAAGAGTTACCGAATCGCCGAAAATTTAATTGAAAAAAATTGAAAAAAAAAAAAAGCCAATTTTGGGGTTTTTCGAGAAATTACTCGTTAATTTTTTTTTCTACTTAAAGAACTTGAAAACCTGAAATAATAAAAAAAAATCGTAAAATAATGATTTGTATTTGAAGTATTTATTATTAGTGCAATAGTTAATTTTTTTAAAAAAATAAAAACTGTATTTTTTAAAATTGCTTGAGATTAAACTTTTTTTTTTATCTGCTATCAATAATCATAATAAAAAACGTTTTTATTAAAAGCTTTCTAAATATCATGCAAATTCATTTGATGCTGTTCGTTCCCAAAACTAAATTTGTTTTGAAGCATTTTTTTATAGAAATAGATTTTAAGAGAATTAACAAAAATCTATTTCTATTAAAAAATGCTTCAAAACAAATTTATTATGATTATTTGACAGCACGTAAAAAAAAAATAGTTTAATCTCAAAAAATTTTAAAAAAAATAATTTTTATTTTTAAAAAAATTAACTGTTGCACTAATAATAAATAGTTTCAATACAAATCATTATTTTACGTATTTGTTTTTTCCATTTCAGGTTTTCGTCAAGTTTTTTTGAGTTGAAAATACCGAGTGATACCTCGAAAAACCCCGAAAAATTTGACTGTTTTTGAATTTTAAATTAATTAATTCAGAATAGTTTGAAAATTAAAAGCAAGAAAATATAAATCCCACATGCTTCACAAGTTCATATTTAAATTTTCAGAATTTTAGATGCTTTGGTAAAAGAAATATATAAAAGAAATAAAAGGTTTGCAGTCGCCTGAATTGCTTGAGTTAGGACCTTAATCGCGTTAATTTGTCGCCATGGAACAACTTCAGATATAAAAGATTACCTATAGTTATTAAATATGCAAGCCAAATTTTAAGAAGACATGTCTAGCTGTTCAGGAGTGAATACGTAGGAGGGCGGAGGACACGTATAAATGCACACATTTAAACTGCTCATTCGACGAGTCCCATTTTTCTAAAAAAAGCAATTATTATTATTATTATTATTATAATGTAGAAAAAGCTTCAAACCATGGGTTTCCCCAGCTAAGACAATATGGAGGGTCAAGCACCAAAGCACATATTATTGCCAAGTGTGAAAAAAAAAAAAAAAGTTTGGAAGAATAGTTAGGGATGTGTGTTGTTATTATTATTATTATTATTATTATTATTATTATTATTATTAATGCATTGTATTATAGCATAACTCCTACGTAAAAATAACAGCTTCGTTAATTGCCACCAATTGCAAATAATTACTGAATGGAGGGAAAAAAATTACTTAAAAATTGGAAGCAATATTATTTATACTCGTAAGTTGTGAATCATAGAAAATTGCAAGCCATCAACTGCAATTGTTATTTCTTTTCCTGATTATTTTCTTTTTTCCTTTTGTCAGTTCTCAATAAGGTTAGATCGTGATGTCATTCCATCCACTCGTTTCAGCAGAATGAAGCTGAAAAACAACAGTAAATTCAAGTCGTCAAATAAACAGAGCATTATGCATTGCGTTTCATATTTATTCACAGCATTCAAAAGAATAGACTCAGTTCTAGAATTCACTATTTTTGCCATCTTATTATCAGAAGTATGCATGTATGTTAATATGTATGCATATTTGTTGTATGTAAGTATATATAGTAATGTTTTAGTTTCTGAAATATCTGAAAGAAAACTTTACATAATCATTACTGTTCAAGTTCCGCGGTTTGTCGGTTTCTTTTACAACTCCTTCATTTTTGACTATTGAAAAATTGATTCCTGAGCAAATTCGCGCTGTCCTTTGCTGTACAAATTTGATGATGTCGACATCAAGTTTAAAACCGTCTCACTATTAGCCTGTCATTGTTAACAGACGTATATTCCTATATAAATAGATTTTCTTGGACCGTTGTTAACAATAACATGGATGCATGCTTTCTTTTTGTTAAATCAAACTTGTAATTGTCATTTTATTGTTAGGGTGACCTAATAAAACGCTTATTTCTTTGAGTATCCATGCTTTCTCTCTAGCAGGTTTTCAACAACAATGAATAATTCGTATTAAAATTCATTTAAGCATGCGTTGTTGTGTATCTAACAATGACCCACAAAACTCTTACACGGATTTCAGTTTTTGTATACTTGTTTATTTGTTAACAATTTGTTTCGTATAAAAAGGCAGTTGCCTTTGGTACCCATTTTTTTTTAATCGTTCGTGACATTTTAGAAGAACAGAGGAAGGAGATTTTGATGCTCGATCTTCGCAGAAAACGCACAGAGCATGTAATTCTATAGAGAAAGAAAAAAAAATCGGAAAGTAGTTTCTCCTTTCATTATTTAAGAAATTTGGTTTGTAATCGTTCAAACTTATTCTGAAAATTATAATTTTATATACATATATAAGTTAAAGTGAGCTGAAAATTTCATGAATTTAAGAGAATAAAATTTGTGTTTAAAAAGATCAAAGTTGATTGCTTTGGCAACCGCCATCAATTAAAAGTTCTGAAATTCTTCAATGTAAGGTTGAAGTTTGAATTTTTTTAAAGTTTCTTAATTTAATAAGAATGAAGTAATAGAATTAAGTTTTAAAAGAATTATCAAAACTATCACTGAAATTCAGAAAAAAATCGTGCTTCATCTAATAATATATTTTTATTTATTTATTTATTTTCCCCTCGTGTATGTTAGTCATTTTTATAATAAATTGTGGTTTAGAAATCATGCTTTTTATAATTTAATTCGTTTTTGTCACTATAAATCTTTAATGTAAAGTCTTTTTTATTAATTTTCATTATATTTTTAAAAACAAAGTTCTGCAGTTTAGAGTTATTAGCTCTCATTGTCCATTGTTATTGTTGTTTTCAGTTAAGTATTTCTTTTTAAGTAACATTTCATATCGAATTTAATACCGACATATTTTGTTGGCCTGATGAGAAAGTGGTGTCGGCGCTGGACTGCTGGCTGGGGTACCGGGTTCAGCTCCCGGCGGAGATTGGGGATTCTTCTGTGGGTGTTTCTCCTCCAGAGGGGGCCAATTTCATCCCGATGGTCGAACTGTTGGGAGCTGTACTTCCAATACCCTTGAAATGTATTGTCCTTTAACTTACAGTTATTTTCAAATAAAACCAGTGCACCTGTTCTTTGAAAACAATATTGTTTTCAATGTATTTTGTATTGTAATTGGTATTCAATCTCTTTATATGTCATCAAATACAACACATGTACGAAACATTTAAGATTTAATTAAATCTTAACATTAAAACTTCTACAAAAGAATAGAGATTATCGAATAAATATCTATGTTTTTACAATAAATTACGAAGAAGGTAATTGGAGTGTTTATTTTTGGGAATGAAAATAATAATACTTGATGCTTAGAATGATAATTAGAGCAAATTATCATGCAAATTAATTTAGAATATTCGTATTTAATATAAATATTTATTTATTTAAAAAATT
>JAFIDM010009631.1:196376578-196399305 GCA_023159025.1 Thereuonema tuberculata
GATAATAATGAACAGTAATGATTAGGGCCTCCACAAGGTTGGTCCCTCAGCACCAGGTCCGACCGTCAAAGGGCTGAGGTATTAACGAAAACAAAATTATATATGAATTAGCCTGTCACTTCTAGATTATTTTTTTTTATGTTTGAGGCTACATTTTACATAACTGCTTTTCTGCTTTAACCGTCTGCATAGAACTATTCTGCATTACAATGTTTGCATAGAGCGATTTGTTTTTTTATTTTTTCGAAATTTCATTTCTAAACTTTTCGATAGAGATAGAAAAAGTAGATGTTGGTGTTAAATTAATTTACTTTAAAAATAGTGCAAATAACTGTATGTTTCATGTTTAAAAGGGGAAATATGAAATCGTGTTGTATTTTCGCGGTGTTTTTGGCTAAGAATCTACGATTTTGACCGTAACATGGGATGTGGGCCCATTACTGCATTTGGTACCTAGGCCCTGAATTTGCTGTGTGAGGGAGGACCTGGTAATGATGATTGATGAACAATAATCATAATAATGATTTATAGAACTAAAGAACTCTTTCGTAAGACTGTCAATTGGTTAAGATCCATCCCCACAATTATTTTAGGGGAGATAGGATCATGTCTGAAAGAAATTCTTTCAAGATTAAGACTAGGCTAACTAACGCTTCTGCAAACAATACTCTAACAGAAATTGAACTTGTATTAATGGCATTGGCGTACCAGCGATAACCAGCCCCAATGATTCCGAAAATGGAAGAAAAAAAATCTATTATTTTATACCTTTCTTTTTTGGAGGCGGGATATTAGAAAGCCCACTTTGTTTGTAATCCTCCGTTGTAATTATGAAAACGCTTTTTTTTTGGCTGAACGACTAAGACCTCATAACCCCTCTCATTCAAATTCTTGAATACGCCTCTGATTAATGATGCAAGATCATAAGAATGAGATTAGTCCAAACGTTATTACTAAAATATTACATATATTTATTGTAAGACCCTGGAGAAATAATTAAATGATTTTTAAGCCAAACTTAAATTTATACTTGGAGTTTTCGAAAGCTTAAGTGTAAAAGAAGAGAAGCCTTAAAATTTAATTTCATCGAATCGTTTTTGATGAAAAATAAACAAATATACAACAAAATACGCGCAGACGAACGATTGACATATACCCAGGCTAAAAAATTACGAATCTTTAACATAAACAAACAATAATAAAAGCTCGTATTTTTTGGTTAGTTTGTGCATACGCTTTCCTTAGACATGTCAACTAAATAAAGAAAGTATTTTCAAATATTTAATAATATTAAAATTCCATGTATTGATGAACATTTTGATGATCTAACTTGTAAGTAACTAGGAAAATGATGTTGGAAGGAATATTTGCTTATTTTCCATTTTTTAGAAAATCTATGGTAAGAGAAAGTCAAGAAAGACAAATTTGAAAAAATAAAAAAAAAAACGAAATGAAGAAGCTGAGCGAAAAACATCAGTTGAAAACAAACCAATATTTTAGAAAGAAAATATTAAGAGAGAAAAACGAAAGCAACATAGCATTTATCAGCTTTTAAAATACGATCTTTAACAAACATGAAGGCTTCACAATAAATAATGAGCTTTGACAATTTTTGTAGAGAAAATACTTGTTTGGAAGAAGAAAAAAAAATCTTAATAAAATTGATATTTTATTACTTTTCTCAAACATATCAGTCCCATTTGTTGTAAATCCTTCTTAACTGTGTAATTCAAAATGCTCTTTTCTTTATAAATTAAAACAGTAAGTTCCAAATAGTCAGTTATGAAAAAAGAAAAAAATGTCTTGCCTCCTTACAGAATACCTCCGTTCTTAAAGATGTATAGTCATACCCCGGACTTACGTATCCTCGACTTACGTACACTATGCTAATTTTTTTACGTACATTTTGCATAATTAATTGATTCTTTTTAAATAATCTACAGAATTAATTTACAAAATTTAAGTTTTAAATAAGGAATTCATTATTTATAAAGGATGTTTTCTTGATTTCGTGTTAGTAATATTGAAAGATTTTTCAAAGTAAATTTTATTAAAAAAACAAAAACTGAAAACATTATTATATTATTGATGTTGTTGTCTTATTTTGCAGGTATATATTATTTTCTATATTGCTATTCTGTTCAGGAAGTGAGATCATTCTTTTTCGAAATACATTCAAGATTCATATTTATTCCTTTCTCATTGAATCGGCTGTTGATGAATACGTGACTGTTATTTTGTTATCGGAGATACTCACGATTGAGTTGAACTTATTTTATCCTTAAGGCTATAAATCTTGCTCATTAGAATATGATTGATCACCCAGTAAAGAAGTTTCACATGAACTGTAATAAATAAATACTGGTGGCTTAGCAATGTACTTTCTGTTTTCCGCTTTGACTTAAATTTTGTCTGACAAGTGAGTTTGAAATAGTTTAAGATTAGCGGAGAACAATTCTATAGCTAAAATAAATTTAAAAAAAAAATAAGGAACTGTAAGTTGTTATAAATCATCTTTATAAATCATAAAAATTATTTTATTCACTTTAAATTAAACGTGTAACAATTTAATGTTCGTTTGTTTGATAAGCGAATGCAAAGCTGTGATTTTTTGCAATCTCAATATTCAAAAATTCAAAAATTCTTAATACAGTGAAGCTCGGTTATATCGCGATCTTTCGGATCCAAGATCTCGAAGATCGCGATCTGCCCGAGCTTTTTTTACTTCGCGATGTCAAATGTCGTATACTCGAACCCTACTATCGCTCACACGATTCCAAATCGATTTAAAATGGACATTTTGCGATTACCTGCAACATTCAGAGCGATGTGAGAGCATTTTATATAGAAATATTTATAAATCATTACCTTTTCAACACTTTGATGGGTTATATTAGCAAAAAATCTTCATACAGTATTTCTGTTTTCTTACGGTTTGGCGCCGCCATCTTGGTTCTTGTACAAACGACGATTGTACAAATCGCGAACAGTTCTCTAAAATCAATCGATTTTCGTAATTTTTGGACGAAAATTTGCAATTTTACAATTATACACCTTTTCCAAACTAGAAGGGGTCTAAGACCAAATTGCGTTATATCCGAATTCGCGATATAAGCAACCGTGTTATAGCCGAGCTTCACTGTATTTGAATATACTTTTTCAAGAATATATTTTCTTTTTAAATGTAAATGTTAAATTTTTAAAAATGTGAATGCTATTTTGCTTCTACTATTTCACGATTACAAATAAACTATTTTCGTTTTCTTTGAATGTATTACGCCTATCATTACAAAACATGGAAAACTATTTCCTTTTGATTCAGCGACTGTCTATCGGCCGCTTCTTATGTTCATCTGGTTGCTAAGAAAAGCATTTTTTGAGTTTAAATTTATCATTGTGTTACTTGAACTCATCATTTGCCCTTGCAAGTAATTTAAAACATAGTACACAGTATTGCGTTAACTTTCTTATTTTTTTTTTTTTTGGTAATAGATTGATATCTCCTTTTGAAAATGTCAGTGAATGTTTAAAGGTTAAGAAATATAACAAATTTTTGGTTTTGTATGAATCTTTATTTTACTTTACATAATAATTTATATCTTGTGTAATGGGATTTATAGTTGATAATAATCGAATATGTCGGTTCCGCTTTAGCTCTTTGGTCATGGCAGCTACAAATCTGGCATCCATGAGACAGATGTGTCGGAACCTGGGTTCGAATCCCGGCACCGGCATGGATGTTTAATTTCCTTTCCTGTGTTTGTCTTCTTCACTTTCTCTTCTGATCTGAAGCCAGTCCATAATGGCTTCCTGAGGTCGGCTCAGTATCTATTCCAAATATTCCCACAGACACCTGGTCAGTGGGGCTCATTCTCTTAAGTTACTGGGGAAGCCTTCGTGCAGCCATGGACTGAAAAGAAAGGCCCTAAATAAAAAAATAAAAAAGTAATCAAATACAAAGAATTATCTAACATCCAATTAACAACAAAAACCAATAGAGGATTCGCATTGGATAAACTAAATTTTCAGCTTCCTGAGATGATGGTTAATAAGTATCACGTCCTGAGTTCAATGAGTCCTACATAACATCTTTAAGACTAAACAACAATTTGGAGGATTTTGTTTCCAAAGGAACAAAATCAAAATGAAACAACTGCTGTTTCATTTGACAATCATTTCGTTTTATCATCACAGAAATGTCTGATATCTTACTCTTCTAAATTAAATAATAGAATAAATAAGTACACATCAGCAAATGACATATGTATACAGCAGACAGCAAATATCTTTTTTTTTTAGTGCTAAAATTGAATGCTAAATTTTATTCATTCTATTAGGAATCAGGTTTTAATATGTGTTAAGGAAGTAGAATACTGAATTGATTACTAGTAACAAAATGTCTCATTTAGGGTTGATTTGTTTATCATAGGGTTTCTGTAAAAATCATAGATACAGATTTTTTTATATGGTATCTTTAAAATTCAATGAGTAGGACATACATTTCTCCTTGAGAACAGATGGAAACGCATTACTTAAGTAAAAAACAGGAATTTTAAGCATTTGAAATATCTTTTTGTTAAAATCTAAAGTGGTTTGGAAATTAAATTACTTTATCTTATATTTACTAAAACATATGAAATACGTTGTTCATTCTTGATAGATATATTATCGGACTACTTTCCTAAGAGAGTGAGGCGCATCAAATCAGCAAGTCTGTATATATGAGTCTGCGTGTGTTTGTGTATATATTTCTCCCTGAACACTTTTGAACTGCTGGAACTTCCTATGCATATTTAAGGAGTAGAATCAAGTGTGTTCCTGTGGAGAAATTAGCACGAGAAGGAGACAAAACATTCCCAAAGAAAAGCATTGGAATCAGTAATGTATAACCAAGAATATTTCAGATTTGCAAGCGATTAAAATTAATTGAACTTAAAGCAATGGGAATTTTAAATAATGAGGATTTACATTTATTTATTTATTTATTTATTTATTTATTTATTTATTTATTTATTTATTTATTTATTTATTTATTCAGAAATGGAGAATTTCTACCTTTATATTGAACAAAAAAAAATGAAAATTAACAAAGAAATTTCAATGTGTAATAGTTCAAGGAAAGTAGGCTTTAACTTCATTCAGGAAATTTTTGTACTGTATTTTTTTTTTTTTTTTTTTTGGTAATCTGTTGCTTGTAGAGTGGTTAAATAAATTGTATGCTTATTTTACTTCGTGTTTTTGCGTTTTCATTTACTTCAGTTTATTGCAAAGCTTGTTATTTCTTGTCTTAATATTAAAGAGATATGATAGAAAGCTTGTCAGAGAACAGTGAAGAGTCTAATAATGTAATTCGTATTTCTGCTTTCATAACATATCTGTATTAATTGGGTTTCCATGCCTTGCTTTAGATGCATCGCCATTATTTACGCAATTTAGTGAAATAATTGGACGAGTTGGAGATTTTTCGCTTGAACCATTTCAAACGCAACCTGCGAAGTAAAAAAAAATACCTCAGCAAAGAATGTCCATTTATTGCACCCTCAAAATAGAGCATTTGAATAGAAACACTCAGCGATGCGTTAATATGATGATTGCAACACCACAAGAAGATAGATTACAGCTTTTCTATTTCATTAAAAAAATGGGACTTTCTTTTTTTCTTTTTATATAATGTATTCACGCAGAGTGATTTCGGAGTGTTTTTATGGACTCTCTCTCTCTCTCTCTCTCTCTCTCTCTCGAATACTAATTATCTTTGTATGATGACTAATAAAAATCGCGATGGGAGGTTGGTTTTATTGTGGATTCATCGTAGTAAACTCATCTAGAAACTTGCAAAGTTACTTTAAAAAATTATAGTTGGCATGTCAACATTCGATTATCTTGATCTGATAGAAGGGCTAATTATTTAAAACCAATGGATGGTGCACACTTATCAATGAATTTTCATCTATAATTAAGTTTTATTTACCGTAATGAACACACAGGAGAGTCATAAATGGTACTTTTTGGACCTTATGCAAACGTCCTCTTCCATTTTACCAATTTCAATCAAAATCAGAGGGAAGCTTTTGGAGATTTATCAAAGTTTAAGCTTTCTAAGATAAGTAGTTTCTTAGATATCGTGGCAATGCTTTTAGGCCCCTATTGTTTACCAATTGCAGGTGTAGACTATTTCTTTGTTTTCTTTACAAAAAAAAAATTCTTTATTTTTTAAATCATTCTCTTTATTTATATTTCTTTAGGGAGCAATTCTTTCCATTACATTCCATTAAAGAAATTCCATTACATTTTTTCATTTGCCATTTTTAACGACCTCGTAGAAAGGACCCATCAGGATTTCCGGGTCTGCAAGTATGTGTAACGGCTCTCCACAACGCAAACCAGGAATCGGAGCCCCATGAACTCCCCAAGACCTTTGGTCCAGGCCACTCCGGTTTTAAGTGGCAGCTGATAGGGTCAGGAAAATAGTGGTTATTGTTCAAATTTCTATCTATAGTGAATCGTTCTTTGAAGAAGTTTCCGAATAGTAGACAAAGTAGTACACTATTTTCCCAGAACTTGAAATTATTGACCTTTTATTGATCTTTTGTTCAGCTCAGAAGATCATAATTGCATTTCACAACTTCTACACTGACATTAATGAAAGTTCCACATTATCTGAGCTGTCTTGGGTAATGAGAAGTGATATTTCGAAGGAGATGTTGAAGATTTAACGCTCTTACGATGTGGAGCATTTAGAAGAGCATTTATAACATACCACAGTTAAAGATTTGCGGAGAGAAAGCGAATGGGAAATTAATTATGAGTAAAGTCTTTAATTACGTACCATAGCTTTAATTACCATACTTTTAAGTTTGGATAACATTATTTGATGAAATTACATGATATTTATTTTTATAGTAAAAGCCTTGTTTTTTTGTTTGTTTTTTTTCTTTCACAATTCAAACTTATACCAGAATTTGCCCTTTTCTTTTTTCAGTTTCGCAAATAAATTTTTCCTGACGACTTTGAAATTCGAAACTTAATAGTGAATTAATGGAGAAGGACTCGGCGATGTCGAGTTCATAGGAGATAAAGAAATAAAAGGCCATCCGTGTATGCATTACCTTTCATTAGAGCGCGGCTGATTGTTGAATTCCAAATAAATAATTCAGATTTTCGTTGGTCTTGTTCGTAATGCGTTATTAACATTAATCGGTTTTTGAGCAGAGATTTGATAAAAAAATGATCGAATCGGAATGAAATTTGTCTAAAACCGAGTGCGTAGAAACCAGGAATGAAACAAGGAAGAAAAAAAAACAAACCCGATATCTGCTTTGTAGATATAGAGGCTGACTGTAACTGCAAAAAGCTCGATTTACGTTGATAGCATAATAGCGCAAGTAGTGTAAACTTTACATTGAATGTTTCAGCTATTCCATCCTACTATTGGCACTTCTGTCCGAGAAATTGTGGATGTTTCCTGATTTGGATTTTGGCTGCCATTTAATGGTTGTCATATTCCGTTCGCAGGGGCATATGTAGGATTTTATGTAGGGATGGGTCAAATTTAGGACTCGACCTATAATAGCCAAACAAAACGTCATCTTCAAATTTGAGATGAGACAGGTAAGATTCTCGCAATCAAAAAACCAAAGAAAATAAGGTCTAATCTCTACATTTCCAGATTTCGGGAATGGGAGATTTCGTCTATGCCATTTCGTAATAAACAGTCCATATGTGTTTTTCTCTCTCTTTATTTTAATACCGGTATTACAAGCACAGCTATCGGTGTTTATTAAAAATTGGTCTAATATTTATCCTATTCTAAAAATAGGATTTAGAATTTTAAAAGACTATAACGAATTTTCTTTAAGAACTTTTAGGAAAATCGAATTCAGTAAAAACAATTATACTACGATAATTCAAAGCTACTTATTTTAGAAAGTTCAACTAAGTAATAATTTCAACCTAAGGATCAATAGGAGTGTCTTCCCTTAAGCCCGGTCTACACGAGAACGTTGGCAACGCCGCGTTATTTTAGTCCCCAGACATTCTTGTAGGGATAAAATAAAGGGAAGTGCACCCTCGAGGATTGATCGTCACCAACGCCCCGTAGACCACATCTTTCACTTTCCATTGAAATACATGAGATTTGGCTCGGTTTAGCAACGTTGTGTTTCAACGCTCATGAAGACCAACCCTTAATTAAAGAATCAAAAATCACCGTTATTTAATCTTACGACAAGTCAACTATTTATTCTAATCAGTTAAAAATCTAATCTTAAGTAAGTAAAAATATAACAAGCCATTGAAATTTCACAATAGACTAATTATTATAAGCTCCATTGGCTGTTGGTAATTGGACTTACAGGTTTCAAACTATGATTCAAACAGTCATTATATTACAGCTTCTTTAAGAACCCAAAAATTATTTATCCCAAGATGTAATGATAGATGTAGGCAATGTAGTTCCTGTTTAGTACGAATTGGAATCATAGATTTAAAAAAAAAATACAAAAAAAAAAAAAAAAAAAAAAAAAAAAACCCAACTTACACACAACTTTTTCAAAACTGTCTTACTAATTGGTTAGTCATCTAATTTTATTTTAAAATCAATTACTTCTGAAAACATTATTTTGTGAATTAAATACCATTTTTTTTTCTAAGCCTTTAACATAAAATAACATATAAGAGCCTATATTTCTCAAACTATCTGTGGTGAAGGACAATTTTTTTTTTTTTTCAAATCCATTGACCGACACTTTTTAAAAATAGCCTCAATTTCGTTTACTCACAATTTCCATTCTTATATCGAAGCGGACACCTAACAAACAACTCCGGTCCGCGCACCACACTTTGAGTAGCACTGTTCTAGAGAATTTATCTAATTAAATTCACTTATTATTAGTGTGAAATTGGAAAGTAAGGTTTTATAATTTTCAAAATATAAGGGTATTTTATATACATTTTTTAAAATTTCCCTTGGTTTTTAATTGACTTTAGTTTTAATTTTTATTTATTTTCTAGTATGCTTTGAAAATTTTAATCAATATTTAATTTTTATTTTTGAAACTTGTTGATTCACTTAAGTTAATAAGCGTTATTAAAATGGACTCTTTTTTTTTTTTTTAATTAATTCAGCAAATTAAATATCGTTTATTGAAAACAACACAATAGACTCGGCACGAACGGGTCTTGGAGCTACGTTTGACATTTCCGCTTCTAATGGTTACGGATATTTTATTATTGTTCCTGTCTACCTGGGGATCGCCATCAGCTCTTGCCATATTGCAATCTCTTAACATCATCTCATAAATAAAGCTAATTGTAATAACAATATTCATTAATTGCAGTACACTTATTTTCTTCTTTTTTTTCCCCGTTGAATAGATTGAAAGGAAAATTAACTTTACAATCATTTGTTGTTGTTTTTTGTTTTTTTTTGTCGATTTATCGATCGTATTTTATTTATTATTATTATCTTCTTTCTCGTGGCTTTAGTTTTCCGCAACGCTGCCAATGGAAGTCATATCCGTAAAATTCGGTAGTTCTGTACAACATACCATAAATAAGAATCAGGCTTTTTTTTCCCTTTGCTTTGTCAATCGTATCAAATTTCTTTAATGTTCTTTTATGGGAAATTGACTTCAGTAAAATTAAAAAACGAAAAAGGAAAAAAGAAAAGGAATTCCAAGCAGATGCCTTTAGGATTAAAAAATCATTTGTCTTCTCATATCATTCCATTTGATTTTATGCCTGAAGAAAGCATTGGAATTCAATATCAATGTTTGAGAAAAAGAAAAATTAGAAATATACAGGGAAAGTTTCAATTTAGGCTGGATGGAAGTGTTTTGAATGTATTACAATAATATACAGGGTGATTCACGAAGATATGCTCGGGAGCTCATTCTACATGTAAAAGTAAAGAAACAAAGTTATATTAACATAGGTCCGGAAATGCTTCGGTAGCGAGTTACGGCGAGCGAAAGATTTCGCCCACAATAAATCAAAACAATGCAATTCACATTATTGTTGAACAGCTGTTATTGTGTTGCCAACTTATGTACTAACAATTTTTCGCACAACATTATTCTGTGGTTTTAAATAAAATTACATTCTGTAATACAGTATTTCAATGCAATAATTTATGTACTTTACGACACACATGTTCATTTTTACTTTTACAATTACAAATGTAACATGTAAAGTTGTAATAAACATTTACTCTGTTTATTGGGAAATTAACAACGTTATTGATGGCCATATGTACAACATGTGTTGTTATGTTCTGACGAAACGTTCATTTACTCGACCATCTAATCACGTTCTGTATACTGCATTTGCACCGTTTTATTCAGAATTAAATGTTCTACACATTTTGTTGTAAACTTTTGTGTGTCTAACCTACTTTACCAACGTTATTGTACGTCAAATGGAAAAAACCTTGTTTCGCAATCCCTCTTTTGTAGGTTCCACGTGGGTTACGTTTACAAACACAGGGAGATACAGTTCTGCGACAAGTTTCATTCGATTTTTCAGGTCAATAACCATATGAAACCACTGATTTCGCCCCTTAATTTACCTTCCCAGACTTCCAGCAAGTCTTCATTTCACCCAGGGTACTACATTATGGGCGAAATCTTTCGCTAGCCGTAACTCGATACCGAAGCATTTCCGGACCTATGTTTATATAACTTTATTTCTTTTACATGTAGAATGAGCTCCCGAAGTTTCTGTATATCTTCGTGAATCACCCTGTATATATGAATATTATACTTAATATCAGACATTAGATGTGTAGGAATTTGTTCTACGTATAATAATCAGGGCATTCTGATTTTGCCGCTTTTGAATTAATAGGAAAAGAGGGTATATGACGAAAATACTTTTTGTTGTAATTATAAAACTATATTTTTTTTTAATCGCACACATGCTTCAGTTTGCGACTTTTATCGGTGCAAGAAGGACAGAGAATAAGTTGAACAAGATATAAAATTAAGAATAAGTCCTTGAAACAAAGAAAAACAAAGCAGAAGAGAGAAAACAACATCCATGCCTATACCGGGATTCAAACCAGATTCAGCCGCATGATAGACTACCGCCTTGCCCATTCTATTCGGCGACATTATATCCAATAACGATAATAATAAAAAAAAATCTAAAGCTGTTATTTATTAAATAAACACATAAAATAAATAAATAAATAAATAAATTATATTTATAAATCAATAAATAAATTTTAAGATTATCGATAAACATTATATTAACAAAATTTTTAGATTACTTTTAGATAGTTAGTTTATTTTAAAGTTAGCAAAAACTTTATTTTGTTTTTCAGTTGATCCATTAGAAATCACAAAAAATAATTTCTTAATTTAATTACAGATATTCTTGTATGAAAAAAAGATTTGAAGAAAAATAGGTCAACATTAACAGAAAAACAAAAATCACAATATCAATTTCACAACAGTAGACTCATTTTGAAATGAGATTGCGAAAACTTGATTTTTTTTTTTTCTTTAATGATGAAAATTTTTCTTCAAAAATTTGTTGCCCTGTAGCTTTTGCCGTCATGTGCCGTGGTCCTTTAAGCCAATATGGAAATACGAGTCTGGAAACTTTCTGATAAATGTATTATTCATCTGAAAACGATATCAGATGATTTTCTTGGCATCAATTTGAAGATCTTTATTCAGTCTATAATTGTTAGTGTTTAAACTAAGCTTTGCAGTGTTTTATTTATAGTTTTATTTTTTAAGCTTAACCTTAATTTTTTTATTGAGGTTCTTTCAAATTAAATTAAATTATAAATTATCTAATAAACTTTCGAGTAAACAATAAGATTTACATCTGCCATTCACAAAAATAAAAATAAATCATGTATTTTTTTTATTGATCATCTTTACTTCATTTGAGCTGAGCTTCCAAACTTCAGTAAACTTAGAATCGTGTATTCTTCAACTAAAAGTCTAAAGCTGTTTTGGAATTTCAATGGGAAGGCGGTTAAATCTTTCGCAACTTCTCACAAAACAAGAATTTCTCATCCAGTGGATCATTGGTATGCTAAATGCATTCGATGTGCATGAGTTGGTCCACTAACAAACTGCTCAGTTTCTGGCAATTTTCAGTCATTAGCTTGTCTGCCCTCTTGCTTTGTTCCAAAACAGAGATGTATATTCTCCAAGTGATCTCCATGTTCCCATAGCACCAAACGGGTGGCCAAGCAATTAAAGTGAAATTGTACAACGTATCTTAATCATTAACTGGTAGCTTTTAAATCTGTAGTTCGATAGTCATCAAACTTTCTAGTAAGAAAATAATCTTTCCAAATATGTGAAACCAATATCCGTGTGGTGTAAAATAATCATGACAGTTATTGAAAATTGTTCTCTAAATCAAAATTCAGAGTAGGGCTATGTCAAATCTTAAATCGAATTTGAAGATTTGAAAGGAGTATTCTTCAAGATGCCAGATAATTTAAGCCCTTGATAAAGCACTCTGTTAAGGAAGCGTTGTATACCGAAAGTTATTATTTCACAAAAAATACACTTGAAATCGAAAGTATTTTGAATCATTACTCCTTGAGTTGCCGTCTTGTAATGATCCCTTAAAAATATATCTTTAAACATCAAAATCTAATCCAAATATTTTTAAGGATTAAATTTGATTTACATCAGTGCATTGATATTTGAATTCTTCTGATCGTGATTTAATACATAAATTGAATTAAGAGGAAATTACCTGTAAACTTACAGTTTATTATAGAAAATTCTAAAATTAAATATCTTCTCAATAAAGGAAAAACAAACACACATACTTCTAATAAATCATAACTTTTCAACTAAAAAAGCCAAATTATACAACCATCTAAAAAGAATAACAGAGTATACAGAGAACCAAAGATTATGGAAAGTAGAGATGATAATTTGAAGAAGAAATTAGAAGTTAATGAGTATCCAAAGGGTTTTATTGAAACTACGATCAACAAATGCTTTAGAGACAAAAAAAAAAAGGATGAGAAAAAATGAATCTACAGAAGATATAAGTCATGGAAATAGATTCTTAAAGTTACCAATTGGTTTAAACATTGCTAATGTTTAACCAATTAAACCAATTGAACGTTAAGGAAGTGTGCAAAGAAAACAAAATTAAGATAGTTCATTATAAAGGTAACATATTGATTAAAAAGAAAAAAATCGAAAGAGATAACAACATATTATTTAAAATGGGGGTAATATACAGATTAGAATGCAGAGATTGTAACAAAATTTATATTGGAAGCACAGGTAGATCTCTCAAAGAACGAGTAGAAGAACATATAAGGGCTTTTAAAGGAAAGAGAAAGGGAATATCTGATTGGGCAGACCATGTGCCAGAATTAAGTCACAACCCGGATTGTAAGTGTTATTTATGAATCGCAGGACGAAACCGAGAGATTTTTACTCGAGTCATGTTTCATTAATTGGTGTAAATGTATGAATAAAGAAAAAGGTTTAAAAGTCACGAAATTTCTTTCGGTTTATTCAAAAAATTCATGGAGAAAAACCAAAAGTTAAATCATAAATTGAATATCAGTGATAATTAGGTATCATCAATTAATTAACAATGATTGTAGAAGTTTTTATAACAATGATTGTCAAAGGGTTTATTTATTTGTGTAAGACCTTAATGCTAATAAGATATTATTGTGTTAGTGGCATTCTTGATTATTATTTGTCAATGTTTGTTGTTTATTTAAATTTGTTTTCTGATAAGAAGGAGGATGTTGTTTTTTCATCCTCTTATATTTGTATAGTTTTTCCTGAAGAAAGTCTTTGGTAAAAAGACTAAAATATTGAATTTATTAGAAGAAGTGTGTATGTTTGTTTTTCCTTTACAGTATATTAATTTGTAGACAAATTTCTACGGTTTTCAATTGCGAGTAGAAATCTAAACTTATACTTAAAAAATGAAATTAAAACAAATGAATGTAATAAAAACAAACAGGTAATTCTATAGGCACTTGTTCTCTCTTTTCCTTTACCAAATTACATTACAGCAAATAATAATTTTTTGTTTTGCAGTCAGTAATATGAGGAGTTTTAGATTTAGATTTTTTTCAAGATATCATTTCAGATCTGTTTCAAGATATAATCTTCCATCATTGAAATAGCTCAGAAGATCTGAAATATTCTCCCAGGTGACTGTTTGATAAGCTCCTTTGCTCTTCATTATTTGGTTATGAAATAATTAATTGAAGTAGAGCTACATTAGCTTGTTTTGTTTTTTTTTTTCCATTACTGACTTTCCTTGAATAATTTAGTATTAAAACTTTGATGTATTTTGAGATGTTATTGTTTGAGTTATCGTTTTAAGCCAAAGGTTTTAAATATATATCTGATATAGTGTATGTATTACAATCGGACTTTTCCATTATTAGCAAACACAAATCAGTTGAGTTCAGTGAACCTCCGAAAATGTACTTCCGTTGAGATTCAGATATCGTATCTATCTAACTATAAAAAAGCAGCTAAATTCACAATTACATCTTTACTTTCTAGTTTCGTTGATACGAAGTAAAAGTTGAAAATTAAATAAAAACTAACGTATCTTCAAAGTGAAGTATTTAATGGTGAAATAGTAATATTACTACGACCTAAAATTCTGAGCTACACGAAATTCCTGCTGTCGCAAGTGCAAGCAGATAGTCCTCGCGCGAAATTCAAACACTTTCGTCTACGGCTAGAAATTCTTGGCAATAAATGAAAGTGTTTAGTAAAATAAAAACCTTTGTTCTAGCGAAACTTCGTTAACCAAACATTCGCTAAGTGAGGGTCGTTCTGTGGAGAAAGTAAATAAATTATATGGTCTAAGTAGATGGTATCCTTGATAAAGCAGTGCTGTAAACCAATAATCGTAATTTTTTTTAGATTAGACTTGAAGATGAACCAGTTCTTCAAAGCATATAGGAAGTCTACATAAATGGTGGATTATTAGGGGTTAATGACGAAAAGGAATTTAAATTTAACAAAAAAAATCTTCATTTCCCTTAGAATAAATGAAAAATGAAGAACTCACAAGTCAGTTATGAAGATTAGGAAAATTTCTACATTTTAAATATTTTCCAAAAGTCAAATATTTACTTGCTTAGCCTAGAGGTAGTGAGAGAAATAACGGTTTAAAATAGAAAGGTTTCTCTAAAATTGTTTTCAATTAAAAAATTTACCTTAAAATTAGCTTCCTTAAATATTAAGCGACACAGTTAATGAGACCGCACTGAAAAGAAGTACTTAAGTGTAAAAAGATTGAAAAACATTGTTCTAGAGAATTACAAGTTATCAAGAAGAATATTACATATTTTCTTATTATTCATTTCATTGTTTTTATTTGAATTAGAGGAATTCCGGTTATGTTTCCGATCGGAATGGTTCAATAGATTGGAATGGAAATGTAATGTATTTATTGGAAAAGTTTATACTTCGGAATTGGTAATGATAGCAGCAGTACCACATCTCAATATAGGTTGTTAATATAATGTTAAATACTTCTTCAGTCCGTTAGCGATTATTGTTTTAAGAAGCATTTAAATAGTTCAATGTAAAGTAAAATCTTTCTATTTCTATTTGATCTACTGTAGAAAATAAAGTAAAGGACTTTATTATTTTTGCAATAAAGCAAAAGTAAGTTTTAACTTTTTACTTTCTTTTAAAAAGGTAATCGTTGAACCATCAGTCTGGCGTTCTAAATGCAGGATTTAATTCAGTTTTTATGTTTTAAATCATTCAAAATTTGTTGTTAGTTTCTTTGAAGATGGATTTCTAAGATCATTTGGTCCACTGAATTCAGTACTGGAGTAAATAGTCCCATCCTACAGTAATATTAATATTTGAAGGTTTTATTATTATGCATCCATCAGCTGCGGAAAGCTGAAGCATTTATTGTATCTCTACTACTGTAGTTCCTATGGTCCTTTATGTTAATGTCTTTATTTCGTTAATTGAATTTATTAATTATTCTAATAATTTTCTATTCATTTAAATTATATTAATTTCATTTTTAATTAATTTAGTTTTCTACGAATTTTTCCATTGCAATCGTAATAAATTCCTTAGAAAATGTGAAAATGCATAAATTTGCTTAGATATTAGATGTTTTGCATTTTTTATGATGTATAAAAAAGAATGAAACCACTGTTTTTTTTATTAGAATTGGCATTCATTTATGTAACGCTCTTTGACCCAGTAGAAGCAAGAATATTTATTGTTATTTTTTTATAAACACTTGATTTAATTTGTTTTGCATGAGTTTCTATTCAAAACGTTATCTGCTCTGTCCCCGCTACAAGCCCTGAGAGTTTATAATAGAGATTTCGAAACACCCTGTATAATTGTCATTTTATGAAAACATCTAGATTAGTCCATGAAACTTGCTGGCATATCAATGAAAAATGGTTATGGATTAAATTAATACTTTAAATATATTTTAAAGCATTAAGTTAATCCATATGTTTGCAATTTATGTAGTTGTTTTGTATTAAGATATTATTTCATAAATTTTATTAACTAAAAGTTAGTTTTAAAAGAATACTAATTGTTAATTAAAAAAAGAAAAAATAAGTACAGTATTTGTCAAATTGTTATTATTATGCAGAAATGGGAATTCTTCTAATTACAAGATTTCTATTAATGAGCTTTATATTGAAGTTTGTAAATATACGAGGACGATGTCGAAAGTTTCGGGACACACTATAAATAATGACAATTTAGAAATATTGGAAAAATATTTTGTTGTACTTCAATGTAATTCCCTCCCGCCGCAATATACTTCAACCAGCAGTCGTACCATGATCGAAACAATCCTGGAAGCCATTCTTTGACACCTCACGAGTGCAGTCGTCGAAGCCTCAATACCATCGTTGCGGGATGGAAATCGTTGGCCTCCCAAGAGATCCTTCATCTTTGGAAAGAGGTAAAAATCACATGTCACCAGGTCCTATGAATATAGAGGTTGTGTTTAAGTACGAGTACCAATTTTGCCAAGATAATTATTCACGGAATAACACCTGTGTGCTGGAGCGTTGTCATGGTGCAGTATCCAAGAATTTTCCGAAACATCCCAGACCGTTTGCGGCGCGGCGGATAGCCTCGAAAGAAAACCACCATCATCACCTTCCCTTTGCTCCTGTCACATTTACTTTGAGTCGCATCGCCGTTCTTTCTGGTCGTCCGAAGACAAATGTGGAACAAATTTCGGGGCCATGAGCCGGAGATCAAGGTTCTGTCGAAATGTTCGGTGTACTGTGGAAGTTGGACTATTACATCTATCAGCAACATCCTGACATCTTTGTTGGGGGTTTTCAGCAGTTGCAGCATCAACAATCTGAATAACGTCTGGACCCCGAATCCGAGGTCTACCTTGTCTTGGATCATCGTTCAGAGATCCTTCTGCAAAGCGTTTATACCATTCAAATGTTTTGCTTCTACTCAGCACATCCTCACCATACTCTTTCATTATCATTGGGTACCGATATGTTTCTGAAGTGGAATACCCAATTTTTGATAGTATTTCATTGATGAGCGTATCTTGAAATGAGACATGTTTATCACTTCGACGCTACCACTAGATCATCTCCCGAAAGTTGCCTCGTGAACATGAGCTTCGATATATTGAAGCGTCTTAACGCACGCGGCATTCCATTGTTACATTTCAACAAACACTTTGGCAGGAAATTGGGTTTGTTACAGCTCGCCTTCAATGTTTCATACATAGTGTCCCGGAACTTTTGCCATCGTCCTCGTATATACGTATATTTAAGTCCAATTTACAGAATGAGTTGATGTAACTTTTTTTTTATTTTTAATTTTCTCACTGATTATTGCAAATTGCTGATAGTATTACTATCATTACAGAGCTACTGATTTTGTAAATTTCTAGTAATTTTTTGTAATTTCTAGTAAAGAGAAAGATAATAATTATTTTAATATTGCTAAATGTAAAGTCCGTCTAAACCTTCTTACGACTATTGTTAAATGGCGAACATTGATGCGTGCTTTGTTTCTGTTAAATCACTTTAACAGAAAGATATGTATATGTATATTTATATAAGGGAAAGGCCGAGGGGCTCTGTCCCGTCTCTCCTGAAATCTTCAAATATAGAATAGATCTATTTTCTTTAGTATTTTTGTTTTTTGTCTGTTTGGATGGTCGGTTGAAAGGACCTTAACGCCCGTCCCTCACCCCCTCCCTCCTCCTCAAGAAAATTTTCATTTTTTTTTCGGAATAAAATCCTATAAATGATCCTCTGTAAGTCAATGTCATTGTTAATCAGCTAGAAAATGCTCAACAGAACTCGGAAACTGTCAAGCATTGGAAAATAAGATCGAAACGTTTACGAGTCTTCCTTTGAATCCAATGGGTTAAAGTAGAATTGAGTTTGCTATCGAGAATAATAAGTTAAGGCATTTTTGGCTAATTTCCAAATTATAACAAAAAGAAATTGTGAAAGAAGTGCGTGTCTCACCACAGGTTATCAATCTAGGAAAGGAAAAGCTATAGACTCACGGAATAGGAAGTGAAGGGCAATTATCGCTTATTTAAGATTTACAATTTCAATATAAAGGATTTTATTTTTAAAGGACGGTTTGCCTATTTCACTCAAATATCTCAGTCCTTTGTTTGGCTCCTACCTAAATATGAATGTCATCAATGCTGTTGCTCCAACGAATTTCCATCACTTCTTCACATGTTTGGTGTTTTTAAATGAAAAGAAATAAACAACCTTATTAAGAAAATTGAATTATAAAGTTAAGAGAACCCATAACATTCCATATAGCAAAGAATTATCATAAATTAGTATTTCTTTTAAATATAACTCGTTAGTAATAAGAAAATGAAAATTAACAGTTAAAAAAACGCATAACCAACATTACAAACAGTTGGTTTTTTTTATTTAAAATTATAAAAAATACTTTATTTGTGTTATGTCGTTTTCATGAAGCTTCTGCTACCATTATTATTATTTAATTTATCTAACAGTAAATAAGAATAAATAACTCCTGATATAAACGAACTCTTCTTAAAACATCGGGAATAATTTCTTTAAAAACTTCTTTAAAAACTCCAACATTACAACAACTGACGATATTTCGTAGGCCTCACCGGCCCACTTTATCGAGCCTTTTTTAAACCTCATGGGAAGAGAGAACATCTCCCCTCTTCCTAACATCCTAATAATTGTCTTTTGTTCAAATAAAATAAATATCCAATCTTAAATTTTTTAAATTTCCAAACTTAAATCGTAGTCTTCTTTAAAATAAATGTTCAATCTTAATCTTCTTTGAAGTTATTTAAGATTATTATCTTAATTTAAAATCGTTGCCTTCTTTTTAAAATATTATCTCCAGTCGTAATCTTTCTTCAGAAGCTGTCTTCTCTTCTATTATCCGACCTCAATCTTTTACAAATATATGTCCCTATCTTAATTTAGAAATTCCTTCCAAAATTCTTGACCGTATAAAACTCTTCTCCTTAATATCATTATTAATAAATAAACGAACTCTTCTTAAAACATCATAAATAATTTCTTTAATAACTTCTTTAAAACTCCAACATTACAACAACTGACGATATTACTTCCCATGAGGTTTAAAAAAGGCTTGATAAAGTGGGCCGGTGAGGCCTACGAAATATCGTCAGTTGTTGTAATGTTGGAGTTTTTAAAGAAGTTATTAAAGAAACTCCTGATATCTTGATACGCGTGAATTTGGCTTCGAATTCCAGAGCTATCATAGAACATTTTTTTATTTTTCTTCATGTCTCAGTCAATGTAACGCAACCGTATTTTTTGACGAAAAGAGATCAGTGCTTCTCAAGTTTTTTTTTTCCTGCGCGGAACTTTTTCATTCCTTTTACTATGTACAATCCAACAAAATATTCCCACGAATAACAGTCTAGTTTAAATGTTTAAAAATATCTTGAAAAATATTTTGAATGGGAATTAATACTTTGTTAACCTTCATTGTTAACGAAACAGATGGTACTTTGAATCCATTTTATTTAATGCCAAGAATTTTTAGTCTAGTTTAATACCTCTGACTATGTGTAACGTTAAATATTTATTATAGAGGCACTTTCAGAATTTTCCGGCGATACAGCGATACTGCTATAGATAACATTGAGTTACAGTTTATATTAGATAGACATGCAGTTAATTAGGTAAATCTGCACATAATAGATAGACATACTTAATAAACTGGTAACTTTGTTATATTATTATTATGTGTTTTAAATGATTTTGTTTGATGACATTTCTGATATAAGGAAAGCAAGCTACAGCGGAAAAAAAAAAAAGAAAAAAACCCTGTGCAAGCTTTTTCTCCAATAGAATTGCTGGCCAGAAAGTTATTTGATTTAAGTACATGTTCTTCACTTTTATTCAATAATGGAGAGAGGTTCGGTATTGGTTTGAGCGATATTAAATGTATTTCACGGTTGTTCCATGTGAATGGATCATAGTGATACATCAAATGTTGTCTTTTTCAATGGCGATTCGTCATCATTATTGTGTGAATCATTTATGATATTTTGGGGACCTAGAGAAGGGAGGGAAACGAATCAGTAGGGGAAAGGGAAAGAAAAAAAAAATCAATATTATCACCCCCTCTTAACGATCCGTGCACTGTACAAGCCCCTCTGATTTCATTTCTCTTTTGGCAGATGAACTGAGCACAGGGTCCGTCCACGAGAGCCATGGCTGAACAACAGCACCCACACCCGTGGGAGTTCCGTCGCTCGGCCAGCTTCAAGGCCGGTGTGATCCACAAGAGCAGCCTGACCAGCCACCGACCCACCTCATCGGCTCCCTCCACACCGGAGAAGATGAAAGGTAAGAGGATGAATGGGAGAAACAGTCCAAAGGACTCTTTGTGGTTAAAATTCTTTCTATCCAGTGATCCTATGTAAAAAGCAAAGCCCAGAAAGTAAAGTCAGGAAAACAATGTTGATGACTTTTCTACAGAATCAATTTGCCCAATATCCTATAGCATAATTATTCAGTCATCCTAGTTTTAGAAAAGGATAATCATCTTCAAGTGGTCATTTTGTATGTTAATCCTTTTGTTTCTGAGTCACATGACTTAGTTTTTAAGTAATCTTAGCTTTGAGAGTAGCCATGCAGGTTTTGTTTACGATAAGAAATGAATGGAGTCTCTGTCATTAATCGTTTATCTAATGGTTGTATTGATTGCAGAATTTTAAAAAACCCTTGTAATCCATTATTAATTTTTTCTTAATAATTATTTTCAATCAGTTTTTTTTATTATTGTTATTACTTTTTATTATCAATGGATGTATATTAGAAAGACATTCATTTTATATTTATAAAATATTACTGATAAAAATAATATCTACTTTTTAATCTACTTTTTAGAAATTTCTTCTACTTTTTAGAAATCTACTTTTTCTAAAATCTACTTTTAGAATTTGTTTTTTTGATTCAGGGTAAATTTAGAAGCAGTTTTGTTTTTTTTTTCAAATTTGTTAATTGATTCTTTTCAAAATAGATAAATCCTTTTACTTCTTTATTTAGGCAAAATTAAATGACAAATTTCAGAGAAATTTATCAGAGGTAAATCAATTGTACTATGTTTTTCGAAATTTAATTTAACAAATTTATAATTATGCTAATTGAGAATATTATTACATTACTTAATTAACATAGGATAAGATAAATGTTAACATTTAAATTGACTTTTTGTAAAATAAGTTTTGCAGAAAAAATAGATTTCTCTTGCAAAAAAATAAAATAACGTAATTTTTTCAACTGTCTTATAACCTGTTTATAAATTAAAAGTTATTTAATGAAATGAAGAATTTCAACAGTCATTCGCTAATCTTTTTTCTGATTAAATTCATCAATTTATTAATTAATATTAAGTTAATGAATAAATTAAAAAAAAATATTAAAGCATATATAGAATGAATTGGATAATTTTGAACAGTTAAATTTAAACTTTGAATAAAATATCCATCTGTTTACAAAAATGCCATTAACCGAATAATAAGTTAACAGGGGTTTTTGACGGAAGATCTTCGCTGTCGTTCGGGTCGTAATGTTTCCTGCAATTGGAAATCCTTCCGCACGTTTTCTCGCGCAAATAATACTTATTACTTTTCAATTTCCTCAAAGCGGGTCTCATCGGCCTTCGGAATGTCTGATAGTGTTGAATATGGATATGAAGTTAGCATTTGAAAAAACATTGATTTTTACTTCCTCAGATGAAATTAACAATTCCTGAAAATTATTCTCAACTTGTATATTCATTAAACCAAAGTATATAGCTTATAATTTTTGTTTGTAAATAATAATATTTTTTTTTATTAACATATATAGGTAAACCCAGTACAGTCCCGTTAGAGAAGTGTTCCTATCAACGGGTTCTGATACTTTCATACATTTTTTTTCTTACAATATACATTTGAACAGTGTACAATTGAAAAATATCTAACTTACAAGTCTACAAGATTGTATAAAAAATAAAAAACAAATAATTGAATATAGATAATTTAAATATATAAATATACGATTACTCATTAGTACTGAAGGTATTCTACAAAACAATTTAACATGGTTTTAATACATTTTAATACTTACATTAATTTTACATAATAGTACCATATGAAAACACATCTAAAAAAATGAGCCTTTTATTTTTATTTTTTTTCCGTTTTGAAATTTATATTCTTCTAAAAAAGAGAGAGAGAGG
>JAFIDM010009631.1:196431676-196452278 GCA_023159025.1 Thereuonema tuberculata
TTTGAAAATTCATAATTGAGAATTTCAAAAAATACTTTAATAAAATTACTAAATTCTAATAATCATTGTATTGTTTATCGAATTATTGGTTCGTGAATTGTTTAATAATTGATTCATGTATCATACATTATTTCCACTTTAAAGATTTGTAATAGCTTAATGTTTTGGAAGGAAGAACAGTAATAATAGTAGTATACTAATGATCATATACCTTTGTAATAACTGTTTTTTAGTTCAAAAATTAGTCCGACAGATGAGTGGTGACGTTCTAGATTTCTCGAGATTCACGTAAAGTCAGAGACAACAGCATCTTTCCTAGGCTTCTCGCAAAATGTCGACACACACTATTTTATAAAGCAGCGCTCACAAAATTATATGGCAAGTAGAATTACTTGCAATAAAACTTGCAATTATTTACTTGGAATGTAAAGTTGCGTGCCCTGCTTTCTAAAATAATGTGAGTCCACATTTTGCGAAAAACCTCGGAAAAGGCTGTTGTCTCGGACTTTACGTGATTCTCGAGAAATCTAGATCGTCATGACTCATCTGTTATAGACTATACGATCACGGATGTTGCTCGCCAGACTTCTCCTCACACCTCGCCACCGTGGAGGCCGCCTCCAGTGGTGTCACGAAAGAAGCACCTGGAGGGATGAATTGCGCAGTGTTGTGTTTAATGATGAGAGCAGGTTCTGCCTCGGCGCTAGTGATGATCGTTTCCGTGTCCGGTGTCCACCAGGTGAGCGGTACCTGCCACAATGTATATGACAGCAACACACAGGACCAACGCCTGGAATCATGGTGTGGGAACCATAGCTTACAATGACCTTTCGCCTCTGGTTGTCATCTAGGAACATTGAGCAGTGCAGCGTACATTTAGACCATCATCTAACCCGTTCTGTTGCCGTTCCTGCAACACCAGAGAGATGTGCTCTTCCAACAGAACAGTGCAGTGCCGGCCCGAAAGGGTCGAACCTAGGCGGTCGCCTGGGGCCCAGCGGCTTGATGATGATCGTTTGCGTGTGCGGCGTCGACCAGGTGAGCGGTACCTGCCACAGGGCCCTACATCAAATTCAGGGCCCAGGTACGAAATGCAGTAACAAGCCTTCTCCCATGTTATGGTCAAAATCATAGATTTTTAGCCAAAAATATCACGAAAACAGCACATGATTTTGTATTTCTCCCATAACCTGCCACACAGTTATTAGCACTATTTTTAGAGTAAATTAATTTAACATCAACATCTACTTTTCCGGCTCTGCCCATAAGTTTAGAAAAACTTTGATCAAAGGAAACATTGTAATGCAGAACAGCTCTATGCAGATGATTAAAGCAGAAAATTGCTTGTATACAATGTAGACTTAATTATAAAAAAATATAAAAGTGATAGGCAAATTAATATATTTTTTTTGATTAATTAAATTTGATTGAACAGAAAGTTCGTTTGAATTTTCTCTCATCTCTACAATCAATCACCGAACGAACCTTCCGTTCAACCAAGTACTTTTTTTTTTATAACATGTTATTCTCACATATGTTTGATTTACGATGTTCGGATAATCGACTTTCTACTGAAATTTTAAAACTTCAATTCTGTTATACCCTATCCAGCTAAACTTGCTTTTCCATTTTTTTTTTTTTTTTTTATGAAAAATGTTATGCTAAATTTTTACAGCTCCCGTCGGTATTGATTTAGATCAGTGGTCGCCAAACTTACGAAGCTTCTGAGCTACCGTACCGTTTTTAAATCCTACTGTGAGCTACCAACTCAAAGAACTATCAACTTTTTTAAAAAAAAATCTTACATTTATTTATTGCCTATAAACAAATATAAACTTACATTTCTAGTAAATACGAAATCAATTTTAATTAAATTGTACGTAACAAAAAAAAATTGAAATTGAATTGTACATAAAAAGAAATTTAAGTGTAGTTAGTAATAAATAACAAATGAAAGGACAGATTTTTTTTTTATCAGACTTATTAACTTCAATGAGAAGGAGTCTTTTTTTTCTCATCAACAAGTTTTTTAATGTTGGGAGAGTAGGTAGTGGCTGCCATTCGAATACAGTTTTCCAAGTGTTCATCAGTGAATCTGTTTCTGTACTTATTTAATAAATGTCATACTGGAAAACGAAACCTCACACAGATATGTAGAGCTGAACATTGCCTTCACTTTGAGACCAACGTGGATCAAAATTTCTTTAGGAACAAGAGGCCAAATATTTTCTGAGCTTGAAGAAAGCGATTTTACAGATAAATCATTTTGAAAATCAATCAGTTCCAACTCCACTGCAGCATTGTCTTCTTGAAAATCAAAATGCTCCATGACACAAGTAGAGAACTCTTCAGCAACTCTTGGAAACGTTGTAGAACTCTGTCTCTACTAAGCCAACGAACTTCCATACGAAGCAGTAGATCACCATACTGGCAATCTAGTTCATCAGTAAACTAGAACAAACGTCTCTGAATTGCATGTGCTGTAACTTTGTTCACTATTTTTATGACTGTGTTCATTACATAGTTCATATTTAAAAATCTTTCCACACAGTGACTGCTGGTGTATTACACAATGGTAAGACAGAAATTTCGGAAAACTGTTGTCTTTACGACACAAGGTTATGAATCCCTTCTCTCTGCCTACCATCGCTGGAGCTCCGTCAATTGCTAAACCCACGAACTTATTTATAGGAATATTTTCAGAGTTGATAAGATCTTTAACTGCTAAAAATATATTTTGTCCTATAATGCGTTCTATTAACGGTATAATCTTTACCAGCCCCTCTCTTATTTCGAAATTATCAAAAATAATTCTTGTAAAGACGGCCAACTGAGCTGTATCAACTATATCAGTCGTTTCGTCAAATTGCAGGGAGAAATAGCTGCAGCGATCAAAGTCAGTTTTAAGTTGTGAGATAACGTCAGAACTCTTAACCTCAACCCTTCTCATTACTGTATTTGCAGAAAGCTATACAGATTTAATAGCAGACATTATCTCAGTTTTAATTTTGAAACTATCAAATAATGCATCTGCAGCTTCTAAAAATGTAATTTTGATTATTTCACCGTCTTCGTATGGTTTCTTATTCTGTGATAATATTTGAAACTCGGAATGACGCCTCAGTTGCTGCTTTATTCTTGTTTAATGGTTTTAAAAAAGTTTATTGTTGAGCATTAAGTTTAGATTTTAGCTGCCTTACCTTTTCTTTCCTTAGAGCAGAATTCAGTGGGAAATCCTTTTCAATCCCTGCGTGAACGGTTTTAAAGTGACGTTCAATGTTCCCTTTCTTCCCAACTGATACACTTGCAAAGCACAGTAAGCACACACATTTGTCCTTAACCTGGGTAAAGAAGTAATTGGTTTCCCATTCCGAATGAAAGTGATAAGTTTTTTGCATTTTGCTTGCAAACGCTATCATTAGAACAATGGCAGTTGCGCGGGAGAAACAAGCACTTGTTGTCGTCAGCGTCAGCTCAGTGGAGGAATCAAGGTTAGCCAACCGGAGCGTTAACGCGAGCTACCGAAAATGTCCCCGCGAGCTACTAGTAGCTCGCGATCGACGGTTTGGCGATCTCTGATTTAGATAGATGATGATGTAGGTTTCTGAATTACACTGACCTCCAGAATGTTATGTTGAAGCTTATCCTGCTTCACATTGTACGCAGTGGCGTACCCAGGATTAAGGTTTGGGTTGTGGGGGCTAAGGATGTTGTAAAGGGTCTACTGAGACATAGGCCTATTTAAAAATAAATTGTTTCCAAGAACACGTTCCAAAATAATAAGATACAGACACGTCAGTGCTTTAATAAATGTTTTCTTCTCATTCTTTCTTAATTTTTGGGTGGGGGTGGGGCGTGGGGGGGACTTCAGATCCCTTAGCTCCCCCTTGGTTGCGCCACTGATTGTATATACATAATATTGTTCAGAAATATTAATTGAGAGTAAATTAAACATTAACGGATTTTACGTTTATTTTTTTTTTTTTTTTTTTTTTTTTTTTTAAATAATCTATTATACAAACGAAGAGAGCTTCATCCCAATCCTCTCTTGCTTCGAAATTTATGTTGTTATTTTCACATTCTATAAGTTTCATTCTATTCATAATCTTAACTTAAATTATTTTCAGGATATTTTTATCTTTTAATCTATTTCTTCATACAAAACCCCTTTTCATTTGTTGAGCTTACTTATTTTTTTGTAACAAATATAATAACGCTTAAACTGAATAATTTTTCAAGAATTTTATGTTTTCTCCAGCAATTTAGAAAAACTGATTTTAAAGTTTCAGTACTCAAAATTAAAGGTGATATCTATTAACTAAATAAACAGAAGAATCCACTTTAATTTGTATTTAAATTACAAGAGGGCGCCACCATCTTTTGGCACAGACTTTCTTTAGCTGGTCTATTCAGAATGATTTTGAATGACAATTTTAATGTTAAGCCAATGATTTGAAGCACGATCGAAGGAGACATTATTTGAGATTTCAGAGTGAAAAACTTAATGGGTAAAGCTGCTACATTTTTACTTTTGAAGGACCATCTTCTACTCTCCATGCTCTGTATTCATCACAGGATTTCCTATTGAACAAAACATTCATTTTAATTTATTATTATTATTATTATTATTATTATTATTATTAATGTACTTCATGTAAAGGACTTCTTCTACTTCTTTCTATCTATAAAACAAGAATTGAATTTAATTTGTAATATAATAATGCTTCTTAAAAATATTGCCAAAGATTCTTAAAAATGTAAATGAAAAACGGCTCCAATTTGACATATTTCTCACTTTTAATTTCGGTTTCCTTTCAAATCTTACAGTTCTAAGCTTTGGCAAACAAGTGAATATAATTTTGAGCTAAAGCATAAATTTAAGGGCGACCCATTATAATAAAAAAAAAAAATAAAATAATAATAAAAAAGGAAGTACAATAACTAATGAAAAATAAAAAAAAAAGTTAGGAAAAAAATAAAAAAAGTTAGCAAAATAAGAAAAACAAAAACCTACGCGGACATTGAGAAAAAAGATTAAAAGAAAAAAAAAAAAAAGATATACGGATTCGATTTTTAATAAAATTATGTGGAAAAAAAATTCCACTTGTAAAGGGTTAAATACACTGAAGAAAACTGAAAATTGAACAACCTGAAGCCATGGTCCCAGGAGAATGAAATTTTATTCACACATTCTAAAGATCGTACACTGTACATGCGCACGGGGTAATACGCCTATGTACAGAGGCTACAGCCCTGTTTCCCAACATGGGGCGCAATATGATTGTTAAGGGGGGGCAATTGGAAAATGAAAAATTGTTTTTTTTTGTTTGTGAAAGTTAAAAAGTCGTTTTTTTTTTTTTTTTGGTAGTGAAAGTTATACCTAATTTTTGGTGGGGCATAGCACACTTTAGATACTTTAGGTGGGGCATAGCACAAAAAAGGTTGGGAAACACTGGGCTACAGTGTTTGTCAAAAGACCATGTCAGTATCCTGTGTAGCCTCCTCGAGCAGCAATGAAGGTCTGCATCTCGCATGGAGACGATCGTCGAGTTGCCAAATGTCATCCTGGGGAATGAGGTTCACGCACTTTCCACCTGGTGGCACGGTTGGTGAAGGTTTGTCGCCGGTAATGAAGACCGGGCCAAACACCGTCCAATCGAGCCCTGCACTTGCTCAATAGGGGACAAATCTGGAGATCGTGCTGGCCAGGGGAGTTGACGAACGCCTTGAAGAGCTCGTTTGAGCAGGCCTGGCACTAGGAGGGGGGTGAGAGGCCTCAGGCAAACTAGAAGTTCTACCCCCCCCCTTTCTTCAATGATAATGTCAATCAGGATAACTCCCTCCCTCCCTATCCAACTTCCATAAAACCTCCTTACAGACATTTTGGAGCAAGGCGAATTTAAAACAAAGAAAATAATCATAAAACTTTTAGAGGGTGGCCGAATGGAAATTGATAATATTGCAGCAAATAATGACAAAAAAAAATCCTCATCAAGCCGCAAGGTCCCAGGCGACCGCGGTTCGTCCCTTTCGGGCCGGCCCTGGCACAAGCGGTGTGTGGGCGGGCACTGCACTGTCCTGTTGGAAGAGCACATCTCTCTGGTGTTGCAGGAACGGCAACAGAACGGGTTGGATGATGATCTAAATGTACGCTGCACTGCTCAATGTTCCCTGGATGACAACCGGAGGCCAAAGGTCATTGTAAGCTATGGTTCCCGCAACATCATCATCACTTCCCCCATCACTCTTTCACTTAACCGGTTCTTGAGAGACTCCTCGTCACGTTCTAATCAGAAGGAACCCAAAGGGGTGGTCTATGCAATACAATGCAGGGACCATTCTTGTAAATATATCGGTGAAACGCGGCAGGAATTGAAAGCACGCATGGGGCAGCACTCCTATGCCATTAAAAATAGTGACTACAATTATCTCACCGTAGGTCACACAAAAGCTCGGAACCATTCCGTAAACACAGATCAACCCCAAATCATCTGCTATGAGAAGCATAATTTCAAAAGGAAGTGTAAGGAAACCTTCCGTATCCTTACGGACAAGGATTGCTATAATGACAACCTGTCCGTGGTAACCATTCCCCAATATGGCTTCCATAAGTAACCCAACCCCTCTTTACTTTCACCCTCCCCTCCCTCTCCCCTCTCACTATAAACTTTTTCATTGATAAATTTTCATCAAATTCAACTAAATTGTTGGTCAATTTATTTACTTTCTTGGTTTAACCCTTAACGCATGAACATCCGATTTCCCCCCCCCCATTTAGTTGAATTTGATGTTTTTCCCTACAGTTTCAATTTTTTTCTTACTCCGTACGCACTCTTTCATTCATCTTTGAGCTTTACAGCATTCTTCCCCCTCTTCGGTTTGGCCCCAAGCTATGACACACAGCTGTGACCCATCCCCCAGAAAAGAAAATGGAATGGATCCCGGCGCCCGTGACCCAATTGTTCCTCTGTAATGTTGTTGTTTTTTAAATTTGTAACTGATCACTTGAGAATAAGGTGTCATCACCTTGAAAGTACTCGTGAAATGTATTTTATTTAGTTAAGTTTATAAATTTTAGTTATATTTTGGAAAGTGTGGTGGCCTCAATTTCATTCGAATCATTTAGAAGACACACACGTTAAAAATACTACTAGATTAAGGTTTGAATGAAAAGTAAATCCTACCTTTAGGAGCAGGAATATTTTCCTTCATCAATCTTCGTTTTCTTCCTTTTAGATGCTTTTGAAGTGCCTTGATGATCTTCTTATGTTTTTTTGATTTTAATTTATACTTCTTTAATTCCTTGGGAAGAAAATTTTTTTTAGGAAATTATTATCACTAAAAACAAAAGCATGACTTTTTTTTAATCATTTTTTTTTTGGCTAACATTTTGTAAACATTATTATCAATTTTAATCTTTATTATTATTTTTTGAAGAAAATATGTCAATGTTAAACTGATTTTAAACTGTTCGTTAATAATTTCCTATATATAAATAGATTATTAATGCTTTTAGACAGTGTCAAAAGCAAAGCGGCCCCATAATTTGCACAATTTTATAAACAAAAGTAGAATGAACTTAACAATTTACAATGAACCTAATTAATCTAATTTACAGCAAACCGGAAGTTGGGGGGGGGGGGTCAAAAGTGGTCCGATAAAGAGGAAAACGGCGATAGATGCCAATATCGACCCTTCTGAACACATTGATGGTGGTCACGTTTTTGCCAGACAAAATGAAGAGATATGATAAAAGATAAACATATTGAAGCACCGACTTTTGACCCTCCCACATCCGGTCAGGGAGTGGTCCTAGAAGTCTGATTTTTTGGAAGTGGTCACCTACTTTTTGATGCTGAACACAATGGTGAAGGTTTTATTCTAATATCTCTATCCGTTTGGCCACCACAGAGTGCGACATCCAGCAAGCATAAAAGAAGAGCGGTCCCCTATGTTTTACAGGCAAGCTGTAATCTAGGGGCCGCTAAAATTTAGAAAATAATCATTTCGAAGTAAAAAAAAAAAAAATCGAAATTAACTAAACTATCTTGATTATGTTAGGTTTAGCAGTGTGCCCAAGCCTTATTATGTCTTTAGGCCTAGAACGCACTTGCTTTCGTTTGGCATCGTTCTCATAAAAAAACCGCAATCGATGTCGTAAAACAGAGGGGAGAAAGGGGACAGAGTCAATTAAGTGAAGCCTCGGGTCTTTCAGCATTGCAACGAAACCTATATCTTTGCACCAGAACAAGGGGATCGTCACAATGGAAACGATTATTAGATTGCTGGAGGAGGGCTTTGAAGGGTAGATTCTTGCGGTTTTAGCCACTGGCTAAAGAACATCGCAGCCAGTGCGTCCTTACCCTTTGTGTTGAAAAAAACTTTGACATATTGGAGAAGAAGTGGGGGATGGAGAGGGGTAAGAGAGAAAGCCCTGGGGGGGGGGGGGGGACTTTCGTAGGAAGGCATGACCCATAAAAGGCTCCCAACGCCCTTGCAGCTCTGACCACAGGAATGAGAGGAGAATCCCCTTTTACTGCCTGCCTCCAGCAATGTAATGATCGTTTCTATTGTGAGGACTCCCTGTTCTCAATTCCTCTGGATGAATCCTGTTTTATTTTTTTCGATTTCTTTCAGACCCTCCAGCAAAAAGAGGGTTCTCTAATGAACTTTCTCCCTCTCAATCTTGCGGTTAGCTGCAAGTCCGCTGCAAGGCCGAGGTCCTATGAGGTAGCCAGACTAACATTAATATATATTAAGTTAATAATCTCTTTTAACCAACCAATTTCAAATGAGCATTTTCGTGCTTCAACTGCAGGATCTGCTGGTTCTTCTGCTCCAGCTTAGTTGACTTCAATTTGTCAGCAAGCTTGTCGATAATTTTTTGATCAACTCCATGGCTACGACGTATCACAGACTTTGTAAACTTGCTCTATTAACACAAAGCAAATTAAAAGGAAAAAGATTAAAATTACCCAACCCTATTTGGTTACAAATTAATATATAAATTGCTGGGATAATTTGCAGAACCCTACTTGGTAGGAGAGTAAGCGACAAGAAAATAAGTGGAAACCAGATAAAAATCATAAAATGATTTATTGGAGGGCTTTTAAAATTTTCTTTTCTAAAATTATTATTTACACAATAGGTACTTCTATCACTATTGCCATACATGTAGTCACCTACAGTTCCGAAATTCATATAATAATTATTTGCACTAATATCGTCTTGATATTTTCTCATAAGTAATCGTTGCACAATTGGCTTGATAATTACTATCGTTGCACAAAATAATAATATTAATACTACTAAGCACCCTTCACTAATATTTACTATCACTGCTTTAAGTTTTTAATCCTAATTACTTTCACTTATTAAGTAACCCTGGCACTTCATATGTTCACCAACACGAGTGTTCCTTAACACAAATAACTTCACTTGAAAATTAAATCAATAATAACTCTTTATATTCACCTATCTGAAATTATCAATGGCTTTTAATTCACCTGTATGAATATTAAATAATACTAAATGGCTATTCACTAAATTGGGGGAAAGCATTCAAAAAATATGTCGATAATGACACTTAAATTTCACCTGTCTGAATTTCTCAATGGCTTAAATTCACCTCTGAATTAAATTTCAACTTCGTTTTCTCTTTAACAAAGTTAACTATAGCTGCACTTATTCATGGCAAAGTCACTTCTTGGATTTACTCCACGTATCAATGGTGAGCGTCTTTTTTAAATAATTTAATTACTTTGAGTTCAATTTATGTTTATAAGAAAATTGCTTGAAACAAATTTTTTTCTTCCTTTATTAATTCGTAATGGTAGTGTTCGAAGGAAATTTAAAATATGCAAATTGATGACGTGAGTAAGGTGAAGTGTTAGTGACGTCAAAGAGAGTCCTCTGAAGTAAGTTGGAAGCAGTTAGTGATAGGGAGCTGAACGATGTTATTACTAAGCGGAATAGAACTTTAATTCCAATACTAGAACGTATTTAATTTGGAACAAATGATTTCCAAAGGGCGTGAATGGTTAGTCCGAGTTGGACTAAACTATTAAAGAAGAATGATAGGCAGAAGGAACTATGAAGTTTAATGAACCGAGTCCGTTCGAAGGTAAAGCAGGCTGAACCTAAGTCTTAAGGAAAGGAAGGCGAAGTTAAAATTCCGATAAACGTAGATTGCGAATCAACTTTAATTAAAAGGTAAATTCCTGGATTAGAAAAGTTCAATCAAAGGAAACTTGAAGGAGTGCAGTGTTTAAGACGCAAGTTAATATTACGTTGAAGGAACTTTGAAAATTCCGTTTCACAAAGTAGAAATAATTAGGAAAATTATTTCGAGAAGAATTAGAAGTCGAAAAATAATTTGAAGTTATAGATAAACTGTCGTGGCGAAATACCGAGAAGTATTCAAGCAAATTGTGATTAATATATTCATCCTGTTATTACTAGAACTGTTCTCGAATAGTGAAGCTACCCTGAACCCTTATCGAAGGAGTGGAACGCTCCAAGCCTTGAACTGCCAAATCATAATTATTATTTTCTTCTAAATCATTACATCAACACAATATTTCAGAAAGCTTAAACGGCCTTTCCTTTCTCAAGCGATGTTATAAAAATTCAAAAGGAAAGGAGAAAACATCTCCCTTTCCTTAGCTTCAAACAGAAAATAATAATAATAATGCAGACCAAGAATTCACACACGTGAAATGATTTAGAAGAAATTAAAAGTATGTTTTTTAATATTTACGGTATTTGTAAGGAGATTTAATTTATCCATAATTATTATTCTCTAAGTAAGGGAATAAATGGACTTTAATATCATTTATTCAAAGGTAATAAATACCATCTAATATTCATATCGAATAGTAAATAAGCTATAAGTAATTTTTCTGTTGAAATAATAATAAGAAATTTGGATTAAGCCGATTACGAATAGTGCCCCTGAAGATTTGGACATGGATGTAATTCGACGTCAAGAACGAAGCATTCATATGACGAGGAAGGAGCCTGCCATATCTGAATTAGCAAATAATGGATATAAATGTGCTTCTAAATTGTGCTTTTGAAATCTACGAAGAGAAGTGGATTTAATTCAGTGACGGTGAGAAATAAAAGGAGAAGTCTTCAAGCGACTACAAATCTGTAAGTACAGAACTATTCTTTATCTTATATTTGGATGGGCCATAAAGCTAATATAAGAAGAGAGAAGCGAAGACAAATTCGTGAAATGCAGATGTTGACTTATCGTATTAGATAACTATTACTAATTCACATAAGGTGATTAAAGCTAAATAATAGATCGTAATAAACAGTAATAATAGTAGTGTGAAAGTGATACACGAGAATTGTTATAGCATACAAGTGAATAGGTTATTATAATTATAATTATTTATCAAGTTCATACAAGTGAAAAGTAATTCTAGTGAAATAGTTTCTAGTGAGATTAAATCGGTATATTCTATAGTGAAATATTACAGAGTAAATAATTATTTAACTGAAAAGAAGAATAGAAATAAATCAGTTAAAGTGCAGTGTGTTATATAGTGCAACAGTGAAACAGTTGTGTTAGTGTGAGAGTCTGACTATAAGAAGATTAGTGACCTGGTTGACATAGAGACTGAACTATCAAAGTATTTGACTTTTCAGATATAAAGAGTTAATAATTATCTCCATTGTACATACTAGTTTGGAAAATTTTAAAAATAACCCAAATTAAATCTGATGAATTTTATAGCTTGTATCGTTTTTCATTCTTTGCTCACTACTCTGTATATAAGTAGGGTTCTGCTACAAGTATCCCCAGCAAAATTTCGTTTTTTATATAATAAAAGTTGTAAATTTAAAAAGCAAAAATTTTTAAATTCAACCTTGCAAGTAATTTAATAAAATTAAAATAAATTTTCCTATTAATGATCTGATTTGTAAACATAATTTCAATGGGATGCTTAAAGTAGTGTTTTTGTTTTTAATGAAATTACGAATTAAAGTTTTAATAATTACCGTTTTCTCCTGGCTGGATCCTGAATCTAAAAATAGAAAAAAAAAAAAAAAAAGTTACAAAATTTGCATATTTCACAAAAAAAAGTATCAGAAAGGAATCACTCAAGTTACTGTTAAGCAACGACTAAAGTTTGAGTTTTATAAACAATAAATAAGAAAAGTTACCTAAAAATGTGTTTCGAAATCTTCTCTCCCTAGGGATCGATATCCCTAATGGTGGCTTTGTAACAATAGGGTTATATAACCCCACTGGCGGAATATTATCTGCAATGAAAGAAATAAACGCTAAAGATAACACATCCATATATGAAATCAAACTTAAGTAAGATAGAGGCACTAGTAATATTATTGATAAAAATTGACTCAAGATTTTTAATGGGCTGCGGAGGAGCCGTCCGGTTCCATCGTTGTCCAGTGATTGGAAATCGCCAGCAGCCGTATAGGTGGTTCAGGTGCCGGGGTTTCATCCTCCGAGGTAAGCAAGGTGGATTCCTCGTCTGCTGACAGGTAAGGCTTCATTCGTATCACGAGGGCTACCTCCGTCTGCTGCGGGCGAGTGGAAGGTTGCAGGCGGCAGATCTCGTATGTGACAGGAGACAGGTGGCGGATAATGGTGTATGAGCAGTTTTTCGGCAAGGCCATGTCCAAATCTTCAGAGGCACTATTCGTAATCGGCTTAATCCAAATTTCTTATTATTATTACAACAGAAAAATTACTTATAGTTTATTTACTATTCGATATGAATATTAGATGGTATTTATTACCTTTGAATAAATGATATTAAAGTCCATTTATTTCCTTACTTAGAGAATAATAATTATGATTTGGCAGTTCAAGGCTTGGAGCGTTCCACTCCTTCGATAAGGGTTCAGGATAGCTTCACTATTCGAGAACAGTTCTAGTAATAACAGGACGAATATATTAATCACAATTTGCTTGAATACTTCTCGGTATTTGGCCACGATAGTTTATCTATAACTTCAAATTATTTTTCGACTTCTAATTCTTCTCGAAATAATTTTCCTAATTATTTCTACTTTGCGAAACGGAATTTTCAAAGTTCCTTCAACGTAACATTAACTTGCGTCTTAAACACTGCACTCCTTCGAGTTTCCTTTGATTGAACTTTTCTAATCCAGGAATTTACCTTTTAATTAAAGTTGATTCGCACTCTACGTTTATCGGAATTTTAACTTCGTCTTCCTTTCCTTAAGACTTAGGTTCAGCCTGCTTTACCTTCGAACGGACTCGGTTCATTAGACTTCATAGTTCCTTCTGCCTATCATTCTTCTTTAATAGTTTAGTCCAACTCGGACTAACCATTCACGCCCTTTGGAAATCATTTGTTCCAAATTAAATACGTTCTAGTATTGGAATTAAAGTTCTATTCTTGCTTAGTAATAACATCGTTCAGCTCCCTGTCACTAACTGCTTCCAACCTACTTCGGAAGACTCTCTTTGACGTCACTAACACTTCACCTTACTCACGTCATCAATTTGCATATTTTAAATTTCCTTCGAACACTACCATTACGAATTAATAAAGGAAGAAAAAAAATTTGTTTCAAGCAATTTTCTTATAAACATAAATTGAACTCAAAGTAATTAAATTATTTAATTTGAATTATTTAATATATTACAGCAAATTTATTTATTTATTTTTTTTCTCTTCGAATTGGAAGTGTTCATTATTACAAATTTGAATATGTAAATTAGTAGTCACACGTTGCAAGTTGTGACGTCATATAATGAGGAGCGTGTCACTGATTCGACACTACAGAAAGTAGAGTCAGTAGAGTTGACTTGGTTCTGTTGAGTTGACAGTGAGTTCAGATAGTCGAGTTCAGACTATGACAGTTCAGATGGCAACTCGAATGAGAAGGTCACATGAGCGGTTCAGGTGAAATAGCTCAGATTAGTTATGCTGTAATTAAAGTAGAGTTCTGTAAGGCAATTCAATATCTAGTCCCATTCAAAGAAGACAATATTCAAGGTCGAAGTAAAACCTGGATTTTCGTGTGAAGATAATTCCGAAGAATTGAAGAGAAAAGGAAATTATCGTGATGCTTGGACAAAAGACTGGAAGACCTGGAATTGGAAACGAAACTCCAGTTTAGACGTAAAAACCGAGTATTGGAAAGCTGTGAAGACATCATAGTAAAAACCGAAGTATCACTCCCGATAGATGAATGGATGAAGCCCACCTTGCTATAGAAGCAGATAGATGAATGGACGAAGCCCACCTTGCTGTAGAAGCAGATGAATGGACGAAGCCCACCTTGCTATAGAAGCAAATTAATATTAAATCCTGGAGGATTATATTAAGAAGTATTATTTCCAATATTAATAAAGAACTCTTATTAGTATTATTTTTCGTACAAATCGAAAACCAAAGGATTCGTCAAAACGAATTCGTCAGAGCTTATTGTGAAAGAACTTTAATTAGTATTTCTAAGAAATATATTATTCCGTTATTCAAGAAGACCGAAGTATCAACATTAATAGAAGCGCTATTAGTTCAAAGAGCAGACGCTTCGTGTTCCCTAAGGATTGTGGGAAGAAGTCAGATGTTGTGTAGTGACCGCGCCATGTTCGAATGTGTTGTGAAAGGATCGTTCCTATGAAGGAAGTGTGCGTTTATTCAAGGAAGACTGGCGGACGTATTCCAGCAGATTCATTTCAACGCAGATCATCACAGCTAGGTGAAAAGTCAAACGAGACCATCAAACTGTAAGTAGATATTCTATTTACATTTTGGAGGGAGCAAGACGCTCACCATTGATACGTGGAGTAAATCCAAGAAGTGACTTTGCCGTGAATAAGTGCAGCTATAGTTAACTTTCTTAAAGAGAAAACGAAGTTGAAATTTAATTCAGAGGTGAATTTAAGCCATTGAGAAATTCACACAGGTGAAATTTAAGTGTCATTATCGACATATTTTTTGAATGCTTTCCCCCAAGTTAGTGAATAGCCATTTAGTATTATTTAATATTCATACAGGTGAATTAAAAGCCATTGATAATTTCAGATAGGTGAATATAAAGAGTTATTATTGATTTAATTTTCAAGTGAAGTTATTTGTGTTAAGGAACACTCGTGTTAGTAAACATATGAAGTGCCAGGGTTACTTAATAAGTGAAAGTAATTAGGATTAATAACTTAAAGCAGTGATAGTAAATATTAGTGAAGGGTGCTTAGTAGTATTAACATTATTATTTTGTGCAACGATAGTAATTATCAAGTCAATTGTGCAACGATTACTTATGAGAAAATATCAAGACGATATTAGTGCAAATAATTATTATATGAATTTTGGAACTGTAGGTGACTACATGTATGGCAATAGTGATAGAAGTACCTATTGTGTAAATAATAATTTTAGAAAAGAAAATTTTAAAAGAAAGCAAGTTTAACGTCCGTAATCATTTATAAATGGAGGGAAATCGCCAACCGGACAACAAATTTGCCTTCGCCCATTGAGCCAACATCAACGAGAATTCTGTACAATTGTTTCGTCCTTATTGAGGACTCATCAGCAGAATCTACTCGTTGACGCTTGGCTCGCCGCGCGAAAGCTCTATCAAAAGCAAACGCGATCCCGCGAATGGCCCGCCGGGATAAACAACAATAAAATAAAAAATGATCCTGAAAGATCCAAAATATTAACCCCTTGTCCTCTCACTGAAAGGCACGAAGGAAATTAATCACAAATAGGCAAATTGAAAAATTCAATAGAAAGCAAGTTTAACGTCCGTAATCATTTATAAATGGAGGGATTGTGATTAATTTCCTTCATGCCTTCCTAGGAAAGTCTCCCCCCCCCCAGGGCTTTCTCTCTTACCCCTCTCCATCCCCCACTTCTTCTCCAATATCTCAAAGTTTTTTTCAACACAAAGGGTAAGGACGCACTGGCTGCGATGTTGTTTAGCCGGTGGCTAAAACCACAAGAATCTATCCTTCAAAGCCCTTCTCCAGCAATCTAATAATCGTTTCCATTGTGACGATCCCCTTATTCTGGTGCAAAGATATAGGTTTCGTTGCAATGCTGAAAGACCCGAGGCTTCACTTAATTGACTCTGTCCCCTTTCTCCCCTCTGTTTTACGACATCGATTGCGGTTTTTTTATGAGAACGATGCCAAATGAAAGCAAGTGCGTTCTAGGCCTAAAGACATAATAAGGCTTGGGCAACCAGGAAGCGGTCTATCGCGGCAGGCAGCGATCCAGCGGTCGTCGTGGCGGTCTGCGATATTGGGACGGCACTTATGACGCGATATCTTGTATGAGCGGTCCAGTCTGGTATTTGGAGATCTCCAACTGCAAGCAAAAGAAATGGACGGAGCTTTGCGGCAAGCTCGATCCAAGAAATGGAACTTCCCAATACTGGAACCTTCTAAAAGTTTTAAATAACTCCAGAAATCCTACACAGGAACAGGTTCATACAAATGTCTTGACAACTGGAAATGTTGATGCCAGAACAAATAAAGAAACAGCAAATATGCTTGCTAAATTTTATGAAAATGCAAGTAAACTATCGTACACCCCAGAAGATAGAAAACTCCTCAAGAAATGCAAGTCCATCATTGAGCTAAATAAGCAAGCATCTGAATCTAGCATTTTCAAGTCTGATTTTACTCTCGAAGAACTATAATCCGCAATCCAGCACCTTGACCCTAGGAAATCTCCTGGGCCTGACCTTATCTACGGACATATGTTACATCATCTTGGACAGAATGCAAAGAGTTTTTTGCTTCTGATTTTTAACATATCTTGGCGCACAGGCAAATTGCCTAAAATTTGGAAGAACTCAACTATTATCCCTATTCTTAAGCCAGGTAAAGAAGCCAGCAACTGCAAAAACTATAGACCGATCTCACTAACCAGTATCCTTTGCAAAACAATGGAAAAAATCATCCACACCAGATTGATGAAATGGCTGATCGAGAAAAAGACCTTACATTTTTATCAAACTGCATACAGAGCTAAACATAGTACAGTTGATCAACTTTTTTACCTATGCCAATCTATAATTGATGGCTTCCAAGAAAGGCCTAGCAGAAAAACTACCGTGGTTTTCTTGGACCTCTCTGCTGCTTTTGACAGAGTCTGGAGGCAGAAACTAATTGAAATTATCCACAATGAAGGTATTGTAGCGAACTGCCTCATCTGGATCAACGATTTCTTAAGAGGAAGGAAATTCAAGGTTAAAGTAAATGGATCCTTTTCAAAAACTCATCGAACTTGGGCAGGAGTTCCTCAGGGCTCTGTTCTGAGTCCTCTCCTCTTCCTCCTTTACATGAATACCTTGGACCCTTACATCAGCAAAGAAGCAAGTGTAGCATGCTATGCCGACGACGTAGCAGTTTGGCACTCTCACCGTGACATTCAACTTTTACAAAGAATTATAAATCAGTACATGGAAGGTTTTGAAAATTGGTCAAAAGAGCTTAAGCTCACTGTAAATCCTGATAAAACAAATTTTTGCATTTTCTTGAATGACAGGAAAAATTGAAGTAATTTTAATCTTACTATAAACCTATTTGGCTCTGTAATCCAACGCACTAAGCATCCAACGTACCTCGACCTCACACTTGATGATGAACTGAGATTTACACAACACCTTGAACAAATCTCTAACAGGGCATTAAAACGACTTAACATCTTAAAAAGGCTGTGCGGTGCATCTTGGGGCTCAAGACCAGCAACTCTTCTTAATGCCTATACCTCGCTCGTTAGGCCAGTTCTTGAATATGCTGCTCCCATTTGGGCACCGGCCTAATCTTCTTCAAAAGGCAAAATCGACACGGTACAGTACAGAGCATCAAAAATCATCATTGGTGCTGTCTCATCCACAAATAACTATAAAGCTGAAACTGAGTGCGGCCTAACACCTCTAGAGAGCAGAAGAAAACTCGCCACCATAAAGTTCACAAATAAAATCAGAAGTGCAACAGATTTCCATATCTCATATAAAACTTTTAAGGCATGGAATGGTGAAACCAGACTAAAACGGTCTTCCACCCTTCAGTTTGGATCCCCGCATCAACTCCTCTATTCCACAGAGGTTATTGATGTGGCCAGAGCTGTTTTGGACACTTTTGGACAAATTTAATCCTATGCACTACTGGACAAGACAACAACAACAACAACAATAAAAACCCATAGTGACAAAAAAGATAAGGATTTAACATTTTCAAACAGTCAATGAAAAATATTTGAAAACACCGTCACTGCAACAACTCATAGGGACAACATCTAAGCGAGATGACGATGGACTATGTGCTTCTTATAATATTTCTTTATTGATTGCAAAGTCCGGAAAGCCGTACCCTATTGGTGAAGAACTTATTTCACCAGCTGTAAGTGAGGTAATACGCACAGTGTTGCACCAACCAGCTTTCGACATTATAAAAAGAATTCCACTGAGTAATAGGATAGGGGCGTATGCATCGAGAAAGGTAAGACGTGCAGTTTTTTCGCTCCATAAACAACTCAATATACTACATATTAACTACAATTAAACTTTAATTTTCCACTTCAATTTTCTTTCTTATTATCCCTAAAGTATGTCTAGTACGAATGAATACACTAAGTTAAAAATTAAATGCAGTAAGTGCAATAAGATAATCAAAAATGAAGAACTCAGATGTATGGGCTGTGGCACCGAACAACACATCGCTTGTGCCAAAGATAAAGAAATAACGGCGAATACTACACCATCTAGGAAAAAACACTGGAAATGTGAGAAATGCAATAATATAACTTTAAGAAGAAAAGTTTCAAGTAACGAAGATGAAGATAAATCAAGCGAAGAAATAAGCCAAATATGTTCAGTGAATCTCCTTACCTCCCACGAAAAAGCTAGAAATGAACTCAACCTACAACGAAATAGATAAAGAATTGGGACTAACCATTATGAAGGAACTTACGGGAATCAGAGAGTCTATTAATTTCATAAACAAACAGTACGAAGAAATATTATCCAAATTAGATAAATTTCAAACTGAACTAAAAAGTAATCACTGGAAGAATAAAAGAAATGGAAAATGAAAATAATATCCAAAAGGAAAATATAAAACAATTGGAAATCACTATAGACAGGCTGGAATCGCAACAGAGAAAGAACAATATTGAAATAATAGGGGTAGAAGAGAGTGATAATGAGAATGTTGAGGAAGTAATAGGAAAAATAGCGGAAGCTATGAAATTACAGTACTCTAAGGAAATTATAGAAGTATGCCATAGATATGGAAGAATTAATAGACATAAAAGTTGACCAATTATTGTCAAATTTGGAAATAGGAAGGACAGGGATATTTGGATTACACAATACAAACAAATGAAAAACCTCACTAATAGCAATGTTTTCAAAAATCATAACCAAGAAAGAATATTCATAAATGAAAACTTAACATCAAAACAAAAAAATCTCTTCTTGCGCACAAAAATTGAGGCAAAAAATAAACAATACAAATTCGTTTGGATAAAAAATTCCAAAATATTGGTTCGGAAAAATGAAAATTCTAAAATAATGAATATCAAATCTGAAGAAGAATTAAGCAAATTATAGTTAAAAAAAAAAAACACAAAAAAACAAAAACAAACAACAAAAATGGCAAGTGTTAAGCAAACAGAATTAGGTAAATTGAATATCACAGATAATATTATAGATTGGAATTTCGTACAGAATAATTTTAACTAATTATACTTAAACATACAAGCTTAAAATCTAATTTTACATATTTGACAGCTAACTTACATAATAAAATTAATGCATTGGACATGATAATTCTTGTTGAAGTTAATATTAAAGAAAAAGAATTATTTTTGTTCAATATATCTGGTTTCTGAAAAATCTATAAACTTAGATTATCTGCTAGAGGTGGTGGAATTGTTATTTTCTATAAAAATAACTTAGACATAACATTGGTAGATCTGTCATCAGATTTTTACGAAAACATAACTTGTATAATAAAAAAGACTTCATCTCTTAAATACGATATGGTACTACATGCAATATATAAGCCTCCTCATACTAATGTAACTCATTTTTGTAATGAATTACAAATAAATATTTCGGAAATTAAAAATAAAATATGCAAAAATGTCATTTATATAGGCGATGCAAATATAGACATTTTCAAAAATAACTTAAACTCAAATACAATAAAATATTTACAAAACTTTTATAATTTAGGTTTTACTAATTATGTTTACAAACCTACAAGAATAGCGAATACAAAAAAACACAAATTCAATTTCATGCATAGATCACTGCTTCTCTAATCTCAAAAACACAAATCATCTAGAAGCCACTATAATAAAATGGGACATATCTGACCATTTTGGTATACTTTTCGAAATTAAAAATAAGATAAACAATATTCAGGAAAAAAAAATAGACAGAATAAATAAATATGATTGTTTAATAAATGATGACTTTTTTGAGTGTAGAATGAAAAAAACTTATTCATCAAATGCAAAATAATTCTAATGTTTATAATTCTAAACAAATTATATAAAATAATAAAAAAAGCGAAAATAATAAATTGGAAAAAAAAAATATAACAATATTAATAACAAACAAAATA
>JAFIDM010009631.1:196485912-196497653 GCA_023159025.1 Thereuonema tuberculata
AATGTCTATTATTTTGTATAGATAAAAAAAGATAGCTTATTTCAATAGTCTATATTTAAATTTACTAAATAATGATAAAAATTCATTTTCTAGTGTGATCGAAAAAGAACCATAATAATTCGTTTGGATGCCTTCACATTCTTTTGTAGTTAATACAAGCTTGTCTGAAATGTAAGCAAATGCATTTGCTTTTCTTTTTTGTTTTTTACTAATGAAATATTTTCGAAAAAAATAATATTTCAATAAAAATAAAAATAAAATTTTATTATTATTGTGACATTTTTTCCCCCTCTAATGTTCCAGGGTCTCAGTGAAGTGATTTATATTATTTTGAGTACCTAAATGTAACATTGTCAGCCTCGTGGTCTGTTTGTAAAACTACTGATTTCTTGTATGAAATAATAATGCAGCATAAATATTTTTCATTAAAAATTGTTTCTTTAAGACTTACTTTTACTATTGACATAAAGTGTAAAAATAAATGTTCAACAAAATAACCGAAACAAAAAAAAAACAAAAAAATACAGTTAATAACAGTATTGTACTTTCAAAAAACATTTTTAACTTTTAAAACATAGGACCGAAAAAATTTTAAAAAAAACAAAATTACTTCTTACAATAATAGTGAATAAATACTTTTAAAATGTTTAAAATAAATATTTAATGAACTACTCTATTCAACTTGGCTTTTCAAATATAAGACGAAAACAAGTAATCTAGGGAATAACTTACGATGATTCATATACTATTTACTTTAAATTATTCTTAAATTCAAAATCATGAATGAAGCGAATTATTATTATAATTTTTATAGCTTTAAGCTTCCGTATAAAGAAAATGGATAAATAGGTTTAAAATATTTTAAGCTAGATAGCTATTTTCTGAATCATGTGTTTACGATTCGAAATCGTTTGCCTTTAAGAACTAAAGAAAAAACATGAGTTGGTTATTCTGTATTTTATTAATACTAAGTTTTTCTCTGAATACAAGACCTAAGACATGGATTTAAATATACAAAAAACTGAAATAATAACAAATTTAGATTATTGTCAACGTTAGTAACAATTACGACGAAACATAACATGTGCGTGTTGAAATGAAAAAATTCAATCCAATGCTAACGGCTTGTTAGCAATAAATAAAACTAACGTCGAAAGATTTAGGAGAACTTCCAAAACGATTTTTTTTTTTAAAGAACTTGCCTGCCTGTTGTATCAGAAAGTCTTCCTTTCTGAAACGATTGCTGTAAATCTGAAGGTTTTTTTCCGAAGCGAATTTCACCCACAATGCTTTTTTTAAAGCTTTGTAATTCGGAAAAGAATGAAAACTTATATTGTTATTACATCCAGAAACCTTATTAAAGCAATGTGTAACACAACAAGTCCTTCCACCTCACTTTTTCTTGATTTTTCCCTCGGACATATACGCACGTGGTTGCTCAGCTGGGCGACTGATCAACTACACGACGTAAAGCCCTATATTACCATAAGCCCTATATGGTAATATAGGGCTTTAACACGACGTTGACTATAGCGCCATCTACATTTCATTTCGCTTCCCAATAGAGTTCATGTATTAGTATTTTCTTAAGTTTATTTGGACAGTTTAAGTTTGAGTTATAGCATTCTTTGTAAACTGTTGTGTTCTCAAGCAACAAATAAAAGTATTTTATGACGAAAAAAAATAGTACTTATTCTTTTTTCAACACCTTTCCCGATAACCCGGCAGTTTCACAAACTCGGCCACCCTTCGGTCCACATTAGGCCGAGTTTTCGGGACTCTACTGTATCAATTTATGTTTTAAGTTTTTGTAGAGTTGGAGACTGTTTAGCCCATGATGTATCCAGTGAAGATTTAATTGTTAGAAGCTTATAGTTGCCTATTGTTTTATTTCTTCAACAATTGGTCTATTATGAGTAATAAGTTGGAGGGCTGTAATTAGTATTGTTTTCACAGATCCTGTTATTAATCTTAAAACATTGTTTTGTATTTTTTCAAGATGGTTAAGTTTAGTGAAATTTGCTGTAATTATTGCTTCACTACCACATTTGAATGTGGGCTTTATGTAAATATTATACGTTTTACTTAATATTTCTTGGGCACTTCCCTATGTAATTCCACTTAATCTTTTTAGCAAAGTGAATTTGTGTTTAACTTTTTCAATTATATTGTTTTTATGGTGCCCCCAATTTAATTTATTATCAAGATGGATTCCTAAATAACAAGTATTGTCTGATTTTGTTAGACAATACTTGATTTTAAAACTAATAGTAGTTTTAAAAATGTTGGATTTGCGTTGCAGACTTAAAAAATTGGTAGCATGTATTAATTATATTAATTTGCATGTTATTTTCTGACTATACTTGTAATGCTCTTAGAGCTTCATTAATTCGATTCTGGAGAATTAATTGTCCTTTTTTTGTTTTTGGTTTTAGTCCAAATGATGATATTTTCGGCAAATAAGCAAGTAGATATTCCATCTACTTTGTGGGAGGTCATTTATGTACTGGTAGTACATAAGAATAGTACTGGTAACTGCACCTTGTGATAAGCCAGTATTTTTTTCTTTTTTGTACGTTGAATTCTTATTTTTATACTTTGTGGAAATCCATCTTTGATTCAAAAACCTTTGAACCATTCAAGCATTTTACTGTTTAATATTCAGATTCTTTAATTTAGATACAAGTTTACTTCTCCATACTGTATCGTACGCTTCTTTAAGATTAATGAATACTGCCAGAACACTTTCATTTTTGTTGAATGCACTTTTTATCTCTTGTGTAATTTGAGTAATCTGATGGGATGTAGATCTATTTGTTCTAAAACTAGCTTTTTCGCTTGCTAGCAATTATTGTTTTCCAAAAAACAATTTAATTTGGCTCTTTCAAAAACTTTTGTGATCATTGAAGCTTTAAAGCTATTGGTCTATATGAAGTGATATCTCTTTTGGTTTTGCCTGGTTTTAGGATTGTATTATAATTGCTTTAGTCCAGTTTGAAGGAAGACTTGTTGTAGATTTCCAACAATTTTTGAAGTGATTGATTTCCTAGATTTTTTAAGAATTCTGGAAATATTTTGTCAGGTCCTGGTTGCTTTCTGCTTTTAATATCTCTAATAGCTTGTTTAAGTACTTCAATTGTAAAGTTTTTATTTAAATTGTGGTTGTCTTGGGATAGAATATTTTGATCTGAATTATTTCTAATTTCTTGTTTAAGAAGTCTATTTTTTGTTTGTTTAGTTTATTTAATGTGTATTGAGTGGAGAAAAAGATTTATCAACAATTTCAGTTCCATTTATTTGAATAGTGTGTGAAGATGAAATTAGAAATTTGTTATTCAGTTTGTTTATAAGTTTATATGTCTTTAGGAAATTGTTCTATAATCCATTCTATTTAAGAATGACATGAATGGTTTATGCTTTGCTTCATTTATGTTAAAGCATTATTTTGCAGCTGACTTTCTCCATTCAGTAATATCCGTTGAATTTTTTGTAATTTCAGCCTTGTCTCTTGCTTGGTCTCTAATCTTTTTTAAAAGTTCTAATTGGAGGGTCCGGAAAGGCTACAAGTTACTTTCATTTTCCACGTGGTATATTTTGTTTGGCTGATCATTGTATTAATTTGCAAAACTGTTGTAACATTTTCTCTGGTTTATTAATGTTAATTTCATTAATTTGTTGATCTATATTTAAACTAAATTTAATCCAATTAGCTTTTTTAAAGTTCCAAGATAATTGGTGAATTTGTTTTTCTGGGGTATTTTTTAATATCAATTGTTAATATTACTGCTTGGTGGCCATTACCTGGATCTTCTGTAACTTTTCTATATGTTTGGTTGATATGTTTGATGATGTAATTGTTAAGTCTGTAGTAGTTTTAGTATCATCTGTATAACGTTGGAATGTCTTTTGGTTTATATATTAAGTCAATGTTATTTGTATTAAGAAAATTGTCTACAACTTTTCCTTCTTCATTTGAATAGTTATTTTCCCCAAGTTGGGGATGCTGCTTTAGGATTGTTCTTTTTGTTATTTATAGATTTTCTAAATTGAAGTTTCTGGTTTTTGGTGGACTATTAATGTCATAAATAGGGAATTTATTATTCTTCCACAAAATTAATTCTGTGATTTCTGAAGTATCAGATTCGTTCATTTCTTTTATAATTTTAAATTTTGAAATTAAGGTGTTCTTCTTTGCCATCAAAATGCCGCTCACCATCTGTCTATTTAAAAAAAAACATTTATAGTAAAACCAACTATATTAAAATACTTAATTTTTTCAGCCGATACATTTGCTTTATTAATAATTAAAATGTCAATATTATTTTTACAGAGGATCCGTTTCAATTCAGTAAATTTAGCTATAGATAATCCTCCTGCATTCCATTGGAGAATTGTACAAGTCTCTCTTATTTCGGGTTGTTCTGACAAGAATGTTTGGAGAAGTAGAGTGAGTACGAGTGCAGTGGTTCTTATTGGAAAGAAGAGCCATCACTGTTGTTCATTTAACATTACCCAGGGAGCACTACAGCTTTAGAAATGCTGTGGATGCGAACAACTTTACTCCCCTTATGCTAAAATAGTTCATTTTAAAATTTACATGTACACTACAACCTCATTTATCCGGACTAACTGGGACCAAAGGCAATGTGGAAAATCGAAAATCTGGATAATCTGGGTAATAAGCAAAACTAATCCATAAATAAACAGACTTACCGTTTATTACGATAAAAAACTGTGTTTTGTAGCTTCAATGCCCTGCGACGCTCTAGTAAAGCTTTCTTAAACTCAGCAAAAAGCATTTCATTACCATAATTTATTGTACTATCTATGCAGGAACTGTACATTTAATCAAAATATAAAGCGAATGTTTGGTGTACTTATAGTTATGTTATTGTTATCATAGTTAAAATTATTATCTATGTGAACATTAAATAAAAAAAAAAAATGTCTACAAATCTGATCTGGATTATCCTGAGATCCGGATCAACGAGGTTGTAGTGTATTTTGCTACTTCAGTTTATCATTGCATGATTATTTTTCCTTAGAGCAGCTAGTATTTTATGTAAATAATATATATATATATAATATTATTTTATAATTATGTCTACAACTACAAACACCAAATAATTCTCACTTAAGACTTATAGGTATAAACTAATGTCAATTTAAACAGCAAAATTTTAAATTAATTGAATTCACAGTTACGATATCTTTGATTTTTCAATCTATTCTCACAAAATTATTTTATAGTTTCATATTTTCACCAGACTTTTGTAATGAAAATATTATGCCCATTAATTAATTAAATTAATCAAATCAGCACAAAATTTTTGAAGTTTCTCAATGACTCCTTCGATTTTAATTGAAATTTAGCATACCATAACTCCTTATATGAAAGCTTGCCAATATTATTGTCCAAACCTTAAACATTTTTGAGAAATTAACACTCAGAAGGAAAGTCTGCAAATTGTAACTGGTTTTCCGTGAACTTTTCGAGCATTCCTAAGACTGAATAAATAAAGAACTACTGGAGTCAAAAAAACAAGCTTTCATAAATGGAGAGTATTTATATCTCTCATGAAATAATACATCACAATTAGTTTGGGTCTTTTATTTTTCCTAGATCGGCTTACAAATTAAGCATTTTGTAATGTTATTGAAAACAAAAATGAATTTTTAAACCTTCATAGATTTTAAGAATAAAGCAAGATATTTACGTAATTTTAAAAGGAACTCTGTAGGTACTTTTTGATATAAGATACCTGTACTCAATATGGCCTAATCACGTTATCTCCTTTAGTATGTGATGAATCGAAATATGGTACCACTTATATGTTCGAAATGTGCGTCCGACTTGATTAATGAAATCCTGCGCCACAGCCAGTGCATGAATACCTTTTAAAAGAGGTGGTTGTTTAAAGTAGCCACATCTAATTTTGTGCAAGTATCTGTTTTTAATAATTAGTTAAGAGTTGGTCGGAAAAAATTGATAGTGTGCCTGTAGATAGCATGTTTAGCCTGCTTTTTAACGACTAAAACAGGTTTTATTATTTTCAGCCTTTCTTTTAGTTTTAAGAAGAAATGTATTTTTGTATTAGGGGACATACTAGGCCATATTGAGTGTACGTGTGATTTATTTCCTGTTTTACAATCAGGATTCAGAGCCACAGGTTTGTATCTCTATGATCCAAATGCAATTGCTGAAGAAGCCTTCAAACCAAGTACAGCATCTAACCCACCATCTAAAGATGAGAAGTTCATGGTGATATGAACACATTTTCTGACTTACTCCCAACCCCAATCAAAAACACTCTGCAGGTTACTGATATAAAGAAAGTTATCAATAGTAGGGCAGTTGTATTGAAGACATCCTTAATTTCCAACGAAGATGGAATGAAAGGTGTAGCATAAAAAAAAACAAAAGCCAAAGGACACCCAGAAAATTTATTCTGAAGAAATCAAGAAAGTCTGCATGAAAAGAATCCTGGTATTGTAACATTTACAAGAAAGATATGATGAAGGATATGCTCATGTGCGATGTACTTTCATGAAGAATATGTTGGTTTAACAAAAGACGATAAAGAAGATTTTTTTTTTATGTCCAAAGTGAGACAACTTTTCTGAAATTTAAGAATTTAATCTGAATGTTCCTTTGTTTCAACGTTATAGGCCGTACTGGGTAGGCTACATATGCTATCCAATATGGCCTAAATGCACTTTTTGTTTTTTATCCAGTTTCTAATTAAAAATATCTTTTCAAACTTGTATCTTTACTTGCCAATAAGTTGCTCTCTCAGATCCATTCATTGGAAAGTTTTTTGCATTAACAAGCTTAATAAAAAATTAAAGCTTAGGGAGGCCATATAGTGTACAGTTACCATATGAAATAAATATTAAGCTCAATTCCGATATTTTTTTTAAAAAATTCATGAGGTTCTGAAATTGGCTGTAAAGTGAAAAGTGGTAAATTTGGCTTATTTTTAATTGAATATTTAGTAAGGCAGACAATTGAATTTAAAATTGAATTTTTGTCCAGAGTTTCATATTCATATAATGCAAATATGGTATAAAATTAAAAATCCTTTCCATTTTAAAAGAGTCTGAATCGTTAGAAGTCTGTAGTCTGTTAGCTATTGCAATTCTTGTATATTTTTTACTGATTTTCTGAATTTGCTGCTAGAGAGCAGTACTAATAATGGTCGTAATTTATGGTAAGCACATGTTCTGTGGCAACTATATGTGTTAGGTTTGAAATGTCTCTGATAAGCAAAATGGAAAAATGCTGTATAGGATTAAATTTAAATGATGATGATTGTCACAAGCTTCCATTCTGCAAAAAAATTTTCGAGAAAAACAAAATTCAAATATTGAAGTTTTATAATTGAGGACTGGCATTGATAATTTGCAACCAGATGATCAAATATGTTACTACCACAAAAACTTTTGGCTGACACAGTATGATAGACTGCAGAAAAATGTGCCAATCCATTTACCAGACATCAAAAGTATATCACTAGTAATTTACCAAATATACACATCTATTATTAAATTACGATTGCAAAGATTTAAATTTTCTTATTATAAAATTTACATAAATTTACTCAAATTAAAATTATGATTTAAATTTACTAAAAGAATGTAATATGATACTACACATCTAGTATTCAATTAATTAAATTTTATAACCAGTACACCAAATGACTGTTTTTTGCTACTTCCTGAGAATCACTTTACACAGTAGATGCTGGTCTGGCAGAAGGATTGAAACTGACCATCTTAAAGCCATCTAAAAACTGTGTTCTCGTTGTGTGTCGTTTGCTAGAAGCAAGATTGAAGCCAGTTCGACAAAATTAGATGAACCATTCACTGAAATTAAACAAGTCTTGAATGCATCAGCTTCAGTTTTAGGAGTGTCTCCATTGAAACCTGTATCTAATAGTTACAAACATACTTATGAGAAGCATAAAGCAAAACAGTTTACCAATGTAGTAAAACAAAAAACACAAAAAAAGTTTTAAGCAATGATTCTGAAATGGAGACATCTGAAAGCAAATCCCGTACCAAATGCAAAGATTTTGATGAAATATTACACATGTTCATAGAAAAGAGTCGGGACTCTACACAGTAAAGTGAAAAATGCCAAATTTTAATGATGGCTGCTCCTTCACGGAGCATTAAGAAGATTGCAAATACTTTTGGTGCATCTGTATACATGTTCGTAAAGCACAAGATATAAAGAAAAAAAAAAACATTTAGTGTCCTGACAATTTCACACACAAAAAATGGCAAAATATTAGCAGATAATGTAAAGCAAGATGGTAATGGTAAATTTCTACAAGAATGATAATTATTCATGGATGTGTGCTAGGGAAAAAAGATTTTGTTTCTGTAGTGGTTAGGGAATAAAAACGTTCATGTACCAAAACGGTTTCTCCTTTTTAATCGGAAGGAATTGTACATTGAATTTTGCAAAGAAACGAAACATAAAATAAGATTTTCAAAGTTTCGTTATTTGAGACCTAAATGGTGTATTCTAGTTGATGAAAAAGCATTCTATTTGTGTATATCAGTACCATCAGAATGTAAAATTGATGTGGGTTCCAGATCATTGCGGTGATTACAGATGATATGATGTTGATCATCATACTAACAACAGGAATTGTATGATGCACACATGTTCACTGTCTACAGTTACTTACTGGAAAAGTTTAATGAAGAAATTAATGATGAGAATGACTACTTTTCAGAAGTAGATGAATACAGATAGGACTACACTAGTAAATGAATTTTGAGAAGACTTGCTAATATGGTTGATGAACTTTACCATCATTTCTTTGCAAAGGCACAATCATCTTACTTAAAACAGTGCAAAGAAAATCTTTCTAAATCAAAGTGCTGGTGCTTTTAGATTTTTCAGGAAATCATAGTTTTATAATACAGAATGATGTGCAAGAATACTACTGGGATAATTCACAAGCAACATTACATCTATTTGTGGTATATTACAAAGAATCTGCTGTTGTAAATTGCATCAGCTTCTGTTGTTTATCTTATCACATGAAGCAGAGCTCAAAATATTACTTTCTGAGAGGCAGATTGATAAAATCATTTACTTCCGTGACTGAGTAATATCTCAGTGCAAAAATTACAAGATTTGGTAAATTTGTGTTTATATACTGCAGATTTCGGAATAAATGCCAAATGGCATTTTTTTGTTACATCAGCAAGTAACAAAGTATTAATAAATACCATATGATGGTATCGGAGGAACATACCATGTCTCACTGCTACAGCAAGTCTTCAAGCAGCATCAACAGCGAGCCAAATCTTTACACCTAATGATTTGTTCAAATGGGCACAGGCAAATATAAAGGGCATTCCTTTCTTTGCTTTAAGTTAGATCTCGGGGAAACACTGCCGAGTTTCTTACAGAAACGCATTTCTTGCTGTGTCAGAGAACACAATTCTAATGAAAAGACTTTCATCTGATCAGTTTGGTACCTCTGTATATTTGGCTAAAGGCTTGGACACTTTTCTCCAAAATCTCCTACCTGGTCAATATATTGCCTTTACATATGGCAATAAATGGCATGTAGGACATATACAGGGTGTTCGGGCTAAATTTGACAGTTTTTGTATGTAAAAAAAAATGAGTTATCTAGAAAACTTTTACATGTTCTACATATTTTTTTATTCTTTTATGTCAGCTTTACCCTTGGCGTGAAAATTAACTGAAATGGACAAGTGGAACCCATCTGAATATTGGAAAAGAATAACCTGCATCATGATGATTCGTGCCGGGCATGAAAATTCCGCAATCATGGCGGCTGCTCAATGCTCGTTAAACGCTTTCAATGCAATACGAAGTGAAATGAAGAACTGCAACGGAGACTATGAAGCTGTGGCTTGTAGAAAAACACAAAGCAGATATTCTGATTGCCTCCGTACACCAGAATTCATCCAAAAATTGCAAGAGAAAGTGAGGGAAGACCCAGGCAACTGGGTCAAATGGCTATGTGGAGTTGCTGAACACCGTAGTCAAGCCTTGGGTGGAGAAGGTGGCTTCTGGATGACCATATATGTGTCAGCAAGATTCAGCTCCCTGCCATACAGCTGGGAAGACTCAGAAGTGGTTGTCAGAGAATTTTTACGATGCCACCGGTCCTAATGTTTAGCCCCCGAACTCCCCTGATTGCAATCCTATGGATTATTGTGTGTGTGGCGCAGTTGAGAAACACACTAACCGCACTGCCTGTAACACAAAATCCGAGCTGATTGCCAGGATCAAGGAGGCGTTTGGGGTTCTCCCTCGGGACACCGTCAAGGCTGCCTGCAACAGATTCCGAAGCCGGCTTGAGGCTGTCATGGATGCTGAGGGTGGCTTTTTTGAATGAAATATCTTGAAATACCTTTAATCTTTATGTACCTTTTTTATTTTTTCAATAAATTTATTCTTGGCTGAGATATTCACTTTTTTTGTCTTTAACACGAAACTGTCAAATTTATCCCGAACACCCTGTAATTAAATAGTCAGATGAAAATAAAGACGTTGAAATGGACAGTACGTCATCTGCAGAATCCTATTTACTTTCCTGGCCCTGTACACAAGACAAAGTGAACATATACAAAAATTATCTGCGTAGTGAAAGCTCCTACTCTATAATAAAGTTAGTGGACAGATGTTTGAATTAGATCAGAACTGTTACAAAAAAATTTTAACACTTTCTGTCAAAATGAAAATTCATAAATATTGTATTCAAATAGATTTTCCCCCACAGAGGTGTTATTAAAGTTTATTTCATAAATAAAGTAGATTGTTGCTTATCAAAACCCTTTCAACCTTTATTCTGTATTTGTTTTTTTGCCTAAAAGAGTAACCCCATTTCCTTTTAAGTTTGAAAGGGAAAGGATTTCGATAGGGTTTTGAATTTTTACCCGAGAGGCACTTGCTGATTTAACATGGAATGACCCTTATTATTTTCAATTACATTACATCAGTTTTGCTTCAAAAAAACATCAGTTTTGCTTCCTTGATGAAAGTATTAAAGTATCATAAAAAATTAAAACTAAGAATTAAATGGTATTTCCTTACTTTGTTAAGAGTATTTACCCACATCAAAACTGTAATAACCAGTAAAACATCACAGTAGAGCATTAAAAATTCTTTTAATATTATCACATTATATTTTGAAAAATATTTTTGCTTTTTTTGTAAAACAATGGAGTTAATTTGTTAGAAATAGTGATCATTCATGTGAACATATTGTTTTCCATTATCGCAGGTACTAGAATATAACTATTTGATTAAATTTATTATTTTAGTTGTAAATCTTTACATAGAGGAATATGATTCAGTTCTTTATATTTGTTCTGGATGATGAAGTTTATTAATTAGTATATGAAGTAATGATCAATAGTTTTCTGGCTTGCCATCACATGGTGTAAAATAACAAAGCTTATTTTCTATTTTCATATGGCATTATCAAATACTGAAATATAAAGCAATTCACTGCCACCCATATTCACCACAATCAATCAAATCAACAGAAAATCTATGATGTTAAAAAATACAAGAAAATTTAATTTTCTCTGAATTTTCAGTCATTTTCTTTTTAAACAAAAATCATGAAAAAGGAGAACTTGTTCGAGAATAGAGAAAAATTGCTGTCGTATCCCAAAAGTTAATTTAACAATACGGCAACTAGGAGTGTTGGTACAGTTGAATAGTACAGTGGCTTGAG
>JAFIDM010009631.1:196497753-196512709 GCA_023159025.1 Thereuonema tuberculata
ACTCTGCCAGTGAACTCCCCCTGGGACAAGCTTTCAGGAAAGGTGCCAGTTGCCCGGCAACTCCGGTGACACAGTCGTACCCTTTACCTTGACAGTGAACAGAGTATCTGCCTTTCGCACACTCTGTTCTCTAAACTTCACATTCATTGTATCTGATTTGAAGCTGATTAATAACAATTTCCTGCTTATTTTCCAATCAGTATCTGTCTCATCCTTATCTAGGGTTGCAGGCTACTTATAAGCCTCTTGCAGTGACTTTTAAGTAATTTCCCATAGGCCACCTTGTTAACTTTGACCCCTCATAGCTCCTATACCCCTGGCTGTCTACCGCTAAAATTTTGCTGGTTGACTTAGATATGGAATATCTTTCGAATGCACATGCTCTGAACCTGCAACTCTGGTGATGCTATCATGACCTTTACTTGTCAGAATTTAATACTTTATATCTGTAATATTGATGTTAATAATAGCATTAGAAACTTATTTCAAAAAATTAATAAGAAGCATATGTAGAGACAAAGTTATTGCCAATTTATCATGCGCACACTGTATATATGAGGCCGAGTCAAAAAGTTAGTTATACTTGCATGTTAAAAAACAGCGAATGGAACATTTGGAGCTATCCTTTTATTATTTGAAAGTAGAATGGAAGATCTGATTTTCTACATAATTACCAAGTTTATTTAAACATTTATTTGTAACTATAATAATAGCTTTGCACGAGTTTTTACTATGCCTTCTTCGAAAAATTTCCGTCCAACCTAAGGTAACCATTCCCTTGTCGCATTTTTGACTTCCCATCACAGTGATATCGCTTCTCACTGGTCTTTTTCATGGGACTGAACACATGTAAATCACAAGGCGAGGTCTGGATTGTAGGGAAGGTGTTCCCACACCTCCCACTTGAAATTTTCCATCTTTTTATCTTTGTTGACTCCTCTTAACTAAAGATTAATCAAATCTTTTGTGCTATTAAAATCAAATAACTAACAACATAATCTCTAAAATATTTCTTGTGCCATAATATTAAGTAAATTGAATATGGTCATATCATTATTGCAGTAATAAACTACTGCTTGTGAAAATTGCAACACCGTGAAGGATTGATGGTATTAGCTTGAAACCTACAGGATATGTACATCAGATTGGTACATGCAAATGATTATAATGTCTGTGAAAATGCACATGCGGTGTCAGAACAATGCCCTCTGAACTTTCTGGTCTCAAGTATAAATAGTGACTTAAATGAGATTTTGCAATCAGTGAAAAACAGACATTGGGTCGAAAGTGGCTTTCTTGTGTCTCACTATGCTCCATCATCAAAGAAGATTGATGTGATGAGAGAAGTTGGATTTCACATTGCGAAATTGCCATCGTACAGGATGAAATGCCAGTACAGTGATATGATCTGTCAATGATCAGATGACACTCAGATACACAGAAATCTAGGAACTGATTGGCCAAAAGTCGCATGACTGTATGGGATGACAGACACATCTACTGCATGGCAGTGACTGATTGCACAGCAACATCCACGGTGTTAGCACAGCAGTTCAGCACTGTCATAGATCAGGCTTTGTCCTCCAGCACAGTTTGATGTCTTGACTGATTGCTCGTAGCCCATTGATAAGAATCCCTTTAACTCTTAACCACAGACACCTCAGGCTGCAATGGTCTTGAACACAGCGGTTGGCAGGCTGATTGGCAACACACATTTTCTAACGAGTTACGATTCAACTTGATGAACCATGATGGTAGTGTATGTGTTAGAAGACATTGTGGTGACTGCCAGCTTTCTACGTGCATTTTGGAGTATCATACCAACCCAGTGCCATCTGTCATGATTTGGGGTGTTATTAAGTTCAGTTCATGATCTTGTCTGATACAAATTCAGGGAACCCTCAACAGCCAGCGATATATCGGAGATATGTTTTAGAAGTAGAGATGATACTCTTTCTTCAGAGTTGTCCTGGCACTGTATTCCAATAGGACAATAGTCACCCTGAAATGTCGAAGACCTCTTCCATGCACGACAGATACTGCTTCGTCCCTGCACTGTACATTCACCCAATATGTCCCTGATTGAATGTGTCTTGAGACATGGTAGGTAAGCAAATGGCCATCAAGCTCCTCCACCATCCATCTCAAGTGAACTCTGGACTCGCATAGAAGCAGCCTGACAGGCTATTCCTCAGTATGAAAACAAAAACTTCTTCCATTCAGTGCCACACCATATAGAATCTGTTGTTGTTGCTTGAGGTGGCTTTTGACGATACTGAATTTTGAAGCAACAAAATCTTCTATAGCTCTGCAAATATAATCAGTTATCTACTGTAGCATGAGTAATCTGTAATATAAATTTCATTTGAATAGTTTGACTCTTTCTTGGTGTTGCAATTTTTACAAACAGTAGTGTATCCTTCAAATCCTTTAGATCTGATATGATACACTGATGCATTGAGTTTAAAAAGGGGAAAAATAGTATTTACTGATTTACTTTACATCCATTGTAATTGTTGATAAAATGTTGAAATTGTTTTGTTATTTCATTAGTGAAATTTTCATTTGTAAATTGATTTCAGATCTTGGCCTACAATTTCCTTAGAACCATTAAGTATTCAGAGTATGATGATGATGATAAGACAGGAATGCTTAAATGAAAAAGTTATTCTCACAGAAGAGCAGGAATTCCGTATTTCAGCATGGCTTCAAACACTGCGAAGTAATAGTCTTCTCCTTGTAACAGTATTAGCTGCTTCATTAGCAAGGTATTGATAGGTTACATATAACTTTTTTTTATTTTTAAAATAATTTTTTATGCTGTAGTAGGATTTCTAGATTAAGTTATATATTTTCATCATAACTAAAAGGTTCATAGATTGACATAAACTTAAAACTTTATTTAAAACTTTTTAATTAAAACACCTCTGCTTGATTCACATGCATAGAAACTCAATTTCTATCTTCTGGTAAGAAATATTAAATAAAAGCTCAACTTGATGAAGAAACTTGAAACATTGACATTTCGGTTACAATAACAAACACAAATATATATACATTACTTGGCCAAAAGTATCCGGACATCCTGTGGTCAGGACGCGGAGGCTCCTGAGGCACATATTAATATGATGTCGGTCCCCCTTTTGCATCAATGAAAGCTTGTACACATTTGGAAAGACTTTCCACCAGATTTTGATAGGTGGTCACAGGAATTCACTTCCAGGTGGCCGTGACAGCTGAAGTGAGTCCGGCCATGGAAGATGGGCGATATGGTTGGGGACGTAATCTGCATTTTATTTCATCCAACAGATGTTCAATAGGGTTGAGATCGGGGCTCTGAGACGGTCAGTCAAGTTATGGAACACCCATGTCTTCAAACCACTGCCACACAAGCTTCGATGTGTGTATGGAACAGTTATCCTGCTGGAAGAGAAACGAGCCTTCCCAAACTGCTGCCACAGAGTTGGGAGGGCAGCATTGTCCAGAATGGCCTAATACATCGCAGAGTTGATGTTGCCCATCACAGGAACTAAGGGACCCAGGCCGAACCACGAAAAATACCCCCATACCATTACGCTGCCGTCACCGAACTTAACAGTTGGCACAATGCAGTTGGATAAGAAGCATTCGCCGGGCATCTGCCAAACCCACATGCGTCCATCGGACTACCAGATCATGAAGTGAGATTCATTACTCCACAGAAAGTTTTCTACACCTCCTCTGTCCAATGGCGGTGAGCTCTGCACCATTGCAACCATTGTCAACTTCACATTGACAGCAGAGATGTTTGGCTTGTGAGCGGCCGCATGGCCGTGGAAACCCAAGTAGTTTAGCTCTTGTTGAACAGTCCTGCTGCTAGCGACAACATCCGACGCATGTCAGAACTCCATCATCATCACTACTGACGGAGACTTGTGATTTTGCTTCCCTAATAATCTTCAGGGTTCGACGGCTTCAGTCAGTCAGTTTTCTCAGTCTACCACTTCGTGAAGCTGTCGTTTCACTGCCTTAATGTCTCCATTTTACAATTACATCACTCATAGTTGATTTCGGCATGTACAGCATGTCCTCAATTTCACGAACCGATTTCCTACAAAGGTTTCCTACAAAGGCTTCCGATTATCACGCCACGTTCGAAGTCACTGAGCTCACCTGACTTACTCATTTTATCGGGAACGCAAATTATGACCGCCCAAGCTCTCACCAGTGCTTTTATAGCGTCTGATGACCCATCAAAGCTCCTGACCTGCCCGATCCACTTCGTCGGAAGGGTGTCCGGATACTTTTGGCCATATAGTATATATATATATATGTATATACATAGTCACCACCAGGAGGAATGCGGCACTATTGTCCACTATGCAGTAATTTCTGGTATTTGTTGCTCGTTCGAATTTGGATTTGTGGAGCAGAATGGTTGATCACAGATGATCAATGTGTCCTCCATCCTCAGAGATCATTTACATGCGATGCATACCATTCTCTATAACATGTCAAAGCAATTCATCATGCAGACACCCACATTCACGTCTTATGGCATTTTTCAAGTCATGTAGCATGTGCACCCCACCTCGATAGACCCTATCCTTGAGATAGCAAAAAGTCACAAGGATTGATGTCGGAATCATTGGGGCCACGCATTTGCTGACTGAACTTCCTGACCTACATATGTTTCTGTATTGTCCAGGAATCCTGTGCTGGCCAATATCAATGTAGTGTACACTGCATCTGAATACTTTAACACAGCTTGCATGCTGGGATATTGCGACTACAATTCTTATAAAGCTGTGAGGGAATATGCTCTCTGATACCCTAACTGCTGACATCATGAACCTAATATGTTCTGAAGGTTAGAAACGAGCTGGAGAAACTGGGAGTCTGGTGCCAGTCAATCACAACAAGAGCGGTGCGGTTACAGAGGATACAGCAATTAAAGATGCTGTCTTGAACCTCAGGTTCAAGACCCTGCTTTAAGCACTCACCAAATTGGGAGACAATTGGGTCTCAATAACAATAAGATCTCGTAAATTTTGAAGGACAACCAGTTTCATCCTTTCCATTTTACGAGAGTGCAGAAACTGAACTGATCCCTCCTACTGCAGTACTATCTGTGGCTGCAGAGGCAAAATATCAAGGATGCAGGTTTTAGTGCAAGAATCCTTTTCACTGATGAGTGCCTCTTCACGCAAGAGGGTATTTTCATCTGCCACAATTACCACAGGTGGAATGACATTAATCCCCACGTGGTAAGGAAGCACATCATCAAGTTTTCTAGAAGATTAAAGTTTGGGCGAGCATATTGGGGACTGCATAATCGGACCACATCTTCCACCTGGCAAGCTTAGTCCAGCTTAGTCTTTTTATCAAATTTGGAGGCAGATGTGGTATCAGCATGATGTGATATGTGCACAATATGCTTGAACCGCACAAGATGCTGTATGAACTGTATCCAGAAAGGTGGATTGGCAGAGGGGCCCTTAAATTAGCCTCACAGGCTTCCTTAAATTAGCCACCTGGCCTCAATCTGTTGAATTACTTTTTTGTGGGATATTTGAAAGAAGACATTTATAATAATGTTCATGACAAGCATGAGATCACAGCATAGTTGCACGCAAGTGTTACTGATATATGACTCTGATATGGTAGCTTACTGAATAGGCTCAGAGTCTGTGTTGAAATGGAGGGTTTACATTTTGAACACCTTTTATTAAGCATTGTTATTTTTAGTGTTAGTTTGATTTAGTTTTTAAATTCTTTTTGTTCCTTTTAACTTTCTTGTAATACATACATCGGAACAATTTTTTATGACTCCTTCCTGTTGCATAAAACCTCGAAGAGTATAAGTCTGATCAAAAAATTTATACTAACTTTTTTGAAGCATATTTAATGTGGAATTCCAAGATGGGAAGCAAATATGGTCGAACTACCCTGTATATCTAGTGTAATTGTTTTTGTTAATCAAAAAGTTTTGACATTAACATACATCTTTTTGCATCTATTTTCATTGTTAGTATTATCAGTTATTATTGATTATCTTTTTTATTTATTTACTTAGTGTACTTAAAATAATTCTTTAATATTATGAATCTATTTGAAAGATATTTAATGTACTGATTTTTTTTTTTTTTATATATTCCACTTTACATTCCACACCTCAATGTTTTTCAACATATATTTTGCAGAACACACATAAACAACTATGGAGGGTTGATAGCTATATATAATAACAAATACAACATGTCACACCTCTAATAGAATTCCTTTTCCACCATCTGTTATATTCATTAAATGTACCATGATATCAGACAATCGCCCTGCAGCGTAGCTTCCACTGTAGAAGACTTCATTGTAGGGATATCAGGGGAATACGGGATCTCTCCTTTCTAGCTTTCCAAAGGCTTCCAAGTGTGCTGCAACACTTTCCAGGGCATGTTTTAATATACTGAACCCACGGAAGTCCCTAGGATTTGCATCCAGGAACTTAACAGGGATGTGTTAGAAAGGTATGGCGTTGATCCCAGTTTCTAGCTCCATGTGTTCATAAATGACTAAGGACATCCAGGAACTTAACAGGGATGTGTTAGAAAGGTATGGCGTTGATCCCAGTTTCTAGCTCCATGTGTTCATAAATGACTAAGGACATGCCTATGGATAGCAGCTTTATCCTGTGGATGAGGACAAATGTTGCATCATTTCATAGATGGCCAGAATTTCCCTGGTGTAGATTGACTTCATTATATTTTCTGATAATATGCAGCATTGTTTTTTTGTAATTCATGCCCCCTTCATGTCTGCAGTAACCCCATGGCAATATCTGGCAACAACCATGAAGCCTTTTGGGAAACTCTCCATGCATTGCCACATGAAGTCACACTGCCCCTTCTCAGCTGCCAGCCGGCATTTTAAGGCCCATACCTGAAATAAATCCATGTCATCCAAGATTACCACAAACTTCCATTTGTCACCAGCAAGGTACCTTTTGTAGAGTTTGCAACAGCTTGTTTTTTGCTCAACTTGATGGTGTTGCAAAAAGAGATTTCCTTCTGCCTTGTGAACCTTCATGAGTCCCAAATGTTTTTAGATGACCTTAAAAACATGTGTTTCACACACAGACATAGCTGCTAGCCATACAACATTAGGTTAGAGGGTTTTCCTGGAGGGCCATGCTTCGAATCTTTGTTAACACCAGCAATGTTACCTTAGGGCATTGTCAATTCTGATGGGTGCTAGTTGGTGATTTCTTGTCCTGTAGGCCTTGACACTGCACCTGGTATATGACCTTTGGAATGCCATCTTACTGACCAATAGATCATTTTTTTTAACACTTGTTTTATAACCTCCATGTAAGTAAATTTTACTTTGAAAAGGCTGAATATAGCCCTCCCAAAAACTTTTAAATTAGGATCCATGTCAATGAAACTAACGCATTAAAACATCTATCGAAATATCATGTGGAACAGGTAGCTTGCAGTTAAATTCATTAATACATAAAGCTGTCAACCCTCTGTATATGGAAGTGTTCTACTAAGGCTCATAGCAAAACAACTTCCCAGGCATTTCTTTCTTGTGGAAATTGCATTGCATAGCTTTATTCTGTTATCCTTTGTAAAGAGGATTTACTACTAGATACATAAATAGAAAATTAAAAAAATTCATAAAGCTAAATGTCTATGCTTTTACTAAGTCTGTGAAATTTGTTGATAGCGTATATAAAATACTTTGTTAGCAAAACAAATATAGTTTTCAGTCATGATGTAGGAAGTTATTTATAAATTTATCACTTTTATGTTATTAGAAGTTATATATTGAGTTTTTATTGGAATTATTAAATTAAAGTGTGGATTTAATGACTAAAATTATTTACTTGCATGGATGTATTTAAATTTGCACCAAGTGTTGTCAAAATGAATAAAAAATGAACTGTTCTGGCTTTGATGAAAAGCTATTATAAAGATAAAAGTTTGACAAGTACAAAACAAAATAAACACATGAATTGCTGAAAAACACTGGCTAGCTGGTTTCTCACATGGTTGATTAAGACTGAATATTTTTCAATTGCTGCTTTTCAAAGAATTGCATTGTACATTTCACATTATTGATGTATTTTTTTTTTTTTATTTTGCCTGATAGAAAGATATATTTACTCTATAATTGTAAGTGTGGTGAATGTTTTACAATGTTATTGTAAAATATGGAGCATCTTTATTAGAATTAAAGTATGCATATAACAACATTCTGTTTATCAAACCACACAACAACCAAACATTCAACCAACAACTAGCAAGTAACATCACAAAACCACCAACCAACCATAAAGGTTCAACACAGAATTTCTAAAGCTTACTTAAAACATCTCTTTGACAGTTGATAGTATTGTATGAAGAAAGATAAAGTTACAATATGACTATGTTATATTTAACTCTTCAGTTTGTTTTGACATATTAAAATGGTTATTTTGTTGTGTTTAACATTTTTAAAAACAATTATCATTCTCTGAATATGGAAGTCTTACAAAAGAAAATAGTTAAATATAAGAGAAGTTTTGAGCAAATTGTTATATCATTACTGCACCAATAATACAAGGGTCACACTGAAAGTCATGAGCAACAATTTTTTAAAAATCAGATTAATTTATTTTTGGAAAAACAAATACGGAACATCACATTATTTTTCAGATCTTTCCTTATTTTTCCACATTCATCCATCCATCCATAGTCCGTCTGTCCGAAGACAGGTCCATATTCTATGGAATTCATTAGAACTCCCAGAACCGCCTGGGAAAGATACTGAGATGGTTTTCTGGGGCCTTCCTCAGGAAGCCATTATGGCAAGGCTTCAGACCGAAGAGAAAGCGAAGAAGAGGCTGACAAACATAGGAAAAGAAATTGAAACAGCCAAGCCACATCCGGGAATCGAACCCGGGTGCCAACACAATGCCAGCACTGCAGACCGCCATCGAGACCGCTTGGCCACGTTGGCACGGCTATTTTTCCACATAGTCTCCATTTTTTTGGATACTTTTTTCCCACCGTTGTGGGATCTTGAAAACTCCCTTATGATAGAACTCCGTTCCAGCACTGTGAAAAAACTGACGCACTTTCGTGATGTCCTCCATCATTTCATAGCATTGGCCTCGCATGTCTTTCTCTGCAGCAATATAAAGATGATAATTGGTTGATGCTAAGTCGGAGCTGTAGGCAGGATGCGGAAGAACTTTCCACCCCATTTTTTGAATTTCCTCCATGATGGAACGAGCAGTGTGGGGCCTCATGTTGTCATGCTGCAGGATGATCATCTTCCCAGGACGTTTATCATGCAATGCACAGTGGAGCTTATGAAGTGTCATGACATATTGAGCCGCATTAATGGTATGCCCATGTTCAAGAAATTCCACCAGAATCTTGCCATCTGCATCCCTGAGAAGCTGTGATGGCACTGTCTTTGTCTTCTTTTTTGTTGGGGAATTGAGGTGGTGCCATTCGATACTCTGCCTTTTTGTTTCGGGTGCATAATGGTGGAACCAGCTTTAATCACCCGTCACAGTACTCATCAAAAAACAACATCTTCATTTTCATATCGCTGAAGAAGTTCTTGAGCAATGGTTTTTCTCTGAATTTGGTTATCGTGAGTCAATAAATGGAGCCCAGCAGGCGCACATTTTCTGATGGCCTAAACTCTTGATCATCTCCCAATTCCAAGTTGTGCTGCAATGTCATTCACAGTTACATGTTGGCCTTCCTGAATGATGTCACCCACTCGTTACTTGTGCGTTCGTTTTAGAGGCAGTGCACGGACGACCGTTATGAGGTTTATATTCGAAGCTTGTGTTGCCATCTTTAAAATGTTTTACCCACCATCTGACACTGCTGGCTCCCATACACACATCTCCATATGCATGCTGAAGTCTCATGAATTTCTGCAGCGGAAATTTTTTTCACAGAATGTTGGTGAAAAGAAACATCACTTGCAGACATTTTGTATCAGCTGTCTGTAATCATGTGATGGAAGCTAATAAAGTCACGACTCGCTCATGGCGCTGTCTATAGTCTATTGATTATGGCAAAGTTCTTGCTTTTTCATAATTAATATATTGTGATATTTAAAAAATTGTTGCTCATGACTTTCAGTACGACCCTTGTAAAATTATCTTACACATGAAATGAAATATATAAATGCATACATGAAATACATAAATTTTCCATTGCTCTCAAATAGAATTGGACACTGTAAATAAAGAACTCAAAGACTTTTTCATTATGATGTGCATCATAAAAACTACAGCATCTGATTATTCAATTCCTGATTTATTTCCAAACTTTCAGTTCCTTCTGTTAATGGCATTAATAGAAATTTTGTCTTTGTAATTGGTATTGCAAACTTAATTTTGAAAAGTAAATATAGTTATACAAACATACATACACTCTCTTGCAAAAAAGAAAAGCAAGCACCCCGAAGAAAATGTTCTATCATTTATGAAACTTCAAACAGAATGAGTATGTGAAGATTCATTACAAAACGATTTTTTATTATAGAGCAGTGGCAACATGACGGTCATATGTAAATATGTAGAAAAATCATCCTTTTGTGGTAACAAGCTGATATACAGTGGGACATGGAGCCAAATAATAGTCTAAATGATGTCCTGTGGCAGATGCTGCCAGGTATTCTGCAATTGTTGGATTAGTTCAGTCACATTCTGTGATAGCTGAACTGTCTTCCAGCATATCCCAGACATGTTTGATTGGTGAGACATCTGGAACCTGGCTGACCTTGGAATGGGTATGACCCCAATGGAGGCATTGTTGATAGTCTTGTCATGGGAGGTCTGACATTATTTTCTGTAATTAGCTCCTGGAAGATGTGGCATTATAGGTAATACAATTAATTACAGGATGTTGTTAACGTACAGGTATGCTGTGAAAATAGCAAAACTACGGGAAATCGGCTATCATAGGCGATGGCTCCCAGTCTGTAACCCCAGATGTGATGACCGTACTATATGATATGTCAAGGAAGTTATGTACTTTGGATGGAGGACAAGGATACCATTCATTTCATTTCAACTACTCTTGTGATTGTACTTTCCCCTCAAGCACTTGTTTTCATGCCAGTTGCATGTGCCCTCCTGGGCTCACTGCTGCCAACATTATCTGACTGTTGTATCTCTCCAACCAAGATGGCAGCTGACAGATCTGCATGACCCAGCATTTTTTAAGCCTGTGATACAACCTCTCTCAAACTCACTCAGTTGTTGGCATTGCCGACAGGCAATCTTAGGCATAGAGGCATCTTCACAGTAATGTAATGAAACACAAAACCAGTCAGATTTACCTATCCATGTAAACATTTCTCCTTATATTGGTCCCAGAATGCACCCTTCTGATGTGCTCTATAAAAGCCCTGTGTGTTTATTGGTGATGAAATTTTAATCATTTGTAAATCTAGCCAAAAAGCATTTGCACACAGAGTTTTGCAGCTCTTACTCTTCTTTTTAGTTGTGCATCGTTTTTTGAAACAGAGTGTATTTATAGTTCATTTTTGTTGCTAATATTTCTTCTTTTTTTTGTCAGTCAAAAACTTACTCACCATCTGTTTTTCTAATATGAGTTAACAATTGTAATAAGATTCACCTACTTAAGTTTTGGAGCCATTCTTTAATTGCTTTTAATAATTAAGCTGTTATAGAAGTAAGATTCTACATACCTTTTTTTGTTTTGTTTTGTTTTGTATCATATCTGTTATGAAAAACATATGTTTATGCACTGCCTCTTTAATATATCCGCTTATTTTAGAACACAATTTCTTTTGTAATTACTACAATTTATATTGTTGTGGAGCAAAACGCATAAATTTATCACATTGTATTGTAAATGTTGTAGACATGATGTGATCATTTAATTATTATTATTTTTTTACTGTTATTTTGGTTTAGAAATCCAAGTGATGAGTCTATCAACAGCAAACTCGATGGAGCTCTTGGCTGCTATGATGTTCAGGAATTGTTTGTGCTGCTGTTGGAACAAATAAAAGAAGAACAATATAGCAGTGAATATCAACAGCTTTTTGGATTACTGCTTTCACTGCTCATTAGTTCCTGCAATGGACTTTCTGAGAGTGACTTATTTCAATTGTTGCCGAATAGTTTCTCTTGGGAATGGTGGGATCCAACTCTTCATGTTTTGAAGTATTTTCAAATTGTTGACCGCTGCATTGGTTTAATTGTTGTAACTCACGAAGAAGCAAGGATAGCAATCAAAGAGTACTGCTTCAAACATTATAACAGTGATTTCTGTATACGGGATGTGCAATCAAAAATCATTGATTTTCATCACCAATCAATCACTGTTGATCATGTGAAAAACAGAGTTGTAAATGAACTTCCTAAGTTGTTGCTTGAAGTAGGACAGAATGAAAATCTTCATATTTGTCTATCAAATGTATGGATTTTTCTTAGTTTATTTAGCAGGTAAAAGAATGCTTTATATTTTTAATATTTATAATTACTTTAAAGCTGATAAGATGAATCATTCTTCATAAAGAATAGCAGAAAATAAGATGAATATTTGCTTACAAATCCTTTTTAGCATTTAAGGTTTGCATATAAGACATTCCCTATCTGACTTGTTTTCCATAAAAAAAGTTTTTCTGTGAGCACCCAAATCTCAAGAGAAAGCTACATTCCTCATCACGGAGTGTTCCACAAATTGTTTAACAATTGTTCACTGCTAACTACAAGGGTCCATGTAGATGGTGCTAGTAGTAGACATGCCGATTACACGGTGCCGTGTTGTGTGGCTAGGCAAACTCTATTGATCAGTATGCTGCCGGTGCTTTTAAGGGGGACTTATATTGTATCGCAGTAGATACCATGAACTGTCATAAACAGTTTCTGGCACCCAACTTTTTTGGAGCTTTTTGGGGTTTTTTTTTTCTCCCCATAATATTGAGTGATGTACCATGGCCTTGAAAAACACTAAATTCTCTATATTTGTTGATTTTTACAATTCAGAATTTGAAAAAATAGAAGTTCCTTGATCATACACCTAATTTGATTTTTGTATAAAATTTTTTTGAGAAATTAGTTTATTTTTATTGATAAATGAAAAATAATCCTTTATTCTATCCTATTTACACTTCTATCTTGATTTCTTTACCATATCATTGACGAAACCATAAAAAAAAAATTCAAAATCTAGTATCGAGGAGACATTTAACACAGCAATTTAACCTGAGGTGCTTCCTACATGGAGTCGTGATAGTTGATTTGTGTGGATTAGGAGGAGGTTGAATATGATATTTACTGACCTCTTATTTTACCATATATAATAGTAACATAAAATAGTCTAGTGGCACTTGGGGATCGCCAACCCTTACAATGGTGGCAGTGAACGTGTTAATATGAGGAAGACTCTTGAATGTGGATACTGTCAAGTAATCCAGGTTACTAACAGAAGTAAATTTTCATTCAGTTCAAATTTCCTTTTTATAGGGGGCGATCTTCTGAATTATTGGATTACTGGCAATTTATTGGAGAAGACAGAGTAAGCATTGCTTCCATTTATTTAGCAAGTTTAAAAAAAGTAGAGGATGCCGTTATGCAAGGAGGCAATAAAATAAACTATTCCACAGTTGCCAATCTATATGAAGCACTGGGACATTTTTTGCATGATCTTGGACTTCTCAGTCAGGTAAAATTATGTTTCTCAAATCTGACTTAAATAAAATGCTTTTAAGAAATAGTCTTTATGTAAACCAAGCAATGCCATGTCAGCTTCTTGATGACTTTTTGAGGTCTGTGATTTCAATACAGAATTCCTTCAAATTGCCTTTGCAGTAAGTTTTTGGTTCAGACTCTTCCACTTCTTTGTCCCATTCACTGATATGCTATTTTTATTCATCACTTTCCACTCTACTTTTTATAACAGGTTAGTTGGCATTGCCATTGCTTGGTCATCCCTACTAAAATTGCTCTAATTTATGAATGCAAGATAGGAGCTTCTGCTTTAGAGCCCAGCTCTGTTATGTAAAAATTATCTACTCCACAGTTTGTTACTTGCTTTTTTGCTTTCTTATTTAATTATTAATTAATTACTTGAAACTGTATTCTAAAAGATGTATATATATGTATATATTGATCTTTTAAAGGCTTTGTCACCATTGCAGAGAGCATTGGAAATCAGAGAAACTCTTGATCCAGACCATCCAAATGTTGCTCGATCACTATTCAAATTAGCCTGTAAGTCCATTTGAAAAGGACCATTTGTCCATTTTTTAATGAATCAAATACTAATATATAATTTTCTTTAATCAGTACAAAAATTGTAAGAATTTGCCTTACTATATCTCCAAGTCAGATTCATAATCCCTCATCTGAAATTAGTGAAGTTCTGAAAACGACTAAGTTTTTGTCATCATCACTCATATGCATGGCTTGACTCAAGGATATGAGAGGATCAAATCTACAAACCATATCTATATTTATTCTATGATTTGGAATAATTTAATTAAAAAAAATCTGAAAATTTTTTGATTTCTTGTCTTGTATTCTTATGTTGTCATGCTGTCAAATGTATAATAAATAAGACATTTGATGACATTCACCATATAAGTTTCTGCTTTCCTTTTTTGAATGTTGATTGTAAGTTTAATTGCACTGTGAAGAAGAAGACATGTAGATACTGTTTGGGTAACAGTGAGAATATGAAAAGGAATCATATTATTGATAGTATAAAAATGACAGCAATTCAATCATTGTGTGTCTGTATTAAGTCTTATTGAAAAATGTGTAGTGGGAAGTCAGAGAAAGACAAGTTATTTTAGGTTGTTTTTTTTTTTTTCTGATAGTGATGAACTTAGAACAACAACAAAATTTACATCAGAAATCCAAAAAAATTCTGAATGCTGAAGCACATCCAGCACAAAGTACTTTGGATGAGGGATTGTGGATTCTCCTATG
>JAFIDM010009631.1:196512809-196562953 GCA_023159025.1 Thereuonema tuberculata
GGAAAAGCGCCTAAAAAAGGTTTAAACCTTTTTTAGGCGCTTTTCCTTTATTTAGATGCGCATAAGAAATTCATTGAAGCTGGCAGAGCCCAGCACATGAATTCTCTTTCTCTTTATTTTTAATGTGTTTTTATGTTTTTAGTTTGTATTCAAGGAGGTTCCATTTCTTTCCCAACTCAACCTCAAATACACCTCCGTTATGTGATCTGCTTTGTTCATTCTGACTACTCTCAACTGATGATTGTTAAGCCGTATCATATATTATGTTAAAGGAAACAAAGATTGTAAGTAAATGGTATTGGTTTAAAATATTGTTAATATTTTCTCGAGGAGTTTAATGTAATTTTGAGTATTGTTCTTCAACTTATTGTTATTTAAGGCTTGAAAAAGAAAAGACGTGTAATCTTTTCGAAAATTTGCTTTTTCATATTAAATGTAGTCTTTACATTTAAATTTGGTGTGATGTTAGAGACAGTAACATTGATTGGATTCCTCAAACCTTTGCTTGCAAGTCCATGCTTTTGAAGTTTCAGTTGACAAATGGCAGCACAGTAAGGCAGAAAAAAATGTCCATAACGGAAGTAATGTAAAAACAGCTAGATGTCAGTGAATTCCTGAGTACAGAGAATGAGGCCCAATTCGCATTCATGAACAATTGAAGAATGTTTATAAAGAAATATAATTTTGCATTTTTATGTTTCTAAAAAAAATAAAATAAATAAAAGATGCTTGTAATCCAGCAAAGAGATTGAATGAATGATTGCTAATTCTCTGTTGTTTCTGCAAAGTTTAGATGTAGAAAACTTACCATGCTAATATCATACTGGAGCAAATATCAGGCTTTAATGTACTTGTATATAAGCTTACTTTTAATTATCTTTTTCATTAGACAAACGTTTTAAGGTATACATAGTTACAGTTGGAGAAAATCGAGTGCATACATAATAATATAGAATGTATTTTTGCCTTAGCCAAAATAGTGAAAGTACAGTCGGACCTCTATTTAACGAAGTCGCTAAATCCCGGAAAAAAGTTCGTTATAAGGAAAATTCGTTAAATAGAGATTCACCTTTTAAAATTACTTAACTACATAAAACAGATTTAAAATACATAAACAATAAATAGGCCTATTATTAAAAAAATTAATAATTTTAATAACTTAAAGCATACATTACCACTTGCGCACTTAAATTTTACTAATAAAGTGTGTTAATTTTGTCTGAGGTTTTTTTTTTTTTTGAAAAAGTGTTTTCGTTCATAGTATGTCTCACATCTTTGCAATGCACTAAAAACCCCTTCAGTATTTTCTTCAAATTGTAATCCGCGTCGGATTGTTTCAAATGATTTTAGCATTTCATCATACGAAGGTTTTTTTTATTTTTTTATTTCTGCATCAGGATCATTTCCATTTTGATCATCTCTATCTTCATCGCAATTCATAGCTATATTGTTTTTTATTTTTCACACTGTCAAAAATATCCGATTCAGTTAGTGTTTCCGAGGTCTCAACTTCAAAATCAAGTGAAAGATAATCATCAATCAGCACATCATCGTTAATTTCTTCTTTTTCCCTCAGCTGTATCCAAATTTCTTCCATTTCCTCTAAGGGAATGTTGATAATAAAAACATTTCAAGGAGAAAAAAAAATAGATACCACGAAAAAGTTCGTTAAATAGAAAATGCACTTCGCTATTTGGAGGTCATTTTACGAAGAAATTAGCAAAATGTTCTTGGTTCCAAAGAAAAGTTCGCAAAATAGAGAAATTCGCAAAATAGAGGTTCGTTAAATAGAGGTCCGACTGTAAATACTTTTCTGTCATATTTTGTCTAAGGAATGCCTCTTAATTGTCCAGAAGTAGTCAGCCAGCATATTGGGACTTGATTTGCCTTGATACTTTTTTTCCATTGTTGAAATTTGTTAAACATTATCCATACTTGGCACTGACATCCCTGAAAATTTTTGGGAAGAAATCCAAGGTTCAAGTTCAGGAAGTGTACTTTTAAAGACACATTACATCCCTAGACTTACTATAATTTCATATTTCAAATACAATAAATCCATCACTATTTTGATCCATTACTTTGACAAAACATTATAAGCCCCTTTTGATGTGTAAGGGAGCTAAGTAAACTTTTTCAGGATTGACTAGTGTGATATTTACCTCATTTTTCTATACAGAAACATTTGGTTCACATTTTGATCATTGCTTTTGGATGTAATAGTTCTATTCCTACTGTCCCATTCACACAAAAAAAGCAACGATATTTCGTATGTAACTATAACTTAAAATTCCTATATTTCAACCATATTTGTCATATTGAAGCTTATTTCAAAAGTAATTTCATATTTTCATATGTCCTGTTCATTACAGTAGCTTGAGCTAAAGGTTTGAAAGGTATAATTAAACAAATGCTAATATGTTGACGTGTATTCACGACCACTTCCTTAAGAGAAGCTATCTTTACATAACACCACATCATTTTCTTCTGGGAAATTTTCTTTAAAGTCATCTTAGCAATTGCTAAAAAATAAAACATATTTTAGTATCTTTATGGAGAAGATACTTTTTTTAGTGGAATCTAAAAGTTCAGATTCTTTTTGGACAAATTCAAATCTTCTATAGGATCATTAAGATCTTGGGTCTTATATATAATGGAGGTTCTGATGAACAGTTTGCTTCATGTGTCTTCTCTTTTACAAGAGCTACATCAGAGTGTGAGTTGTCATGCATTAGGTAAGAGTTTTTTGGCCACTGTTTGTACAGGCCTTAGTGCTAATGAAAAATTAGGATTTTTCACTATGTTTTTTGATTTAGTATTAGTGCCTGTAATGTTGGTTAAGCAGATATAACAGACAGAAGAACGATGTAGTGGTTCCCTCCTAACCATGGGCACAGCAAATGGCATGTGGCATGAACTATTTATCCATCTAGTGGGAAATCTAGCATACGATACACAACATACAGAAGGAATCCCACATTAGTCTTGGTCACCAGTTTATATCTAAAGTAAAGTTCTTAACACATCTTAGTGAGATTTTGCCTTTGAGACTTAAAAGATAGTTTATTTTACACAGAGCAGATGTTGTCAGGTGATTGAAACACTTTCTTGGTATAATGAAGAAATAACAAGCACTCTATTTAAAATATAAAATAATCCAATGGAATAAGGAGAAAACAAAATGTTTGAAAAATCTTGTTAACTGTTATAAGTCTGGTTCGCTACTGACAGAACAATAGGCACTATTCAGCAAGTTTGAACATGTCAGAACATATGAATTGGCCTGCACAGTTTTGATTCTTTGATTGAACATAATACTTGTCTCTGTCACTGTAATGATGAGTGTTTTCTATCCAAACAATAAATTTATACAATAAATAACAATAGAGTACACTATCTAGTATCACAGGGAACATATGAACGATACACATAAAATCCAAATATAAAAAAAAAAAATAGGAATCACACAAAAGCTGTGGATGAATTCCAAATATATATTTGAATTCGGCATAAAGAAATGCATTATAGACACTTGTTTATTTTCATTTGACAAAACTCATACTGACCAGTGAAACTGATTTCATTCTTGTATTGAGCAAGTAAAGCATCTGCTAATTCAGCTTGCATAGTGGGAGAAAAAAAAACCAGTTTATTTTGACTTAATTTTTTTACCTTGGAGTAAAAAATGTAGCTAAGTTTTGAATGTAAAAATAAACAAATTGAATGTTTAACTCAAGGTATGCATCACGAATAGTACCATCATCACTGATTTTCTCAAAATACTGCTGTGAGATCTTCAAAATACTGAAGTCCTATCATCATTGTATTCCACTTTGTTCATCAGTTTTCAGAACAAAAAAGCTACAAAGTAGAAATGAACCTTTCCTTACAATTAGTAGAATTTGTTACACAATTTTACTTCACTCATGTAATTCAGTTGGTATTTTTTGCTATTACAGTTACTATTCATAAATTACTTTCCTCAATGTTTGTGACTAAAGATAACCATTAACAGGTTATTTACATAACTGATGCAATCTCCTGACTTTTTTTTATTGCTATGCTTGCAAAGGAGTTGTACATGCTTGATGTATTCTGAATTTTCCATATTATTTTGCTTACTGCAGTTTTGAAATTCCACATCTTTTCATCAATTTGTTCTCTGCTGAATGCATCTATTTTATTTTTTCTTCTTGCTATAATTAAGGAAACAGTGAATATTTTACATTTTCTTCTACAGGTTTACATGCTCAATGGGGTAAACTCTCTGCTGCTGAAGAACTATACAAACAAGCTCTGAAAACATTCAGTTCTGATCACTACCTTGTGGGAAGAATTTTGGAAGCCTTAATTGCGCTGTTTCAAAAACAGGGAAAGTAAGTTTTTTTTTTTTGTTTTTTTTTTTTTAATTAAAATTATTAGGGTTAGTTAATTAAATTTGCTCTTGAAGAATTATATGAAACTTATAAGAAACTGTGAATTCAGCCAAATTTGTTACAGCTTTACAGTGACTGAATACACCACAGTTTAAGAATACTTGATTTTACCTTAATCCTTAGATTCTTTAAATATCGGGAGAGCCAAAGAAAACCTTTTGACATGAAATTCTTATTAGTTCTATTATAGAAGTCTTGTGTTTTTGCCTCATAGCCAAATGTCAGTTTTGATTTTGGGATGGGCTGTAGGAATTGAGTTGAATCCCAGGTGGAAGTCGGGGATTTTGCCTAGGTTATTTCTCCTGTGAGCAGGTCCTAGAGTTTATTCAGCTCTTTGCTGAATATCCTTCAGATGAGGATTTGGTTTCTTTCGTTTGGTTTAATAGTAGACAAGCATTAGATTATCAATTCTCCACTGGTCTTGCCAAACCACTGAAAAATTGCAGCCAATACATCTGACACTCACATAAATGCTGGAGGCTCAAAAGGGATATACTTATCTGCATACTGCAATGTTTAACAATCTTGAATCTTTCACTGGTGTTTCTGCACAGCTAAAATCTGCTGCATTTATTTTTAGTGAGTTTTATAATAAAAAAGTATTTACTTTTAATGTGTATTTTATTTAGTTTAATACAAAAAGGTAAGTTTGGTAGTGGCTTGATCCTTATAATTTTGAATCTCAGGGTTTGCAAACATAGTTATGTTAATTTTTTTTAAGCATTTTGCTTAAATAAATAAAATTTAGAGAAATGATTAATAATTATGCTACTGTGTGATTTATAACAGCAATTTTAAATATATCTTCTTTTTGCGTGTAATATTTTTTTTTTTCCTCTCAAGAAGTTTACCTGTGAAGACAATATTTGTAAAATTTGTTTGATTTCTGGATCAAGTTTAACAGCTCTTTTTTTTATGCCTATTAAGAAATCATAAAGAACAATTAATTATTACTTTGTTATGTCGGCTGAGTCTTTGAATGTTTTTGTTACTCCATTTTCTTTAAAAAACACATGGTAGCTAGTACACAAACTTCAAATTTTACTGATAATGGCACTGTTACAGCTTTATTAGTACTAAATAACTTAGGCAGCAGAATTATACAAAAAAATATAATCATTGAAAATTTTGAATAGCTTTGAAGAAACTTGTTATAACTTTGAATCTGAAACGGCTAATTGCCTGAACCACTGAAACCATGCTGCTTATATATTCACATAATAGAAAGAAATACAAATAGAAAGAAAGAAAGAAATAGTAATTAGTAAAGGTATATTTTAGTTACATTTTCTTGAGAAGAAAATATATTAATGTTTATTTTTTTTTTTTTTAAGAATTAATTTCTTTATAGTGTAAACACTGTTTGGTTATTGAAAATATTGTTTTGTTTTTTTTTCTCTGACCAAGCTTATGGGATTTTCTTAGTTATCAAAAAATTAAATATTTGCTTACTTCATAGAAGTGAGAGGATTGTTGCTTTGAATCAAACAACTTCTTTAGCTGTTTATATTATTATTATTATTATTATGTAACAGTTTCAAAACTTGGGTTTCCCCAGCAAAGACAGCATGGCGGGTGAAGGACCAAAGCAGATACTGCCAAATGTAAAGAAGTGTGCAAGGAGGGTTAGGGATGTGTGGTTGTGTCCATAAATGTCCTAACTATGCGTGTTGTGTTGAGTACCACAGCCTTCTGGAGTTGTGCATAAGTGTTTTTATGAAGTCCTAGTGTGCTGAGGCTGTGGTGCAATGTGTGAGGCATCAGACCAGTGGCGGACAGGACGATGGGTACAACACGTAATCGATCCTGCCTCCACTGCTTCTGGAGCTCGTGTGCTAGATCAGTGTATTTACTGATCTTGTCTGCGTGAGTTTTCTGCATGTTCTTGCTGATAGGCACCGCAATATCAATTAGATAGGTCTGTTTGTTGACCTTATCAACAAGTGTGATGTCTGGTCTGTTGTGATGTATGGTTTTGTCTGTGTGAATGGGGCGGTCCCAGTATAGTTTATATGAGGGTGACTCTAATACGCTTTGTGGTATGTACTTGTAGTACGGAACCGTGCTCTTAATAAGTGAATGTTTGTGTGCTAGTTGTTGATGAACGATCGACGCTACCTGATTGTGTCGGTGGAGGTAGTCTGTTTGAGAGAGAAGGGGACAGCCTGATATTACGTGGTCGATCGTCTCATGCGTAGTGTGGCATTTCCTGCATTTGTCGTCATGTGTGTTTTGCATCGTGTAGAATGTGTTTCTTGTAGTTGAGTGTGGGAATGACTTGGTCCTGTATCGCGATCATGAACCCTTCGGTCTCCCCAAACAGCTCACCACTCGTCAGCCATCTGTTCGACGCTTCCATGTCGACATGAGGCTGACTGAGTTCGTGATGATGTCTGCCATGTACTAGGTCGGTGTATTTACTGATCTTGTCTGCGTGAGTTTTCTGCATGTTCTTGCTGATAGGCACTGCAATATCAATGAGATAGGTCTGTTTGTTGACCTTATCAACAAGTGTGATATCAGGTCTGTTGTGATGTATGGTAATGTTTGTTATTATTATTATTATTATTATTATTCTAAAAGTTTCAAACCTTGAGTTTCCCCAGCAAAGACAAATGGCGGATCAAGGACCAAAGCTCATAATGTCAAGTGTAAAAAAAAAAATATATTATTACAGTAAAACCTCGTTAAGTCGTCACTCCGTTTAAGTCGTCGTTTTCCTTTGGTCCCGACAAGGTCTCATAGATAATAATGTAAAATAACCCTCTTTTACTAGTCACCAAATTTAATTCTACTCCGGATAACTCGTCACTCTCAAAAATGGCGAAAAGCATCTTTATTCTCAATTTTGCCTGCTATCCTTTCAGCCCCGCCCCTTCACTCTAAGAAAGCCTAGCCTTTATGGGGAATTTTCACGTGGGAAATGCCCTTGGGAAATTACACATTTCTAGCTGCGAATCTTGTCAACGTTTTTCTTGACCGCAACTGAGTGTGATTTCATTTCATAGCGAGTAAGCTCCGCTATAAGGGCTATTTTTTATCTTGCAATTTCGTGATTCGATTACATTTGTAACATGTCAGGGAAACGAAAACTTACCTCGTTATCTTTTAAAGAAAAAAAAAAGACTTAATTGCACTTTGAAAAATCAAATGTTTCGAAAACAGCTTTTGCCAAAGAACATCGTATTCCCAGGACTACATTAAACGATATTCTTTCATCGAAACAAGCAATTGAAGAAGCTGACTTCAAAGACAAAAGAAAAATGCCATATCGCAAAATGTGCCGATTTCTGCTGTGATTCTCAAAGAAAAAGCCATGGAAATTGCTAAGGAGTTGAACATTGAAGATTTTGGCAGCAGGAATGGTTGGCTGGAACGTTTCAAAGACAGACATTGCCTTTCTTTTAAAACGATTATAATGTGGTAACTATAAAAAGTGTTTTGTATTTTTTTTTACTTTCCACTCATTTGCATGTATTGATTTCTGAAAATCTTGTTTTTCTCACCAAATCCTACATCAATTCCTGAAAATACTGTATTTCAGTGGTTTTTTGTTTGTTTTTTTTTCAAAAATTCCCACTCCGCCTAAGTCGTCAAAAATGTTTGATCCCTTGAGTGACGACTTAACGAGGTTTTACTGTATTATTATTTTAAAGAGAGAGGTGAATTTGAAAATAAGGAAGATATACATATTTTCACAGAAGTTGAGGCAGAAGATAAACAGAAGTTGAGGCAGAAGAAAAACCAATTCATTTCGCTTTAAAATAAACTTGTCTATTTAGCAATATCCTCAGATTCATCCATATCTGTTATTTAGAACAGTCATACAAAACCAGAGATTTTAGAATTAGGACTTAAATTCCAGATTCGAGTTTAGATGCTGAAGGGGATTCTTCTACTTTCACAACTCCAAATGCCATTACAGTATCTCTCTCTTTCACGATTTTCTTTTCTTTTCATTAAACTCTTTCCCTTTCTTCTTCCTATCATTGCCTACAATCTTCATATGTCATTCTCAGTTTGCCTCATGATCTTTTCTCTTCTGCTCTAACCTCCATGAACTGTCTTGGTTTACTATCCTCATTCACCCTTACTAATGTGTTCATTATTGGGCTAATTGCCACATAGGGCTGATTTTTATTCAATAGAATATGGACTCGGGAACTCAAGGACATACACAATCTGAAAGCAATGAATAATGAGAATTTTTTTTACGTATATCCTCAGAAGCCAAAAGGCAACTGCTGATAGAAATTATAAAGTTGTTTTTTTTTGTTCGGCCTTAAATAGACAAATTTTTAAGCCCTTCCATTTTAGATAATTAATTTAGTCCAGAGATTGTTGTAGATGAACTTTCCTATGAAAAGTAAAATCAGAGAAGAAACTTAAATTTAGTGATTAAGTTGGTAAGGTTATTAATATCCCACATCTAGATAAAATGAAAGAGAAAGGCAAAAGACTAAACATCAGCATAATTGGTGACAACAAGCAGTCAGCATCTGTGGGTGAACAGAGAAGAGAGATATTCAAGAAGAGACAAACCATGGCTGCAGAAGATATAAATAAACTAAGAAGGATGCTGTCATAGATGAGGGTTTTTCACTTAGAAGTAGTTATAGTCTAAGCTAGGCGTCGGCAAACTATGCCCCTCTGTGACGTTTCATGTGGCCATGCAATATTTTGTTGTATATAAAAAAAAAGTCAACATTTAACATTTTCGCATTACCATTTCATCAAATTATGACATCATCACAGCATTGCTAAATTCAAAGATCTTATCATTATTTTTTTTTAATATAGCTTTACCAAGTCATAATTATTTTTTATTTTATTTTTGGTGAGGTAGTTTAACAATGGTAAAGTTATCTCATGATCTTTTTGAACTTTGGAATGAGATTGAAGCTTTTTGAATGAGAAAAATCATCGCATGGTTCTACTTGCAAAGAATGAATGGTTGTGAAAATCTTTATTTCCTCTCAAATTTGCTGAAGAGATAATCAGTAATTGTGTTTGAAGTTTATATATGCTTATAGAATACAAACGAAAAACACGCACAAAGTAAAATTATTGGTGTATTAAAAACATATAATAGTCATACATGATTAATTTTGACTGCTGCATGCAGTCCTTGTCAAATGTGTAGAAACAATAAAAATCTCTCAATAAATACAAAAGTCAAACAGGGTGGATCGTCATGAAGGGGCCAATCATGGACAACTTGTCAGCTCCATAATATTTGGTCATTCCCATCACTGCACAATTCCTTTCACTGAGTTAGTTCACCTGCGCTTATCTTGAAAGGGGGGGGGGGATTCACAGGGATTAACTGGATTTTCAGGGAAGGAGTGGTCAGCTGTGTTTCTTGTTAATTGTTGCTACAATTGGAGGACACTTGTGCACTCAGAGAGAACAAAAGTTAAATAAAATAATGATGAAAATAACAATAGAAATAAAAATGAATTAAAATAAAATAAAGATATAAATAAATAATAAAAATAATAAGCTATTTTAAGATATTTTGGATGTTTTTTCTCTTTAATTGATAAGAAAGAATAGATATAATAGACACTCAGGGAGAACAAAAGTTAAATAAAATAATAATAATAATAAAATTAATAAAAATAAAAGTAAAATGAGGAATAAATTAAAATAAAACTGAAAATATAAAATAAAAGCAGAAATAAAATGCTATTTTAAACTTTTCTTTTTAAATGTTTCCACTTTGATAGCTAAGAAGGAACAAAGGTCTAGCAGGGGAAGGAGGAGGGAGGGATCACAGGGATTAACTGGATTAGCAAGAAATGAACGAACAGCAGTGAATCTTGTAAATTGTGCGATGCTTTTTTGTTATAATGGATACATATGCACTTTTAAGAAATAAATAAAATACGATAGAAACAAAATAAATTAAATAGAAAAAAAAATAAAAACATAATGTAAATAAAATAAAATAAAAGGCAGATTTAGGTTTTTCTTTGGATGTGTTTTCTCTTTAATTGATAAGAAGAAAAAGATTTAATAGATACTCCTTTATTATAACAATTGGCTGTTTCCATAATGGAGGATCGATTCCATAGTTTTATGGATGAAATTTTTTCTAGTGGCTCCTAATATAACCGAATTTTTAAAGTCAAGGTTATGGTTAGTAAGGTTTGCATGAAGGTATGTAGAGTAAGTTGTGTTGCATAGTGATGGGAATGACCAAATATTATGGAGCTAACAAGTTGTTCATGATTGGCCCCTTCTTGGATGATGGTCCACACGATTTTGTATCTACTGTAAGATTTTTATTGTTTCTACACATTTGACAAGGACTGTGTGCAGCAGTCAAAATTAATCATTGTATGACTATTATGTTTTAAATGTACCAGTAATTTTACTTTGTACTTGTTTTTTGTTTATATTCTATAAGTTTACTATACACATAAAAGAATGTTCATTCATATATACTCTTAATGGAAAAATTAAATGATTATAAAAAGCTGTTTTAATTTTATAATATCCATGGTTATACTTTGTACAGGGTTATCAAAACGATTGTCAGGGTTTTAAAAAATCGTCATACATAGTACAAATGAGATATGAAGACGATACCTTGTTTATTGTGTAAGAAAACTCAACAAATTACAGACATTCAGTGGCAGGCACTCAGGAGTTCTAAGATTGCCCACCAAGAGTCATTGATTGCAAATGGCAGCCAACGGTAGGGAGAAGGCATTTTGCACTCTTGAATATCATCATAGTCGTTCCGCTACCATTATCCAACGGCAGTTTTGTATGAAATTTAGGAAGGATCCTCCCTCTGACAATCCCATTCGCAGGTGATATGCATAATTTGTGGAGATGGGGTGTCTGTGTAAGGGAAAAAGCAATGGGTGAACCTCTGTGTCTGAAGAGAAAGTGGACCAGATCATCCCCATCGTTTTGTTCAACATGAGCATGCATCCCCCCAAGGTCAGTGTGTTCTGTGATGTTTCCAAATTTAAGGTATACCGCCCTTTTTTTTTCGTAGAACAGACAGTAACAGGAATGACTTACCTCGATATGGTCACTGAATGGCTTCTACCCCAGCTGAGTGATGACAGCGCTGATTTCATACTACAACCCGATTTCCATCGGGGCATCAGGGCAGTTTTAAAGCAGCACCTAGGGGGTGTCCATTAATTACATGAGCTCAAAATTGGGGGGGGAGGTCCGGCAAAATCTCACCAAATCTCATTTTAAAGGGGGGGGGGGGGGGGTCAATGAAAATCTCACGTTAATTCAGAGAATATGCATATTATAACATTTTGTAATATTGTCTAAGCTCGGGATTCCCCAATTATTTAATTTAATTTAATTATTTAAAAATTATGGGGGAAATCTCACGTGAGGGGGGGATCCCATCACATCTTCCCAAATCTCACCAAGGGGGAGAGGGGGCCCAAATTTTTTAAAAAAACACCTCATGTAATTAATGAACGTCCCCCTAACACAGCACTGGATTGGGCACGGGACTGATGATGATGATGAAAATCTTCTATTGTGGCCAGGGCTTTGGAGCAGACAAAATTTGCATTTGCTCCGCTCCAGCTCCGCTCCGACATGAAAATACTTGCTCCGTGCTCTGCTCCATGCTCCAATTACATTTTTTAAGTCGTATTACCAAAGATCAAATATTAAAAACAAGCAGTTTTTGAACTAAATTTTATTAATCATCATAATTAATTCTATAAAACAGAACAGCTGACAGTAAGTCATCTTTCATTGCCTATCTTGTATCATTTATCACCAATTTTAAGGCAGAAAATAATCGCTCGACACTGGCTTGTGTAGTGGGCATACTCGATGCAACTCTACAGGCAGCTTGAATTCGGTGTGGGTAACCGTCCATAGCTTCAAATGCTGATTTTACTTTGAGCCTACCCATAATCTCAATTACATGACAATCTTGGTGAAAATTCTTCTCAAAGTCTTCTTCATTCGAATGTTGCATTTCTGAAACTCTCAGACGTTTTTCCAGCTTGTTTTTCAAAATCTCTTTTTCAAAATCATCAACTTCTGAAGAATTGTCTGCTGAAATCGAAGTATTTGTTTTTCCTTTCTGTGATTGTTGAAAACTTGCTATTCGATGTGGCTGCTCGGATTCAATTATTGAGGATTCCAGCCTTTCACTCTCTTGCCTCATATCAAAACGCTTAAAAATCTTTAGTTTTTCGAGTCGTCGGGCGATACTTAAAGTCCTTCTTTTGCTTTTGTCGTTTGCGACGAACTCAGCAAAATTCTATACTGAGGATCTACATAGACTCTCCGGCAAGAAAATGGGTGTTTTGGAAAAGATTTTCGTCACATTTTCGCATGGAGGTCAAAATTCCCATAGCAATTTTCCATCATTGTCTTGGAGAAATTTTGCAAGTTTTTGCCACTCCTTCATGTAAACTCCCATGACAATTTACTTTAAAAATTATGTAATTTTTAAAGTAAAATTTGGTTTTGTCCGGAGATCTCTTATATTGTTAGTTTCGTGTCATTCAGCATTAGTTAATATCATTTCTATGGCTCCAGCCGCAGCTAGTTGTTCACAATAATGCTTAAAAACAAGTAGATGATCAACCATTGCAAACGTTCAGTATCCAAAGGTTGGGTATCCATGAGTTTTTAGAAGAATACTGCGAATATTTGGGGTTCGCAATTTCATAAAAATCATTTAAATAATGAAGTTACACAAAATTTAAATAAAAGACAAGTATCAATAATAGCTTTTATAGACTTTAGCAAGGTTTTTGATAATCTATATTACTAAAATCTTTTATTTCTCTGTCTGTGTGTCTGTCCGGCGCAATTTTCTGAGAGAATGGAAAATAGAAATAATTTTTACAATGAAACATCCGCGACAGGAATCGAACCTGCAACCTTCTGATCCGAAGTCAGATGCCTTATCCATTAGGGCATAGGGACTACAACTCTCTTCATATTGTTTTTTGACTTATATCTCCTTTCCTTTCCCCCATCAATAAGGAATGTATTCAATCTTTTTTTTGAATCTCAAGATTGTTTATTTATTTCACATCAGTCAGTTTATTTGTAAATCGAAACTGACGATTAGAACGATAATTGCCGAAACGTTGCAATATTTTAAATATTCTTACTTAACCAAATCCTATGTGATATTGAAAAATATGTGGGTGTACACGCCAGATGTTGGAGTAAAGAAAACAGAGTCAAGAAAGAAAGAAGCACTCTTTTTTTGAGGTGGAATACCGAAAAAATCACTATTTGCAACTCATAAACCATCAATATTTGTAACTCAAACGTCACTGAAAAGTGACAATTATAATTAAAATGAGAGTCAAAAAAGAATGAAGCGGTACTACTAGAAAACCACAGAAAAGTATCAATAGGAATAAAAAAAAAAAAAGATAGTCAAGAAAGAAAGATGTACTATTTCTATTAGGTAGAATACTGCTCAGAAGTTAGACGTCTTTGCCATTAGACCACTAGGCCTACATTCTAATCTCTATAAAAAATAAAAAATATATCATAGATATATGATTTACACGGTGGTTCTAAAAGCAGTCGTAGATTGAGAGAATATAGACATCAAAAATTAAATTAAAAAAAAGCTTTTAAAAAATTTTAGTTTTAGTTTTCTTGATGTAATTTGTGTATGTGTGTGTGTGTGTTTTTTTTAATAAATAAAAAATTGTTTTCCATTACATAAGGGAGGCTTCCCGAGCGAAGCGATGGGTAGCCGACTAGTATTGACCATAAAATTCTATTAAAAAAATTAGAAAATTACGGTATAAGAGGAGATTTTCATGATCTTATCAAAAATTACTTAAAAAATAGAAAATCCAAAGTCAAAATAAAAATTTGATAAGTAAACTACAAGTTTAAAATTTAGATTCTCTGTTTTTTTATTTTATATATAAATTTTGTTAGTGATATTATTAAAAAGTGCATAAAAGATTTACATTTATGCCGATGGTGTAATACTAATAAGTAGCTACCAAATTCAAACTTTTACTTCAATAAATCTTCAACAAGATTACTCTTCAATAACAGTAAAATATAAAATTTTGAATAGAGAAGAAAAATTTATTTATAATGTAGTCTTGAAAAATATATATAAATATAAAACATCAGAGAAAAAATACTCTTTGAAAACAAAACAAGACTTAGTTGGTTGAAGATTTTCAATATTCCTAATATAAACAATAAGTTTGGATTTAGAGTAAACGAATATACTTACTCAAAGATATTTAGACAAATAAATTGGAATAATTATAATTGTAATGATTTTAGAGAAATCAAAAACCAATTAGTAGTCAATAAAAATATAGTAAAAACTTCTAATCTATTCTTTTAACATTAATAAATTTTTGTTTTTGAAAAGACACCGTTAAACTTTCCAGCACCTATAAAACAGGAATAATTCTGTAATTACACCTAATAGGACTGGTAAACATTAAAAAAAAAAAAACAAAAACTGGAGCAGTGGAGCAGTCAAAAACTTGTCTGCTCCGGCTCCGCTCCAGCTCCGGGAAAAAAACCCATTGCTCCACTGCTCCGGGCTCCAGCTCCGGGCTCCGCTCCAAAGCCCTGATTGTGGCCTTTCCCTTTTCTTTAACATATTGTAAATTATTTATTAAAGATATTATAGATTGAGAAATAATGGTTAAGTTAATGAGTAATCCCATTTTTAACTAGATACAGAGCAATATCCTGGATGGGCGATTTCCCTTTAACGTTCTCATCTGCACATTAAGCCTTGTTTCTTTATAATTTACAATGTGGTTTAGTAGAAAATTCAAAAATTTATTTTAACAAATGAAATATCTAATAGTTTTTTAAAGTTATGTATATGTCAGATCTTTACACTCTTTTCTAAACGACTTCACAAATTATCTTTTCTAACAGGCATACTGCTGCAGAACCACTCATGAAAAGATTTAATGCAATCAAGAAAAAAAATAATACTCCAAATCTTTATGAAACCAATCTATATCACAAAGCCATCCATCCAGATCAGTTAACTCTGGAAGATTCCTCCCTGGAAACTGTTAATTTATTAAATGAAATTGGTGTCCAGTTTTTCTTTTATCGAGATCTTGGGTAAGTAACAGTGCTTTCAATAATGTAAAGCAACAATAATGATATGCTTTTAATTATTACTGCAATAATTCTGAGGTTGCTATAGTTATTATTTTTATACATAAATTTTATAGAAGTTGCACTTATAGTTTCATCGAAAATAAGTAATGTCATTAAGCCTAATTTTTGAAAGTTTGGAAACACCTTCCTCTCGGTTATTATCAGTGTCTAATTGAATGACATGTATGGAATGTCATTATGTTTTAATATTTCATTAAAATTGAATATAATCTACTACTATAATAAAATATACACTGAATAGCTAAAAAATTAGACACACCTAACTAATAGTTTGTCAGCCCTCTGCAGTGCAAATAACAGCCTGTATATACTGAGGCATTGACTCCAATAGATGCTGGATGATTGCCAGATGTAGTACCAGCTGTGTCTGTTCTACCATTATTCACAACTCAATCACTAAACAGCATCCCAGGATGTTCAATAGGATTTAAATCCAGGGACCTGGTGGACCTCTGGATGGTCCCAAACTTAGGTGAGTGTTCCTCGAGCCATTCCTGGATGGTAGCAGTCCAATGAGGTGGCTAATTATTATGCTGAAACACTATTGGTACAGAATGAGCAAAGGCCACAAAAGGGTGTAGATAATCAGCAAGCACATTCTGATAGCTTGCATTGTTTAAGGACCTCTCCAGAAGTACAAAGGAACCTAATGTGTTCATGAGAAGATTCCCCAACCATCACAGAGCCACCACCTCCTTAAACAGAGCTCACCTTGCAGGACCTGCCATGACCTCATGCTGTCAATGCTACATCTGCAACCTCCCGTCAGACAGGTACAGAATTCATCTGAGCACACAACTCGGCACCGCTCTGCTGAGGCCCAGTTTTGATGCTCCCAGCACCAGGCGAAGCTCCATGTCCTATGACAAGCAGTCAACACTGGCACATTAGCAGGGTGTCGGCCGCCATAGCCTAGAATATGCAAGGGTTGCCATACCATTTGCTCCCTGATGCTGTTTAGTACTCTGACATTGAAACTGGATGTGATCTGCATCATCATTGCTATTGTGTTGGTCTATACAAGCCTGGACAGTTTATGCCAACTGGCCACTGCTTGCTCGCTGAGCACTGGTTCGTCTGTTGATGGTATACTCATGATAGACCCTTGATGCAGTTGCTTTCGAAAATCCTAGGATAGTTACCATTTGGATAATAGAATGTGCCGACAATGCTGTCTTGTGCCAACAATGCATCCACTATCAAAGTTGCTAAGGTTGCAACATTTACCCATATTTGTTGATTGTAATTACACTGCTGGGAAATCCACATTTATTGGCTGCATTTGGGTGTCTTCCACTATACACTAAGTGTGCCAGTGTCAACTTGCCATCACTCATGTCTTTAATGTTTTGACTATTCAGTGTATAAGGGCATTGCACTCGCATAGTAAAATAATCTCATATTTACAAATTTTCCACTATGATTCAAAAATTGATTGTAGTAGAATTACAAAATAATTATGAGATAGATGTTGAAGCTACATTTAGCTTGAGTAATTTAGGGTAATATTTACAGGATGATTTTTTATTCTCTTTGATGTAATCTGAAATTCAGATTATTGCATAATATATAATACAGTCATTATAATTGTTATCCCTCAGAGTTTTATTTTGCTTATAGTGTACCTGGTATAAGAAAAGAAAATTGATGAAATAATAACAATAAAGCTTTGATTATTTATGATCATTATTTCTCAAACATTATAGATTGATTTTTGTTTATTTAAAGATCCGCTGAGAATTTCTTCAGAAAATCTTTAGATATGTGTGAGGAACAAGTTGGTCAACTCCATCTTAGTTATGCTCAAATACTCAATAACTTGGCTGGTGTTTTAGCTGTAAAAGGAGACTGTCAATCAGCAGAAGAGTATTATAACCATGCTTTAAATATTCGAACAGAACTTCTTTCACCTGAGCATCCATCAGTAGTAGCAATCTTGAATCGGCTCACTTCTCTTTTAAAACATCAGGGCAAATTTGATCAGGTAACAAAATTGATATTATTTAATTTTTTTTTTTAGTAAATTTCAGAACAAAAGATGAAAGAAAAAAAGTCCTATTAAGTTTATATGTTGATTGACTTAGTAAAAGCTGACCCGACTCAAAATATAAAATTACAATGTTTTATCTTTTCTCTGTTGTCTACTTTTTTTTACATTTTGACAGTTTCATATCTTCAAATAAGTATTTTAAAGATAATGATTATATAGTAAATCTTTTGTGGCTTCTTTGCCACAAAACCTGCGGTGTTCATAGTGCAGTGTATTCCTCATTCAGTAGTCAGATTTCATCTTCCATTGAGCAAATGTTGATTAAGTTTAATATGGATTGAAAGCAACAATAGTCTTCAATTTCCTTTATGGAAATACATGTAATCTCTCTTCTATATAAGAGACTTGCAATTACAGATTCTGTTAATATTCAACAACTCCTGTCACAGCTTTTTCTTTCTTTAATATTTACGTAAGTCATAATCGATTTCATATCTTGCAGTGTGGTAGTATGCTAAGAATACTACATCAACAGTTATGAGTAATATTTTTCTTAGGCTGACTATGAGGGTCAGTCAATAAGTAATGCCTCCTATTTTTTTTTCTCCTTTTAATTGTCAAGAAATTCAAATGCAATTACATAGTTTGAAAACCACAACATTGACGATTAATTTGTCACTTTTCAATATAATCTCCATCCATTTCCACAGTTTTGGTCCACCTTTTAACAAGGGCATGTATTCCAGCATCGTAAAACGCATGGTCTTGCTTCCTCAGTCATTGATGCACGGATGTTTTCACGGCCTCCTCATCTTCAAAGTGAATCCCACGATGGGCTTCCTTTAGCGGCCCGAACAGATGGAAGTCTGATGGTGCTAGGTCAGGGCTGTATGGGGGATGAGGCAAGACTTCCCATCCAGTGTTCACAATCTCTTCAGCGGTGTGTGTGGTCTTGCATTGTCATGCAAAAGAAGAACATCCGCCATAGCTTTTGTTGGGCGAACTCACTAAAGACGTGCTTTAAGCTTTTTGAGGATTGTGACGTATTGGACAGAATTTATTGTGCATCCCTGCTCCAAAAAATCAACCATAATCACACCCTCTGCATTCCAGAATGGTGTCAGCCAACAGTGTTTGCCCTTCAGCTTCATTACAGCGATGAACCCATCGTCTAACTGTGCTGACATCCACTGTTGCATCACTGTACACATTTTTCAGCCTTTCATGAATGCGAATGGGCATTTCACCTTCCGCATTCTAGAATTCAATCACAGAACGCTGTCTAATACGAACATCGATGTCTGCCATTTTGCAAGCTGATGCAGTGCTGCCACCTGTTGACGCAGGAAGTTGCTACTGCAGTGGATTGGAGAAGAAGGTTTGAGGAATTGCACCAAATTCAAATTTTTCACTTAACTAACTTATTTCAGGAGAAAAAAAATAGGAGGCATTACTTATTGACTGACCTTCGTATAATAAAATGTCATGTATTGCAAATTGTAAACAGTAGGTTAAGATTTACTATTTGCCACTAATCAGCTTAATCTACTATATTTACTTCTTTCAATCATATACACTGAGATATTATTTTAAAAGGGAGAACAAATTCCTCATATATGGTTCGTTCCAACATGTAATGTTCAGGTGACTACAGTTTTCCGTATAAATAAGGCTGAACTGCCATTCTAGCATCAGTTAGACACAGAAAAATCTCCAAAATGGAGAAAGCAAGTGACCTGAGTAATTTTAACTTGAAGTAATAGTTGGTGCTAGGTGTGCAGGATCTCCAATGGCTGCCACCCTGAGCTTTTCAAGCACCATTTTCAAGGTTTATTTTAAGAGTTGTGTAAAAAACAGGATCAGTAATTCTACAGAAGAAAATTTCTTATGGACCAATGGTCTCAGAGGATAATAGCTAAAATCATGTCAGTTAACAGATGAACCATAACCAGGCAAATGACATCACAATTCAACCTTGGTATGCAGAATTTCATCTTGAAATGCATCATATGTTGTTTCAAATTGGCCATAATCACATCGACAATCACATTGGGTACCAGTGTTGTTAGCAAAAAACAAGAAACCATGCCTCCTCTGGGAGAAGGGAAACCTCAAACTGGACAGTTGACAACTTGAAAAAAGTTGCTTGTTCTGATGAATCAAGATTCCTCTTGTATCAGACTGATGGAAGATTCAGACTTTGGTGAAAATAATATGAATCTATGGACTCATAGGGGTCCAGGAAAGGGGTGATACGCGTCTCTAATAGCCTCTATCACTCAACTATCGGTAGCCTCAGCCTTCTCGTGGCGGACCTGTTAACACAAATGAGCTACGATGACCGAGTATTGGCGGTATAACCAAAACATCTTGTTAGAGGAAATGCTAACACCTCAACCATGCCTTTCCTTGCTTTGCTTTGCTCAGTGGGGAAGGGCATTGTGCGGCAGGATTGGAGGCCATAAAGTAGCATTCCTACTACCAATCTACGGTTCTGTAAGCTAATCTCTTACAGCTCCCGACAATCCCTGATTTGCAATTCTTCAACTGATGCTATACGGACTGATTATCTGGAAACGACCTCACGCAACTGGAAACGGAAACGAACTAGGATCGCTCAATGGAATGTCAGAACATTATATCAAGCTGGTAAACTTGCTCAAGTGCATAAAGAGATGAAGAGGTACAACATTGATATCCTGGGTATATCTGAGATGAGATGGAATGGACATGGACAATTTGTGACCACAAATGGAAGCCTGGTGTTGTATTCTGGCATGCCCAACTTGGAAGATGAACATATACGGGGAGTTGGTATTATACTTTGTAGCAGGTTCCGAAAATGTCTTTTAGATTGGAAACCCATATCTGAAAGGATTATGACCATAAGATTGAATAGCAAGCATAAGAAAATATCAATTATACAGTGTTATGGCCCTACAGAGGATAAAGATGTAACTATCAAGGAAGCTTTTTATGACCAGTTAGATTCTACCCTAGCTAGTATCAAAAAAGATGATATGGTCATTATGATGGGTGATTTCAATGCTAAAATTGGAAATGAAAATGAACAAAATGAACATATAATGGGGAAGCATGGAGTAGGTATTAAAAATGAAAATGGGGAACTTCTTATCGATCTTTGTGGGAGACACAGTTTGGTTATTGGTGGCTCATTATTTCCACATAAACTATGTCATAAAATTACATGGATGGCACCAGACATTATGAGAGCTGTGCAAAACCAAATCGACACATATGTATTAGCCAGAGATGGAGGAACTCATTACTTGATGTGAGAAATAAACGAGGTGCAGATATCGAAAGCGACTATCATCTGCTCATGGGAACCCTCAGAGTACATGTACAGAAGTATATACCATTAGAACTTAATATTAATAATAAAAGAAGAAGATTTGCTATTGATAAGTTAACATCACCAGACGTAAAACAAGCCTTCTCTAATAGTCTAAAAACAAAATTATCCGAAATACCGTATCCACAATCTGAAAATATCGAATCCAAGTGGAATACAATTAAGACTATGTTGACAGAGGTTTGTGAAGAGTCCCTTGGATATAGAGACAAATCACATAAAGAGTGGATCTCAAATGGATCTTGGATATTAATCGAAAATAGAAGGAAATTAAAAGAAAAAATCCTGGGAGAGAGAAAAACTAGACAAATGTCAATATTCCAAGAGAAATACAGAATACTTACAAAACAAATTAAAAAAAGTATTAGAAGAGATAAAAGAAACTATTATGAGGACCTGGCACAGATGGCTGAAAATGCTTCGAATGTTGGAAATACGAAAGTAGTGTATGAGAACATTAGGAAGTTATCTAAAGAAAATAGTTTTAGAAATAGAATGCGTGTAAAAGATAAAAATGGTAATATTTTAACAACAACGCAGGAACAGCTTTCCAGATGAAAGGAGTTTTTCGAGGAACTTTTGAACAATGAAGCAGATGAGATACAGATGGAGGAAGAACATATTGATATTGATCAAAATAGACAACCACCTTTGAGAAATATTAAAACTGAACCACCATCCAAACAAGAGATACTTGAAGCAATTAAGAAACTTAGGAATGGAAAAGCACCAGGAGGTGATTGTATACCAGCTGAAGTTTTGAAAACGAGTATACATGAGACCACTGAACTATTATTCCCTCTGTTTAAAGACATTTGGAAAGAGGAAGTGTTCCCCTTAGAATGGAAAACTGGCATTATGGTCAAGTTACCTAAGAAAGGCGACTTGGGAATTTGTAGTAACTGGAGAGGTATTAACCTCCTAAATATTACCTTTAAGGTTTTCAATAGGGTCATCTTAAATCGAATCTTTGAAGTGTTAAATAAGAATATATGTAAGGAACAAGCTGGGTTTAGACCACGGAGATCATGTATCGACCATCTAAACACACTCAGAATTATCATTGAACAATCCCTGGAATTCCAATCTCCCCTCTACATGCTTTTCATCGATTTTGAGAAAGCTTTTGACTCTGTCAAGAGGGACTATATTTGGAAGGCTCTCGAAAAGCGTGCTGTCCCCACTAAAATTATTAACTTGATAAAAGAAGAATATAATGCTTGCTGCTGTCAAGTATTACATGACGGAAAGCTATCTGACTCCTTTAAAACTGTCTCTGGTGTACGACAAGGATGCCTTCTTTCCCCGCTGCTTTTTTTGCTGGTACTGGATGATGTATTGGAGGCTGTTCTCCGTGGAAAAAAGCGGGGTTTGACATGGAATTTTCAAGAGACTTTAGAAGCTTTGGTATATGCTGATGATGTATGTCTTCTAGCACATAAATATGAACATTTACAGGAAAAATTTAGTGACCTGGTTACGAAATCAGCTGAAGCAGGACTTAAAGTAAATATAAATAAAACTAAAGATATGAGAGTAAATAGCAAGCTGGCAAGGAATATTTTTGTAAATACGACTGAGGTTGAAAAGGTACAAAACTTTACCTACCTAGGTGGGGTTGTAACCACGGAAGGTGGTACTGCACAGGAAGTGGACACACAGATTAAGAAGGCACGTGCAGTTTTTGCAAAACTCAGAAATGTATGGAAATGTTCAAACTTAACTAAGAAACTAAAGATTAAAATCTTTAGATCCTGTGTGAAATCAGTTTTACTGTATGGCTGTGAAAGTTGGTTAACGACAAATGTTATTATCAGAAAGTTACAAACGTTCATAAATAGATCTCTAAGGCAAATATGGAGGGTATGGTGGCCACAGATTATCCCAAATACCAAACTTTGGGAATTAACTGGCGAAAGTGATATTGCACTTGAGATTAGGAAAAGGAAGTTCAGATGGATTGGACATACACTCCGTAAAGGGAACACTGAGATATGTCATGGCGTGTTGGAATGGAACCCACAGGGACATCGACGACGAGGTAGACCTAGGAATTCATGGAGACGTTGCACTTGTTCTGAGGCTGGCAAAACGTGGAGCGAAATGAGAGCTCTTGCTAAAGATAGGAGAAAGTGGAAAGCATTTGTTGAAGACCGATGTTCCACCTAGGAATATGGATTGATGATGATGATGGACTCATAGTGTCTGGTGTTAATAGTACAAGCTGAGGTGGAGGTATAATGATTAAGGAACATTGTCCTGGTACATTCGGTCCCCTGATATCCATAGAATCCTGTCTGAATACCATATAGTATCACTAATGGTATTCAGACATTGACTAATTTCATCCCCTCATGGCTACAGTTTATCCTAACTCAGATGAACACTTCCACCAGATTAATATGCCTTCTCATCAAACCTGAATCACCATGGAATGGTTCCAGGAACATGATGAGTTTTAGTTGCTTCAGTGGCCTGCACAGGCCCTGATCTCAACACTACTGAATATCTTTGGATGACGTAGAAAGGGCTGTTCGTCTCTAAAAACTATATGTCTATCCAATTTTCAGCAACTGGGCAACACAATTTACATTGGTCAACATTCCTGCATAAAGCTTCCAACATCTTATAGAATCCATGCCAAGACTAATTCAGATTGATTTGAGGGCCAAAGGAGTGATGACACACTACTAGATAGATGTATATAATTGAAATGGCCCTTTTCTGGTAATAAAGCCCATATTTTTGCCTTTCTCTTCATTTAGACAAAAGAATCTACTATGAAGTTCAAAAGCTAGGATGATCTAAGTTATTGATTTTTATATACATTGACATTCATAAATTTTATTTTCAGTTCGTTTTACTTTAATAATTGTTTCCTTTGTTATCACATGGTTTCCATACTGATGTTTTTATAATTTAATTTAATTTTATATTTTAGTTTAAATTTCAATAATTTTAATTTTTCTTTTTTAAAACTTTATTTAAATTTTATTCTTAAATATTGTAATAAATTTGAATAGTATTCTTTTAATTAATTAATTGTATCTATTAAGCATTTAACTTAAAATTATATTTTCAGAAACATTTTTTTTTATATTTTCAGGTTCTCCAGCCTCATATCCATTTGCTTGAATTGCGCAAAAAGAAGTTTGGTGAAGATCATCCTTTAGTGGCAACAGCCATGGTGAACCTTGCTGTAGTTTATTCACAGCAGGTAAGAAATAGACAGAAAGTTAAATATGAAGTTGTTGTTTTTGCTTTTTTTCTGATTATGAACCCTAATGACTTTGTTTTTTAAAGATGTTTTGAATTTTCAAATTTTCTTAACATCTTTTAATATTCAGAGTGCTATATTAATCACATTGATAATTAAAATTATGGTTATAATAATAGTTACAAATGAAATAGTTTAATAAATTCAGTTAGATATATCAACTCAAGATTTTTCCAGAATCATTTCATAAAATCTTGTAACATTTGTCCCATTCTTCAAAATTTTGATTTAATTAATAAAATTAGTGGTTGAATTCCATGTGCCTCCTTGCATTCGGAAACATCAGCTAGTTAGATTGTGTTATTGCATGCCATCTGATAATTTGCTTCTTCCTGGGGGATTATATACATATATATGTGTGTAAAAAGCTTCCCTGTTTTGTTACCTTTTGAATGAGGTATTTTTTAAAGGTCATTTGCATGTTTGTTGTATTATCAAATTTCAGAAATAAATCCACTTGAATGTACAGTTGGGTTGTGTAGTTTTAAGCTCTTATATTTTTATTATATTGAAGTTTTTAACATTCTGTTTGCTACATTAACTGTATTACTGTGCAAACTAATGAGGGAAATGGAAATATTACAAAAAAAAAAGCCTTGGTTTTTTTTTTATTTTTGCTATTATAGGCCTACTACTACTTAGGAGTACTACTTAGGAGTATTTCTAAAAAAACACAAAAATTAACATATCTCAAAAACTATTGAGTTTTGCATAATGGATATTATGGTTTAATCAATTGCAGATGAGCTCTACAATCACACCCTAAAGGAATATGTCAACTTACCAGTCACCCTGTATATATTACTTTTATGCCATATTTTGTAATTTCTTGAATTAAAAAATTGTTCAAATCAAAGATTTTTGGGTCAAAATACCATGTGGGCCATAGTTGTTATGCTTCATTCCTGGTTAAAAAAAAAACGATTACTTCATTTGAGCCCAAGTAGAAACTGGCAGCAAGTGCTGGGAAAGGATTGAGTATGGGAGAAATGTTTTCTTGATTTATTGGTAAAATTAAATGTCAAGATAAGTGATTTGACACTGTATTGATAAATTATTCCAGCTAATTTATAAGAAAACTATATCAATTTACTAAGAAAAAATTTGTTTGATATTATACACAAGTTATATATACATCATATAAATCTTGACACAAACTTCCTCTACTAATGTTTATAATATATTTTAACATACAATATTTCGACTTAAAATTTGCCAATATTCCTCGGGTGTATGGTAAATTTAGTCCTTGTCCATTGTTGATGAAACAACTAATCATCATAAAGTAATCTATACAGGGTGATTCATAAAGTACTGGAAAATAGGCCTATAAAGAACGAATATCAAAATATTTTTCGGTCAAATTCGGTGTAAAAAAAAGTGAAATAGGGCATGGATTTCTGGATCGAACGTGCAATTCTGAGTCGGATGATGGGATCCCCATTTTAGCCTTTTTTTCTGCCCCTATGAAAGAAAATGGTCTAGTTAGCACCCTTCACAACCGGGAAGAGCAAGAAAAGGGAAGCGAGATTAGAATAGGCTAAGTTAAATGGAGTACAGACTCCGTTGGGTTTATTTAAAACACACAAGGAGCCCGGGGGGAGGGGGGGATAAATAAAACAAATTGTAGTGAGTCCGTTGGATTTATTTCAAACACAAAGAAGCCCAATTTCAATGTTCGTTCTTTATAGGCCTATTTTTCCAGTACTTTATGAATCACTCTGTATATATATATATATACAGTGAAACCTCCGAATAGCGGACAGTCACGGGACCGGAAGTTTCGTCCGTTATTGGGAGGTGTCCGCTATTGGGGAGGACTATCTTTTTTTCATTTTTTAGCTTATAGCATGTCATTTAATGAAAAATTACATACAATCTTAAATTTCTACAATTAACATTGCCCTATGAGAAAATATGAACAATTGCAAACTGTTTACTATTTTCCTTTTTAAATGAATGCTAATCCATTAGTCTTACTTAAAATAATGACAAAATTAATTACAGTATTAATTTTGTCATTATTTTAAGTAAGACAAACGGATTAGAAAATTAATTTTATTAACTAAAGTAATCAGTTAACAGAGTTTGACATTTCTTTTTTGCATTGAAAACATGTTTCTCAATATGAATATTTAAATCGTTTAACTTTGCAAGGCCTGCAGAGTCCACTTTGCTTCCAACGCCTTTTCTTGCAATAATGGCTCACTAATAGGAATGTTTTTTGCTCGTGTAGCGCAGAAGACATTTCCGAACTTTGATGTGTTCGTTGGAGTTTTTGTTGGAGTTCGTTATCTATAATTTCAAAATTTCCTCTGGACGCTACGTATTACTGTAGCCTGATTCTATTGCTTTTGAAAACAACACAAGATCGTTCATTTTCTGTAGAATGTTGTCCGTTATTGGGAGTGTCCGCTAATCAGAGGTCAATACATGGAAACGTCTATATTAAGGGACTGGGGATTGCAAAATTGTCCGCTATTGGGGGGTGTCTGCTTTTCGGGAGTGTCCGTTAGTGGAGGTTTCACTGTATATATATATACTGTCTGGCCACTTTATTAGGTACACCCCTGCTGTTCGCATGAATGTCTGGACCTATCGTGTTTCACAACAACTCTTCAAGCCGATGGGGCAGTGTCATGGTGTGGGGATGTTTTCCTGGCACACGTTGGATCCATTGATACCTCTGGAGGCATGTCAGGATGCTAGAGCATACCTAAACATCGTAGCTGACCAACTGCAACCATACATGTTAACAGTTTATCCTCATGCAGATGGCTACTTCCAGCAGGATAATGGTGTACAAAGCCAGCATCAGTATGGGATGGTTTGAGGAACATGACGATGACTTTTCCTTGCTGCAGTGGCCCGCTATAGTCCCCGGATCTCAGCTCGATGGAAAATTTGTGGGATGAGCTGAAATGGGCTGTTTGCTCCAGGCCTACACCTCCATCAAATCTTCAGGAACTGCATGACACACACATGTCTGCATGGTACACAACGTTTTCAGCATCTTGTGGAATCCATGCCTCTACTAATTCAGGCTGTTGAGGACTAAAGGAGGCCCAATACACTAATAGGTAGGTGTACCTAATAAAGTGGCCAGACAGTGTGTGTGTGTGGCTATATATATATAAATATATAAATAAATATATATAAATAATAAAAGTTGCTTTTTTTCTAACCCTATCTCCTCCAAAACCCATAATACACAGAATACAAATAGGTGGCAAATAATAGGTATAGTATTGAGGATGCTCCATTTTCTTTTTTTTTTTTTTGTGGGTCAATTGGAAATCACGTGACTTACTATCAAACATAAGAGGTCTCTGCGACATGCTCACTTGTTGTGAGAAAGCGGTCGCAGTCACAGGTGATGAGAAAATTATTTCAGAATCCAAGGTCACAGGTTTGCTAGTATTTTCTAAATGTAAGGTTTGTAATTGATTTAAATAAACATAATATATAACATTTAAAAAACAACATATAACAAAGTAAGAATTAAGCTAAATAAATAACCTACAACAAATCTTAAGCATTAATATTATTGCATTTTAACACCATTCTCTTAAAAAATTCAAGAGTATATTCATTAATTTTATTTCTTTTACATTTATTCATGTTTTAGAAATTTTCGATCATGCATGATTCAACAATGGGGGTCAAAGAGGTAGTATGTGGTCCTGTGGGTGCACTTCTTGCTGGTGGAAATGCACTAATAAAACACAGGAAACGCCATCTATTCCTACCCAGTCCGATGCATGCACGTCCACGTCGAGACCCCTGGACAACGGGTACACTTAGTGTACACGGCTAAGTCATGTAAGGGCGAAACAGCGAATTCCCGACGCTTAAATGGGGATCAATCAGCTAAGGGAGACAACCCTGACAGAAAACATCGGTCCACCAGGATTGCTGGGGGTTGTGCGCAGGGCTAACAACTCTGCCACACAAAAAAAATACTTTGTTATGAGACATACCTACAGAAATAGTCGGATGGATAATTTGATGACGACCAGGCAAGGAAAAGGAAAACGAGATGTAATTTTTGGAACCTGGAATCTGTTGAGCCTATACCGTGAGGGAGCCTTCAGAAACCTAAGGAGGTATTAAAGAATTATAAGGTGTTGATTGCCGCCCTGCAAGAAATTAGGTGGAAAGGTGCTGATATTATGGACTCAAGGAGCTACACCATATTTTACAGTGGGGGTGTGAAAAACCAACTGGGAACAGGTTTCAAGGTAGCTAGTGATCTGAAACAAGCAGTCCTGGGATTCAAACCCATTAACGAGAGACTGTGTTCCCTATGGCTTAAGTTCTCCCTGTTTAATATGACGGTATTCTGTGCACATGCTCCAACGGAAGATTCAGATGAGATCATGAAAGATGAATTCTATACCATCCTTGAGAAAGAATATGATGGTGCTCCTAGACATGACGTTAAGATTGTTCTCGGGGACATGAATGCTAAAGTAGGGAGAGAGGAAACAGCACCGGTTCGGCAAGAGCAGGGGAGAGATAGTCAGCTTGTTGGCATTTCTGAGGAAGAGAATGTTCCAGATGTGACTTTTGAAGAGGTGAGGGAGGCAATTTCACTCGTGCAGAATAACCGTGCACCAGGCGAAGATGCCATTCAAGCAGAGCTTTTTAAGTATGGTGGGGAAGAAGTCAATAGAAAACTGTATAATCTCATCCGAGTAGTATGAGAAAGTGAAGAGATGCCAGAAGATTGGAATACTGCAATAATACGCCCAATCCATAAGAAGAATGATAAAACGGTATCACTTCTCAAAGTAGCATATAAAATCTTCTCAAAGGTGCTGGCAAGGAGGCTAGAGGTTTATGCAGAAAGTGAGTTGGGTGAATACCAATGTGGGTTTCGACGGAACCGATCAACTATTGATCACCTCCTGTCATTGCGACTAATATCAGTGTACACCAACTCTTCATTGATTATAAGGAGGCGTATGATAAGTGTTCAGAGATCCAAGCTGCGAATGGTATTGGATGAAATGCGAGTGTCTTGAAAGATCATCAATCTTGTTGAAATGACATTGCGAAATACCAGGGCCAAAGTGAAAATACAAGGAAAGCTAACAAGGGAGTTCCAAGTAAGAAGAGGGTTGAGGCAAGGGGATGTGATGTTGACCACCCTCTTCAATCTATGCCTAGAATATGTCATTAGAATGATCCCAATGAACCCCCGTGGTACCATTTATAATAGGTCCCTCCAGTACATGGCGTTCGCGGATGACGTTGTCCTTCTCAGTAGGAGCTCGAGAGCGTTGACAGAGGCATTGCTGCATCTGCATGAAGGTTTGAAACACCTGGAGCTGCGAATTAACAAGGAAAAGACGAAATACATGGTGAGCACGAGGGAGAAAGAAAGGTTTCAAGGAGTGAGAGCACTGAAATGGGAAGAAGGAAAATTCGAAAGAGTTAAGGAATTCAAGTATCTGGGACCAATAGTGACAGAGGACAATGTAGTCAGTGCTGAGATTCAAGCACGCATTGCAGCAGGAAACAGATGCCTCTATGCTTTTAACAGGCTGCTGAAGTCATCTGGTCTTTCCAGAAGGCTTAAGCTCACTGTGTACTGTATCATAATACGACCAGTTGTTCTGTATGGATGCGAAGCTTGGACCATTACGGAAAATGACAAGACCAAGCTCTGAGTGTGGGAAAGAAAGGTACTTCGGAAGATCTTTGGGGCCATCTGCAAAGAAGGCGAGTGGTGCATGCGAACAAACCAGGAAGTGTACCAGCTCTATAATGCTATAGACCTAGTTGCAGAAGCTAAGAAGAGACGGCTGCGGTACTTGGGACACATTGTGAGAATGGAGGAGGGGAGGGTTCCAAGGAAGACTCTTGATCAACACCCTGAAGGTAGGAGGAAACCAGGGCGACCTAGGAAGAAATGGAATGATGATGGTAGAGAGGATGTGCAGGCTTTGGTAATCAGGAACTGGAGGAGATGTGCGGCAAGCAGAGCTGAGACCAAAGCTGTAGGAGAAGCTAGGGTCCTTCATGGACTGTAGCGCCAAGAGAGTGAGTGAGTGAATGAATGATTCAACAATGAATCTAGATTTTTCATCCTTGATGTAGAACAATATTTTAGTTAAAGGGTATGTGGAAGTACAATCCTTATACGTCAACTTGTAAACAACACCCATATTATTATTATATTATGCCAGGCCACATACAGCTCGGATCAGCCTACATGCTTTGCAAGGTGTGCAGATGCTTCCTTGGCCAGCCCTATCTCCTGATATCTCTCGCCAATCAAAAATCTCTGGGACATGATTGGACGTCGGTTGAATATCTCTCACCCACACGAAATGAAGATGAACTGTGGACTCAGACCAACACCACATGGTCTACAATACCCCAAGACATTATTCATACACTCATCGAATCAGTTCCACGTCAGGTTCAGCAATGTATCGCCCAAAAATGAAGGTCCCACTTCTTATTGATCATCCTGTATTTTAGGCCACTGAAGCCTTGTCTGTATCTGAAAATTAAATCATTTGTTCTGAATCTGTTTGGCTATCTATGCATGCAGTTTGGTCTATTTTTGAGCATTCCTTCATGGTGTGGCATTTTCTCTGTCAGGCAGTTTATATTATAAAGATTAGTAGAGAAAGTATGTCAAGATTTGTTTGAAATATTTAGAAACAAAAATAATAAATAAGATAAAGATTGAAGTCATCTAATTAAATGTTATATCCAGATTATTATTACTTGGGGTGAATGTGGGTGGCAGGAAAGCCAAGCACTGTGACCTGAAAGATCTATTGTGCCAACCCACAGAAAGGAGGACAGACGGAGAGAAAGACTGAGAAAGTATGATGGGGAACTCACAGGGGAAATGGGAGAACCCTGAGAAAACCTGCCCAGAAAACCTGATGATAGTCCATCATCACGAAACCCACATAAGAACTGAACCTCGGAACTCAGAGGTGAGAGGCCAGTGTCTTAGTGACAACGCCAACCGCGCGGCCTGTTATATCAAGATACCATGAGCTATGTGACACAGGATTTGATCTTGAATTTCTGAGGGTTCCCAAAAATGTCTCAATGATGGAATAGGAAAGTAAATCAATAATTAATTGTCATTTTTGCATGTCTCTTATAATTTATGTTTACTATGTACAAAATCTATATCTTTTCTAGTTTAAAAACTGGATTTTGTTAAAAGAATTGAGTTGTTTTTTTTTTTTTTATTGCACTATCAAATCCTGTTTCTTTCTCTTCAACATTCCTGTAGCATTGTTTCTTTTTTCAATATCTTCCAACAAGATCATGCTTTTCCATTTGGTCATTTTCCTTCTTTACTGAACTTCCAAATTTTTCTTGGCACACTTTCAGTACTTATTCCATTATTCTATCAATAGTGGATTTTCAAAGTGCATCTCTCAGGAGGATTGAAAGGACAGATTTACTGAAACAGAGCAAGAATAGAAAAGGAAATGTGACTTAGAACTCTAAATATAGATGCTTCATGGGGAAGGTTAAAGTTGATTGATATTAAGAAAGAAAGAAAAGTAGATATTGTAAGAATCAGCAAGACAAAATGGAAAGAACAATTGTAAGAGGAAAAAAAATTGCAAACTGAGAGAAAATTTATAATATTGACTTTAAATTTTCTCTCCTTTATTTTTTTTTTTTTTAGAATAAGCATGCTGAAGCTTTACCATTGTATGAGCAGGCATTAACAATATATAGCGTCACCCTAGGATCTTCCCATCCTCAAGTAGCAAAAACTTTGAAGAACTTAGCACTTCTGAGATATGAACAGGTATAGTTGATGAGCATTTCACTAGTACATTTTATTTTAATATAAAATCAGATATCTTTTAAACCAATGAGCATTAATTAATAATGAATAATGAAGCTAGATAATTAATGCTTGCTAAATACAGTGAAAATAGAAAAGATTATACAAAAAAAATATATAAAATATTTTTATTTTATAGTAGAAATAGTTACTTAAATATAGCAAAAATTAATATTATTATTTAAAAAATAACTATTAATTTAACTCTATTGGAAAGCAAGATTGAAGATGGTGTGAGCCAGTTCGTGCCATTGGACAACAACATTATTATTAATTTATTACTTTATTTAATATGAACTTTCTATTAAAATTGTTTTGTTTTTTTAATTTGATTTTAGGGTGATTTTGAGACAGCTGCCAAGCATTATAAAAATGCAGTTGAGATATTAGCATGCAGTCCACTGCCATTACAGATGCTGCCTTATAAAAAGAACTTAAGAATCTGCAGTGCTCCTAATGCTTCTCAGCAGCCTGCAATTTTTGAGGATGACAAAGCTCTTACGCCAGAACCCTTGTAGTTATGGAAATAGAAGAGTTTTGTTTGTTTGTTTTTATATATAAAAATATTTTATCAAAGTTTAATTTTAAATTTTAAATTTTTTATAGTTTTTTTAATTATTTTTTTTATAAATTTTTATTTGTATATGTATATTTTTGTACTTTTTAAAATTATTAAAATAAACATTTATACATATTTTATTACTAGCCTACTATTGTATCTTTGGATAAATTGAAAAATTTTAAATATTCAATTCTCCTGTTACAGTTTAGTCAAAGCTCAACATTAGAGTTAAAATTAGTTAGAACATCTTATTGTGATCAAAAAATAGTGGAAAGGGAATTCTGCAAAATAAAGATTATAGATATCTTGAAAGTAAGAAAAACAAATTGACTGTAATGAAGGATCAATCACTTGACTGAGACAATAGATCAGCAGTAGGCAGCTGAATGTCTGGAGTTGAAAACCATGTGACATTCTGGGTTTTTGTCTCTTCTTCTACCCATTTATGTAAATTACTGAAAAAAATCACTTAGAGACATCTGCATTTAGTCTTTAATTGAGTTCCGATCCCTCTGTAGCATTCTGTAGTCTCAGGAAGGCCTGGAAATTTAATGATATAGCAGTTTTGATGGTGATTGTAATGAAAAGATTTATCAAAAAATTCAGTAATATAATGACAAAATATGCAAGTATAAATTTCGAAATAAATAAGAAATTTGAATAGGATTTTATGTATACAAACATATCTTATCTTTTATATATATTGAGAAAGTTTTCAAAATAAATAAATAAATAAATAAATAAATAAAATAACTGTGCCAAGTCTGCAAATGCTTGTAATATTCAAACTAATTTCCGTTTGATTGTATGCAATTGTCATGATAATGAAATAAGTCCTGGAGCAGTATTGAAACTGCATTCAAAAAATTCTTTCAGATATACATTGAAAAATCTTCTTAACATTCCCTTCTTTATTCCACAATATTTCGTTTTCATATAATTGAAAACTTCTTCAGTTTATTTGAGGATAAGAAAAACTTTCTTCATCCTCTGGAATTCGTTATTATCATTTGAGAATTAAAAAAAATCAATAAACACACATTTTTTAAGTTTGGAAAAAAAATATATTAAAGGAATTTTGTATACATTAAATTATTGAATTTTAATTACTATTATTGACACACATAAAATACATATCACTCACATTTGAGAATACTTATTAAAGTTTTTCTTATCCTCAAATAACCTGAAGAAGTTTTCAATTATATGAAAACGAAATATTGTGGAATAAAGAAAGAAATGTTAAGAAGAATTTTCAATGTATATCGTGACTGATTATCATTTTGGAAACTATATATATATATATATATATAAATCTTTCAGATGTTATGTCACTCTCCTGTATGGCCTTAATGTTGTCAAAATGTTTTTTGTTTTGTTTTTTATTTTAATGCCTCTTTTAATTCTCAGGAAAAAGTAATCCTCCAGTACTAAAGAATAGGAGAAATAGGCAAAATTTGTAATTCCTTTTTTTTTGTGTGTGTCAGGATTCATCCTCAGTTACAACAATTATGAAATTGAACAAACCATTGAACACATTTACGTGACAGAAATTTATATTCATAAACCATTTTTTGTCCACAAATACTTCCAGAAACTTTTATCTAGATTTTAAGATGATAAGATGACTGCATTTCACTCCATGTAAATATCTGATAGTGCCCAGCACTGACTTGTTGCAACAGCTGTAACTTGAGATCTACTGATGTGATACAAATGTGTGTATCAGTACAAAAGAACCTAGTCTAACAATGGAGGTAGTTTATTACTTCCTACTGTAGCATTCACAGTTTATACAAGAAAAAAAAATCAATTGCATTATAATTTATCTAATAGCCATACTTTCATTCATTTCCTGGTCATTTTATTAGCTACATCTACTTAACACTGATCTCCTTGCTTTTGAACAACCTTAAATTACAGGGCATCAATTCACAAGATATGGTAGACCAATGCTGACTGTGTGTACTTTCCACTCAGAACACAGCTCACAACACTCTTCTTGCTGCCCTTGTTACATAGCATGACATGCATTCAACAAGATTCTGGAAGTATCTTGAAATAAATCATTTCAACAGGATGATGTACTGTATAATTTGAATTGTTTAGAATTTATAATTCATTTATCAATTGAAATAATATCAAAAATACTTTAAGCAATTCAAATCCATCAAATTTTAAGGTCACTTTTAAGATAGCAAAGTGCTCTTGAACAGTACTTAAAGTATGACACAATGCATTATCCTGCCCGAAACATAAGGAAAAACAATCGCCATGAGGGATGACCTACCTACCTAATCTTCTATAATGATAGGTAGTTTACAGCATTCAAATTAGTATCTATGGGTATCGAGGCTACAAGAGACTCATAGAAATTGAATCTCATACATAAAACTAATGCCTCTAACCTATTTCTACTAAAATATGACTTAGCATGAAGCAGCTCTCCAGGCTTTTGTCTAGTCTTCCACTTCTGTTCAAATGGCACAAATGGAATTGAGATTTATTTGAATACTTTTTTTTTTTTTTTCCTTAGTGTTCAATGATTCATTCATTTATCTCAGATGACAACTGAAGATGTAGATGTCAATGATTGTGTAATGTAAGTTAAACCAGCTAAAAAAGATATTCAGTATAAAGAGCCAAATTACCAAAAAATATATAAATAAATAAAAACAAGACTACAAATATGTATGGCTTATCACTAACTTCCTATACAGGATGATGCAAAAGTCGCGCGACATAGGACAAGTCCAGTATTTCTGCAGATACCGAAAAAACTATATAGAGCAAAATTGTTGGAAATACGTTGTGTTAAATCATGAGCTTAATTGTTGCGACATAAGATTCACCATTCGGGTTAATTATTGGGTAACTTTATTAGTCTGCTTGAAATCACAAACTTAACAAAACAAAATGACTGTCAAAATGGCAAACTGAAACAAACACAAACCAATCAATGACTTAAACTGTCATATCCGTACACCATTGACGATGTAACAAAAAATTGACAATCGCAATAGCAAACTCACGGAGTGGCAAACTGAAACAAATTAATGACTTGAACTTCCATGTCCTGCAGCTGCACCGCTTGGACCAGTGGCGTAGCGTGGTGAGGGCGGTCCGCCCCGGGCGGCACTTTTTTGGGGACGGCAAAATTTCGTAATAAATAATAATAACATCCTGGAATCGAAACTAAAAATTTGAATCATTTAATAATTAATTATCGATGAATATTGTCGCGGTTTATTATGAATTTGTTTTTATTTTGTTTAGTTCGCTTTATTTCCAACTCTTATTAATTTCTTTTATTTTTTCTCTTTTTTATTTTTTTGTTTTTCACGACTTTTTCCCTTTTGCTACTTTGTATTGTTTCCTTTTGTAAGGAACGAAAATCATGAATTGTAGCAATATAATTGAGTCAGTGTGAATTGGACGACTGATGTTGCAGGTGTTCGAACTCTATTCTTTATATGAAAGAATTAATTTTCGCTGAATATTCGTGGTGAACAAAACCAAGTAAGTATTACAATTTTTGTTTTTTGTTTTCCTGCTAGTTAGAAGTATTTACTTTTTACTACATGGTCAATTTTGTAAGTAATTACTTATACTTAGTAATATTATTAAACATCTGTAATAATATATACATTTATTCTAAAAAATGCAAATTTTCAAGGAGAAAATCGTCCCCTCTTTTTCAAGCCTAACTACAGAATAAGTTGCAAAATTCTTAACAATCTCAGACTACATGCTACATAATATTAACTAGTTGTTAATAACAATTAATTATCAGAATAGAATTTTAAATTTTCCAATAATAATCAAATTCTTTTAACAATCTAATTCATCAATCACAACCTTGTTATTGCAACTTAAATATAATTTTTGTACCAACTCTTTAGCTAATCCTACGATACAAGAATTGACTTCAACTCCATCATTTCTATTTAAATTTTTCTCCCTCGTATTTCTATTATATATACTTTCAATTATTTTTCTTATTTTCGTATCTTTTTCAACGCATAAAATTTTGATCTCATTATTAATACATACGTTTTTTCTAAATACAATGTTCCGCCACTTCAGATTTTTCTACCAATTTATTTCTAATACAGTAAACATGTTCAAGAACTCGTTCTTTTACTTTCCCCCAGATAAAATGCATCGCAATTCATACAATCCATCTTGTAAATTATTCCCATTTCATACTTTCTATCACTTATATTTAATTTCCTACATAAAATATTTTTCATTTTATTATTATATTCACAACCCAATGACAATTTTAAACTTTCTACATGTTTTTTTCAGAATTTTGAATCAGGACATTATTTGGGTATAAAAAGATATATAATAGAAAAGTATTTAAAAAGAATTGATGTAGAGCTACGAGTAACGAAGGAGATTTCATAAAGGAAATTGCAAATATGAAGACAATTCTTAAAAAGAATGGTTACCGAATAAATTCATTGATAAAGCAATAAATAAATATCATACATTTAGAATAAAGGAATTGAATATGATTAGAGATTTTTTTATTCCTTATTTCCTTATTTTATTCCTTATTTATAAAATGTTTTTATCGATGATAATTACAATTGGAATTTTCATTATAACTATATTGTTAAAAAACTACATACTTTCACTTATATGTTTTATCATTTAAAACATATCTACCCTTTAAAGCAAAAGCTTATAATTTATAAAACATTAGTTGATTCTATTTTAGATTATGGATTAAATTATTGGATTTTTTTAAATAAATGTCAAATTGATAATATCAATAAATTGATTTAAAATTTTTTTAATGGCATTTACATTAATTGAATCGTAAATGTGAAAAAGGTACTAAGTCAACTTTTTGTACATTTTGAGTTAGGACTGAAAATGGGTTCAATAGTGTTCACCCCATGCATCATTTAAATGGGAACTAAATCAGGCTTTTCCAGAAGTCTCAGGAGGTCAAAAACTTGAATACTACTTTACATTTTTTCATTATTTTTGCACTAGTGTTACATTGCCATATGATACTATATATAACATATATATATATATATATATATATAACTTATATGATTAAGTTTGCACTAAAAAAAATTGAAATAAAACATTTTTATTTAACTGCAAAATGTGACAATATAATTGCAAAACATGGAAAAAGGTACCTCAGTCACCCATAATCTGAAAAAAGGTACTAAGTCGAAATTTTTAATTATGTCTTTCTACATTTGCATACTGACATAAAAATAAACAAATGACAGGCATGGGTCGGCTTCACAGTCGTTTCACACCACACCAATGGATTTTTAATTGCTGGCTCTAGTTTTGAATGTGGAAGGTTTTTTTTTTTGTTTTCTCAGTTTGGTATTTCTATGACTTAGTACCTTTTTCATATTTGCGATTCAATTATAAAAATGAAACTTCTGAACAAAAATTAAAAACTCGTTATAAATATAAAATATTAAAAATAGAAGAAAAATTTATTTATAAAACTATTTTGAACAATTTCTTCAAAATTAGAGACAAAAAACGAAACTATGACATTGGTATTTCGACTAGAAATAATTGGTTAAATATTTTTGAAATTAATAAACCAAATAATAATTTTGGTCTTAGATTAGACAATTATGTCAAATTTAAATTGTTTAGTCAAATAAACTGGGAATATTATACTAGTAATAGCATTATATGCATTAAAAAATCAATTAATCTATGATATAATTAATGATAAAATAAGAAAAAACTTTTAATCTCTGCTTTTAATCTCAACTTTATAAGTCGTATAACAAATTTCCAGCACCTATAGCACAGGAGTAATTAGTCTAATTGCACCTAATAGGACTGGTTAACATTAAAAAAAAAAAAAAATAGCTTACAACTAAAAAAAAAATATGTAGAAAGTTTAAAATTGACATTGGGTTGTGAATATAATAATAAATTAAAAAATATTTTATGTAGTAAATTAAATATGAGTGATAGAATGTATGAAATGGGAATAATTTACAAGATGGATTGTATGAATTGCGATGCATTTTATCTGGGGGAAAGTAAAAGAACGAGCTCTTGAACATGGTTACTGTATAAAAAATAAATTGGTAGAAAAATCTGAAGTGGCGGAACATTGTATTTAGAAAAAACGCATTGTATTCATAATGAGATCAAAATTTTATGCGCTGCAAAAGATACGAAAATAAGAAAAATAATTGAAAGTATGTATATCAGAAATGCGAGGGAGAAAAATTTAAATAGAAATGATGGAGTTGCAGCCAATACTTCTATTTTGAGATGAGTTCAGTAACTTTTTTCGGTACTTTAGAACGTTGCTATTCATTTTTTTCCATGTCCACACATCGTTGGGAAGTTCTGATAGCAGCTACAGGTAAAAGTTTAAAAAGGGTTCAGGATACGCGGTGGAGCGCAAGAGGCGATGCCGAAAATACGACACGCCATCATTACAAAGACATTTTGGTCACTGGAAAAACTGACAGAGACAGATGAAAGCTTAAAGACAAGAACAGATGCAGGAACTTTGCTAGTTACGATGCAGTCATTTTCCTTTCTTTGTTTTTGGGCCTCTGGCAACCTGTGCTACATGAAGTGAACGATGCACAAAAATATATACAGACAAAGGGACTCGACATAAAACTGTGCGCTCAGAAAGTAAGTGCTTTGCAGACGGTACTGACAGAGAAACGAGAGAAATTAACAGACGGCACTATAAGTTATGCAAAAAATATGTGTGAAGACCTTGGCATTTCCATGGAACCTCAGAGGCGCAAAATGAGAAGGAGATTTTGACGACGGAGATACAGATGCCAACGTGTCCCATGAAAATTAGTTGAGATGGAAACTGTTTTCTTCGTTAGATAGAATAATTGTAGAAATTCGTGAGAGGTTTCAGCAGCTACGGAATTTGGAGGAAACGTTTGCCTATCTAACGCCGGCTATACTACTAGATTCGGACGATACTGAATGTAATCTAGACTACGCATCTGCCGAAATTGACGAACAGGACTTCAAGCTCGAACGAGCTCGACTTCGGGCTTTCATAGCTGCCACAGGCAACGAAATTAAAGTAATTAATGTGGACCCACTTAGATTATTACAATTTATTGCGAAATCCAAACTGGAAGATACTCTGCCCAATATTATAATAATGCTCCGAATATTCCTCACAATTGCCATAAGCAATGCCAGCTGTGAGAGAAGCTTTTCAAAGTTGAATCAAAAATTATTTAAGATCATCAATAAGTACTTTAAGGCTAACCAATCTGGCTATCTTGTGTATTGAGCAAGAAGTATGTGATGCTATAGACATTGATAGTACAATAAAAGAATTTGCTCTTTCAATAAAGTAGACGAATAAAGTTTTAGTTAAAGATAGAAGTTTTATTTTTAATTTTATTAATTTTGCAATAAAAATATATATCGTAACAGTATCATTCTAGTTCTAGAATTTCTGTAAATTTTGCAGCCTTTTGGATTTAAATACCTAAATAAGAGGGCGGCGAATTTGGCCTCCGCCCCGGGCGGCTCTAACCCACGCTACGCCTCTGGCTTGGACACTACTAAAAATTCAACATCAAGGTAATGATTTAAAACATATTTCCAACAATTTTGCTCTATATCATTTTTGCAGTATCTGGACGAATAACGGAGTTGTCCTTTGTAGTGCGACTTTTGAATCACCCTGTATATTTAAAGACATACACTGAGGAAGATTCTTTTGGAATTCTTTTTTTATTATGAAACAGTGCTTTTCACCCTCTGATTACATTCCATTTTTCAGTTACGGTTTTGTACAAAACTGACTTAGTGTGCTGTAAGCAATAATGAGGCATGGGAATCTACTATTAACCTATTTTGGCTGTTTCATCCCCAGCATGGGCATATATAGAGGGAGGGACCATATCCCACCTACCCCTTTCAAATGTGTAAAGTAGGTCCTGCTATTTTTTTCAGTCCAGTATCCTTCCACTTTTAGAACATCTTTATTCTGCAAACAGCCTATAACATTGGCAGCTTCCTGGAGCTAGCACTTGTTAACTGCATTCAACAATTAAACTCTTCAGATTCAGATTATATGCAAGGTCTTGCCTGTGTCACTCAATACACCATCGTTAACCATATATGTAATACTAGCAGCAAAGCCTGTCGGACGACAGGCATAAAAAAAATCTCAAAAATCATTTTATTATCAACTATCAAATATAAAGTGAATGTAATCTAAATACTGTGCTAACTTGTGAACGAAGCGTCTACGGCAAAAATGGTTTTGAGTTTCGAAATCAGGGTAAACAACTGAGTAAGTATGCCAAATTTCATTAAAATGGATGCAGTGGTAACAAAATTATTTGGTTTTGAACGTATGTTTTGTTAGAATTTCAGTTGTCGAGGTGAGTTCCCAAGAATAAAATGTCATGGAAACAACATTGAATGACACAACGAACTAATACAGTGCACTTTCTCTATCTGAACACTCTAATGTGAACGCCCCGGTATTACGAACACATTATGACGGTCCCGGCGAAACTCCATAGACTTAACATAAGATGAACTCCCTGTATTCTGAACACCCCAGTATTATGAATGCTACTTTTGATCCCCATTCTACCTTTTCCTCTCTGTAAACTGAACGTGTGTTTGCAAATCGGAATTCGGGAAATTCCCCCAGCATGGAAATCCGGAGAAATGTCCCCCCCCCCTTCCCACTGACAGATAAAGAGACATTAGGTGTTAGAGGGAGTGGTCAAATAGTATAATTATGTAATTTTATTGTATGTTTTGTAAAACTTTTTTAATAAAAAAAAAACAAAAAACAAATGAGATGGTCCGACTTAATTTGGTTTGACATTGCAGTAGCCCCCAAATCTAGATTGAGGCCCTCCATCTCGGTAACTGGCATGTCTAACCAAGGCTAAGTATTCTATACAGTCTATAAACTCACTACGTACATGCATTTCCCAATCTCCCTCTATAATGAACACCCCCATAATCTGAACACTTTTGGTCGCTCCCATGAGTGTTCAGAATAGAGAGAGTGCACTGTATTTTCATCCAATTTGAGTACTCTTGATTCAGTGGTATCATTCAGAACTGTTGGATCTATCTTAATAGCTTAATTAGTCGAGTTACAGACAGCTTACTGTGCTTTAATTCTCTGACAATTTGTAGATTTTTTAATTATCTTTCTTCAAGTAATTTAATAATAATGCATTGTTCCATTACAATATTAAATAATGTAGATGTCATATTGCTTCCTATTCTCTGACAATTGATTTCTATAGCAACCAAACTCACCTTTGTATAATCTAAATACTGCTCTAACTTGTGAACGAAGCTTCTACAGCAAAAATGGTTTTGAGTTTCAAAATCAGCGTAAAAAACAGAGTAAGTATGCCAAATTTCATTAAAATGGGTGCACTGGTAACAAAATTATTTGGTTTTGAACGCATGTTTTGTTAGGTTGGTTGGTTGGTGTTTTATGGCGCAAAAGCAGCTGCGGCTAAGCTGCGCCAAATGTTTTGTTAGAATTTCAGTTGTTTAGATCTAAAATTTCATGGAACCTACATGGAATGACAAAATGAACTAATATTTCATCCAATTTGAGTACCCTTGATTCAATGGTACCATTGAGAATCTTGAATCTATCTTAATAGCTGAATTATATCGAGTTACAGACAGACAGACAGACAGACGAAATTAGCAAATTATGTAAGTTGATATAATGTAATATTTTCCATTACACCAAGTCATTGCTGGGATAAAATGGTCATAATATTTGACTGGATTGAGAATATTATTGAATGAAAGTAATGTAGAGAGCAGGGCATTGACAAATTAGCCAATGTGCTGTTTATGATTGCTCCATACAGGGAACTGCTAGGCATGAAAAGCAATGAAAATGCTAAAAGTTATGACATTTGATGTATAAACAATTACCAGTATTTATCTTTCTGATGGATTTTCAAAGAAAAATAATATTATTTATAAGAAATAGAAGACGGTTATCTGCACTAGCGACCCACATGAAAAGTGGGAGCAGCTGAAGTAGTAGTTAGCGGTGTCCAGAACAAAAAAAAGACTAAGAACTCTGTTAAATTTCTGGTAAGTACTGAAGTTTGGAATTGTATGAAATGTAAATAACATAATTTACATAGAATGAGAGTATTAATTTATATCCATAGAACTTAATTATTTCCATGATGCATTGATGATATTAACTGTTAAGAGCCAGCATATTTTTTTTATTGCATGTGATCAAAAATATCTGGACACCTACCGAAAACCATAGTCAGACTATCCCCATGACACATCCACAGTAGTGAAGATTAGTATGGGGTGGATCTGCCTTTCGCCTTTCTTAGCCATGATTGCCAGGGAGACTTTCGACCAGCTGTCTGAATGTCTTTGGAGGAATAGCAGTTCATTCTTCCTGAAGAGCTGTAACCAGAGCAGGTCGTGATGTGTGACGTTAGGGTCTCAGCGAAGTAAACATTCTAATTCGTCCCATGTGTGTTTGATAGGGTTCAGGACAGGTCAGTCCATTTCCGGAACATTATTGTCCACAAATCATTCCACCACAGACTTCGCTTTATGACCTGGAGTGTTGTCATGCTGGTAGAGGCAATAGTCACTATCGAAGTGGTCCTCTACTGTAGGCAGTACGTAACTGGTGAAAATGCCCTTGTACCCTTCTACATTTACATTGCCTTGCAGTGGTACAAGAAGGCTGAGTCCATTTCCATGAAAAACACCTTCAAACTATAATGCCGCCACCTCCAAACTTCACTAAGGGCAGATATTGTTCCCAAGTATTCGCCACATTCAAACCCTCCTATCAGATCACCACATGATACAGCTCGATTCATCACACACCTCCATTGTCCAGTGGTGTTGCTCTTCAGGAAGAGCTTAGAATTCACAGGGGAAATGGTTTGTGAGCAGCTACTCAACCATGAATCCTCATTCCCCTGACCTCTCAAAGAACATTCATGGTGCTGACTAGTGTTTGTACTATTGTGAAACTCGGGGGGGGGGGTCCAATCGATGTCTAGCTAATTGCATGAATCGCCTTCTTCAACACTTGAAGGTTCTGGTCTGTCAGTATATGTGGCCTACCTGGTCACAGTTTTGTTGTGCCTTCCCACAACAAAGTTGAAGGTTCTTAATCACATAGTGTAGTTTAAGAAGGGAATATCGTGTAGAAGTGGTGGACGACCCTGACCATTCACAGACTCCATGTTAAAGTTGCGATATTGCTGCAAATATGTACCCTAGTGCAAATTATATCTATCTCTGCAATATTACCTAATTTATATTATTATTTATATTTTATTATTTATTTTATTTAATATCTATTGAAAAATAACATACGGTATATTTAAAAACATTAAAAATACATTAAAGAATCCTGTGGTAGCTTTCAGGTTCTATCCACAGAAACCCTTTGTTAACCTGGCATATTAATATATTTTTAATATATATTAAAAAGAAAAATACTAGTTTTCGATTATAAATAAATATACTATATAACTGTCAAACTTATTTAATATCTACTAAAAAAAATACTATTTTTTTATTTCATTCTCTTTTTATTTTTTCTCACAATTAAAGCTTTCAGGAAAAAAAATGATTGATTTAAAATCAAATCTTAAATATTAACTAATCAAACAACATATATTTAGCACAAATTGTCATTAGCTATTGTGCTTTTATTTATTTATTTGTTTATTATTGTTTTTAACTGTTTAAATTTTTATCAAATGTATGTTGTTTGATTTGATTTTTACATCAATCAATTTTTTCTAAAAACTTTTAATTGTGAAGAAAAGAAAAATAAATTAAAAAAAAAGATATATTTTTTTAGTAGATATTAAATAAAATAAATAATTAAAAAAATTAAACATTTATATAGCAGAATATTACTTTGTTTTTCAATTTCTTTTTAAATTTATTATTTTTATAGAATTTAAAAGAAAATACAGTAAAAAAAAAAATCACACATAAGCAATGAGAGAGAATTTGCACAAGGAAGTACAGGGTGGACAAAATAAAAGAGGCTCCGGAAAAAAAAAAGGACAGAGTCCACTATCGCAAGGGAGATTGGGTTGGTTGAACCTATTCTTCTCACAAGGGAGACAGCGTCGTGGAAAACCTGTGCGGAACTGTTTGCGCAAGAGTTTGCGACTGGACATGTTTTGGCTAAACCTCCAGCAAAGTCTGCAATGCAAAAAATATTGGCAAAATGGCGGGAAACGGGCTCGGTAGCTAATAAACACCGTAGCTATCCGAAAAGAGTTCGGACACCAGAAAACATAGCACGAGTGCAGGAAAGCCTGGAATGAAGTCCGACGAAATCTCAACAACATTTATCTGTGCAAGTGGGAATTAAGAGATCATCGTGTCGAAACATTATCAAAAAGGACCTTCATCTGTATCCTTACAAATTTTCTGTGGTGCATGAGTTAAAGCGGCCAGACGTAAATTCGCGTGTTGAATTCTGCCGGTGGTTTCTGAGTGAAGTGGAGTCAGGACTTTTGGATTCCCAGTTTTTCATTTCCTCAGATGAGGCCTGGTTCAGCCTGTCAGGGTATGTGAACTCCCAGAACACGCGCCATTATGCATCAGAAAATCCCCATCACTACGTCGAAAGGGCGTTGCATAATCTCAAGATTGGTGTGTGGTGCGCAATGTCTGGTGTCCGCATCGTAACACGATTCTTTCACCAAACTGTAAATGCTAACCGGTATGTCCAGACACTGTTTAATCCATATGTGGATCAACTCACAGAAGATGAACGACTGTATGGATATTTTCAGCAAGACGGAGCTACAGCACACACCGCCTTAACAACCTTGTCACGAGTGCATGAGGTATTCGGTGAGGAGAGGACAATTAGCAGAGGCAGTGCAATCAACTGGCCATCTCGATCGCCCGATCTCTCTCCCTGTGATTTTTACCTGTGGGGCAAATTGAAGGGTCAGGTGTACTCCAATAATCCTCACACACTGGAAGCGCTACAGCAGAACATTGAAAACGCTATTGCTGCTATCCCTCAGGCAGAGCTGCTAAGCAAGTCTCACAGTTTGATGAATCGAGCACAGCGCTGCATTGACGTCAACGGTGGCCATTTTCAACATCTTCTGTGATGTGAATGTGACAGCAACCGATTGCTGCATCGCAGTTATGGTTTCCCGCATTTTCTGTTCATTAACAAGGGTCAGTCCTATTGTCAATAATTGATACATTGTTACCTGTGGAACTGTCCAATTTCCCCCCTATCTTTTTCTGTTGGATCCGACCGACGCTGTCTCCCTTGTGAGAAGAATAGGTTCAACCAACCCAATCTCCCTTGCGATAGTGGACTCTTTTTTTTTTCCGGGGCCTCTTTTATTTTGCCCACCCTGTACATCCGCGACACCACCTCTCTTCAAAATACCTGGATGACCTGGTCACTTATCTCTAAGGGAACTGGATGATCTGCTCAAGTTTAAAAAGTGTCGATTTACTTGGTGGCGTCAGCCATTTTGTTGTTAGGCAGAGAGTCCATTCCTCACGTTTCCTTCATTTACGAATTTCATGATCGTTCCTTAAAATGATATAGCTTGGTGTATGAAATTTTTCAATCGATTTTAAGCATTTTGATGAGATTATAACGGAGACATGTGGTAAATTTCAGTTTCTCTTCTCTTGTCGTTTTTGCTTCACCTTCTGTAGGCGTCGCATGCGTTGGGTGGCAGCGCCATGCGGCCATTTGCCAAAACACTGACAGCGCGCGTCGGCAATTTAGCGCCGCAGAGATATGCGACCTGTCATCCGAAGAATTGGGGTTCCCTAACGAACAGACAATGTTAATGTTAAGAAAGCGAGTTACTATTGCAGTGTCATCCAGTTCTGAGCCACGTTTAAAGTTTCAAGTCTCTAGCTCATCGGGAAGTTAGTTTAAAATCAATTGCAAAATTTGTGCCGAACAAACAGACAGACAAGAAAGCGAGCTAATAAAAACGTGTTAATGTTAATAAAAAAAGTTCCGTGCATAATGGCTCGGAAGATGTTTTGTATTGTTGTGACATTTTCATTTTCAGCATATTTATTACTATTTTTTTAAAATTTTCTGTAATGCAGCTGTGGAGAAAGTTTGGCTTGCAACAGAAATGATTCTTTGTGGCCCTCCGGTAAATAAATATTATTGTCCTCGGAAAAATGTACCTCATTCATCTTATTAAAACTGATGTATATTCTTTAAAGGTAATTTATTCGTGCTATTGTTGAATAAATAATATTTGTTTATAATATTGTTTAGTTTGATAGGATTTCCATCGAATATAGCTTTCGTTTTATTTAGTTATTATTATTTTTTTTAAGTGATCAGTCAGAGAAAAAGAATTTCCCAACACCTAATATAACAAAAATTACAGACAACAGACATCTCGTAAATTTCATATTCTTATAAACTTATGTTCTGTCAATGAAAACTCCTTTATTCCTTAAATAATTCATCACAATACAGTATATATATAAATCCAATAAATCTATAATTAATGCTGCTGAATAAAAAATAATAAAAAAATAAAAAACTTAATTCAAGCTTTTCCTACAGTAATACATGTAAAAAAATATGTTAGACAGATAATAACTTGTAATATTAGATAAACAATAAGTGAATTATTACTAGACGATTTCAGAATCATTTTTAAATTTTGTATTAAATTTTATTTTTATTTTATTACACTAATATTCAATGAACTATAAAAAATAAAATACTACTAAATAATTATGCAATATGGAGCTGTGTAATATTATTTTAAAAATCTATAATTTTTTAAATATTTGTTTTTAAATTCCAATGCAATTTTTATATATAAATTCAAATTTTGCTTGAAAAAGAATTCCAGTCAGGAATTTGAAATACAGTAAATTCCCGATTATCCGCGGAATTGGGTGGTTCAGCAACCATGGATAAGCGAATTCCGCGGATAATCCGAAATAGGACGAAAATCAACACAAAAATGCTTTTAACATGTTTTATTTACATTAAAATGGCAGTACATACAGTTACAGTACCAGGCCCGGATTTCCGCCTAGGGGCCTGGGGGCCCAGCCGTATTGGATTGGTTTTTTTTTTGGTTGTTAAAATAAGATTGTCCTTTTTTTGGTTGTGGAATTGATTGGAGATTCGGTTTTTTTTTTTTTTTTGGTTGTAGATTTTCGGGATGGGTGGGCGCAAATATCAAGTGCCTAGGGGCCCTGGATGTTTAAGTCCGGCCCCGTACAGTACATACATTAGAAACAATAATTTTATTTTACTTTATTTACTCCCGTAATTTAGTGTAATCTGCTGGCCTAAGCTCCGACCACAAGGTCGTTCTTTAAATTGTTTGTCTATAATTGTCTTCACTTACTTTATTATCCTCTTTTATTGTTTACCTTATTCTAGATTTAATTTTTTTTTTAATTCCGTAATTTATTGTAACGGAATTAAAATGTTAAAAAAAATGGAAACAGGAGTGGTCCGCAGATAATCGGGAGTTTACTGTATATAAAAGTCAAAGTTTGTACTGTATTTATGTTCTCTATTTAATTTTACACCCTTTCACTGATCTGAACCAATTTTGAATAGTTACTCTTTACTAACCTGCGGAAAATAAAGGCTACCTTGAAACTTCGACAGATCTCCTCCTCAACCTGAAAAGGGGTGAAATCCCTGAAATACTGTCCCATACGCATCTGGTGGTGACAATGGGAACTACTGTTCGTTTTCAAAAAGCAGACCCACGACTGGAGGACGATTTTACTCCGCAGAGAGGTGATACGCTGAGATGGGCACTTTCCTAAGAAATTCTTTTGGACATTTTCGCTTTTAAGAAAAAATAAAGGAGGAGCATTTCTGCAATAGTATTTATTCTTTCCATAATTCTTTCCTGAAAAGCTCAAATAGAACGCAGCTACTAGTAAACTAGCACTGATAACAAGTAAACAACCCCTATTTCGATGAAATCGCAGGAGACCTGACGCATGCGCAAAAGCGTTGAAGGCTCTCGTAAACAAAACCGAACAGTACACAAATACTGGCCAGTGGTAGGTCTGCTTTTTGATAACGGACAGTATTGTTGTGGAACAATTGGAACGAAAATATTGTTGTGCATAATAGCGCCACATAGAAACCTAGTGGCAACAATTGGAATTAAACTATTGTTGTGCATAATAGTGCCCAGGCACGTAGCCAGGGAGAGGGAGGTCCGGACCCCCCCCACCTTCAGATAAGAAAAAAAGAAAAGAAAGTATACATCTTCAAGTGTGTATGTGTAAATGATGAAATTCAAAGAGCCTACTCTCACCATAGATTTTAGTATTAAGATAATTTTACTTTTAAACTTTTATTTAAAGAAAGCAAAGTCATATGGACCCCCCCCCCCCAACAACATCTTGGCTAACTGCCTGTAGCTCCACATAGTAATCTGGTGGCAAAAACTAGAGCTTTTTTTGTGTGTGTGTGCATAAATCTCTTCCATGTCCTCTTTTTAGTGAACACGAAATCTGGCATGAGTGTTCTCTGTCAAAATCGAAACGATATGTATTAGACGAATTGATCTTCGGATCCTAATAGGTGTAAACGGGGGAAGGCAACCTTTTTTGAAGGGTTTGCGTATCTCCAAAACCGCTTGAGGTGTAAAAACTAAAGTTGTCATGTGTGTTCTTTGTCAAAATTGAGGGGATGGGCTAATATTGTTGAACGATACATCTACGGGGTTTTCGGCTTGCACAATATGAATACAGTCGGACCCCGATTTAACGAACCCCTATTTACCGAATTTCGCGATTTAACGAATTTTTCTTTTTCCCCGATTAAAATGAAGGCAAAAACCCCTATTTAACGAATAAGAAACCCCGAATTAACAAATTATTTCAAAAGCCGAAAAAAAAAAAAATTTTTTTTTTTTTGTTAGTTTGTGTAAACATATCTAAACATACCTAATACAGCAGGATATAAATGACACAGTATTTTCTTCTCTCCATAAAGTCGAAAAAGAACTTTTTCGAGTCAGGAATCAAGGAAATTGTCAAACATTACTCAGTACATACTTTAAAATTCCAAATTACCTAGTGCTTAATTATTCGCTGTATTAGTAGCTGCTGAATAAAAAGTGTACAATTTCTAATTATGGATATTTTTGTGTAGTTGCTTATTATATTACCTTATGGCTGTTCCATAAGGTAAGTGCAGAAGTTTTTTATTCTTTGTTTTGGACCCCGATATTACGAATAACCCCCGATTTAACGAATAAAATTTTCGGTTCCGATGAATTCGTTAAATCGGGGTCCGACTGTATAACATTAATTTGTACTGATCACGTGATTTTTTACCAACACGGGAAAGTTTGATGTGTTAGGGATGTGGAGAAAGGGGTGAGAACTCATATATTCTCCAACCTCGATGTTAATATAACATTACTTTGTACAGTTTGGTTCTGAAGGAGGAGTGAGACATGATACTATAAAGGTCCTT
>JAFIDM010009631.1:196563353-196585335 GCA_023159025.1 Thereuonema tuberculata
TGCATGTGGGCCATTCCCCCTAATGTACAAAGTGTATCTGTTGAGAAGAAAAAACAATGCGGACAATAAAAAAAACAAGAAATATGCAATTTAACAAAAATAAATGAATTTTTAAAAAACACGTAACAAGGATAAAATAAACCCTAAACATTATGATGGCAATAACTGCTATCGCTTAAATTCTGCATAGTTAATCTCTAGGACCCGGCGGAAAATATAAGCTACCTGAATACCAGAGCTGACTACACCCACCCCTCCCCGAGCAACGCCGGATACTTTAAGCTAGTAAATTAATAAATACGTTCCCGACAATGAATATTAAGTTAGCGTTAAACTTTAGATTGGCCAGTTACTACGAGCAAGAATGTCTTATTCATTGTAAAGAAAATACTTACAGGTTTTTTCCCTTATTAGTTTTTTATTATTATTTAGATTTACCTGTTCCCTCTGTCATATAATTCTTAAGTTTTAATTGTTTGCGTATCACTTCTGATGAAATGTCAGTGTGTAATAAAGTGATGAAAAAAAAAAAGTCAAGTGTGTTTGTTAGATACTTCCGGTAGTGAGTTTTGTTTGTTGAAAGACAAAACAAGGATAACAATGACTTTGGAGAGGAAAAACAAAAAAACAGTTTATTTTTTATGTAGAAGGGTTCATAAAATGGACCTAATAAGAATTTTTTTTTTTTTTAAAGAAAATATAATCTCTCTCTCTCTAAGTGATATTTACTATTTTTCATCGGGTCTATTCATAGACTTTTAAAAAAAAAAGTGGAGAGCAATTAAGAAAAGCAAATTTCACTCCGGCTGCAACTGTAATTTACCGAATATAGGCTTATGAATATGTTTCTGTAAGTGATAAACTGATCAAAGTCTTTCTCCTTCAGTAATGCTTCCTAAAAATAAAGGAGGAGAAGAAATGGAAAGTATTTCAAGCCTTCGGACCAGTTTAGAAAAGTTCATCGTAAGATTACCCAACCCTAGGTTGAAAATTCTCAATGAGGTTCCACTAGACTACAGAGGTATGTATGTCTTTTTAAATCTATCCGTCGGTTAAATCATTGGAGAGCGATAGATAAAAGCCAGATCCAAGAGAAAGAAGTATTAATTCAATCAATATCTACAATTCGAAATAGTTTTTTTTTTTTTTTTTTTGATAACCTCTTAAAAGGGACAGTATTAATTTTAATGTAATATATCTTAAATCAATTATGTAATATGATAATGTTTTACTCATTAAAAAAAAAAAAAAATTAATAATTTTGTTAATTGAAGTTTGTGTCTGCTTGAAACAGGAAGTGTTAATTCGATAGGTTTAAATGTAATGCTGTAATTTTTTAAAAAATAATATTCAAAATCAATATTTATTTATTCTATTGATTTTAGAGAATTGTTTACAGTTATCTATATGTCAGGTTGAGTGTTTGAATTTGTCTAACTTAATGAGTTTTAATTATAAAATGGTGCTATATAAAAAAAAATGGTGATCAAAAGTTATTACCATTCTTTGATTTTTAGAAATATTGAATCCTGAGTGTTAACTAAATGCAAGTAATATTTTCAGAAGTACCCTGTGGTTATTTAGTTACATTTGTATTAATCGTGAAACGGGCAGGGTTACATCATCTACCAGCTGTAAGGTTCATTTTAAAGCTTGAGTTTACATTGTAATTCAACCTAAAAAAATACTTTTTTTATATCATTATCTAATTGCAAATAATCATATTTATAAACAAATTTATGAAATTACACGAGAAAATGAAATTGTATTATTACTTTAACATTCTAATCAGTACATGAATGGCCATTAGATCTCGGAAAGTGTTACATAATTGCAAGTAAACATTTAAAAACAATGAAAAACAAAAAAAAGTAGATTCGTTTGAAACGGTAAAGGTTATGATTATTGTGAAGACGTACTTTCAAGAAGCATCTTGTACTGATTTTTATAACACTTAAGCAGAATACCAAGATATTCAATCGTCAGCTAAATACCAGACTGCAGCAGTGACTTTTACAAGCCCCACGCAGAGCCTTGCAGTTCATCTGCTTCTCTCTAAGATTGGCATTTATTTCTTCCAAGTAAGTAAGTAATACAAAAAATAAAATGTTGGTTTATTTTGTCCGATATATTAAAGTGTCCCCTATTTTTATTTTCAAAATCTAGTCACCTCAAGTTAAGCACACAACATTGGTTTTACTAACGTTGACGTAAGTTGAGCGATGGAACATATTCGTGGCAACACCGCCTTTTAACGTGAAGGATAGGAATCATTTTGTTAAGAGATCAATGGTATCAGCCATCCACCATTTCTACAAGATATCCAAGAAGATACTTAGGTCGATACTTACATTTTAACGTATTCCAAAATTTATTGAATTCTATTAAAATATTTAGAAGCCTTTTATCTTGTAAAGTGGCGAATGGCCGATATGTTTCCATCCCTGCACATTAAGGAGACAGTGTTACCACGAATACATGTCCTTCAGCAAATTAAATCTTACTAAAACATCCTTCACAACATTGAACTGTGAGAATTTTGCCAGGGACGTATATTTGTGGCGACAGCAACTCGTTAATGCCGAGGGAGGGAAAAGTATCAGCCATCGGCCACTTTTTACACATACCGATTTCTAAAAAACCCTTAGAAATCAGTGTATACAATATATCCTTTAAAAGCTTCGATCAAGTCAAGTTACAGTGACTAGAATAAAGCCAGTTTTTATTCTAGACACTGTAGCCAAGTAAAATTAAAAGAAACCTGCTTTCAATGCTAACGATAGATGGCGCAGCAGTACCGTAAATAGAGCATACACGACAGCAACTGACTTTGATTGGCCGAAAAATTACGAAATAATTTTATGACTTAACAAGATGGAGTACTTTTGCAGCTGTGCGTTATGGTTACGTACATAAACTGGATGTAAACAACAATATGGAAGGGATTATGTGGAAGTGGACTAACTATTGGAGCGGTAAGAAGGATTCAAAGTGATATTTCCATTGATTGAAACATTGCACAACTTGATTTCTCAAATGCATTAGAAGTGCGTTTGATACGTGATCGGATTTTGGCCCCTGTTTTGATTCCTGAAATCTGGTCAAAAAAAGAGAAAAGGAGGAGAAAAAAAAAAAAAAAGAATAATTTGTTTTGTTTTTACTATTTCATATTATTAATGGGATTTCTAGTAAAATCTAGGCAAATACATCAAATCTAGGTAAATAGAAAATGCAATTAGAATTACATTTGAGCATTTACATTCAATAGGATGATCAAGAGGTAAAACCTGGACAAAAATAAAATTAAAAAAAAAAAATAATCCGAAGCTCGTTTGATGTTTTTCTGAGGTAAAATGAAAATTTATGGGAGGGAGAAAAATGACAAAAATATTTTACTCAACCTCGTTCTCTGAATTCCATGGAAATATGTAACTTTTATCTTTCGATTAGAATTACACCATGAATTCATCAGTATTTTATTTGGATAATTTTTAACTTAGAAAAATTAAGGGCGATTATGACGTTTACTCCTAATTTATTTATTTTGATTTAATTTCAGTTCAAAACGATGTAATGTCAATGGAAGTAAACGCTATAAAGTTGTTAAGAACAAAAATGAACAACCCATCGAATTAAATTTTCAAATTCTGTTAAATAATTAAAAAAAAAAAAAGTTTTTTTGAAATGTTGTTAGTTTTTTTCATTCATTTATGTAAACGATGCTTATTAGTATTTTGATTCTTATTTCATACCATTGTAATTGTAGAAAACTTATTAAGAAACAATATTTTAATTAGTGTAAGTCAGTTATCTTTTCGGATATTCAAAGCAGAGGGTAAATTAGAAGGAGGTGGATAAAGAATATCTTATATTGGCAAATTACATAATATGTAAAAAAAAACAAATCCAAGCAAAAATTAGAGTAATATTTTACGGAGTACGTATGATTGACATTTTTTTCTCAAAACTTTATGTAGGTAAATATAGTTTTTAATAGATGAAGTTAAGTTACTGGAGGATATATTGAAATGTCAGAAAAAGGAAGTATTCATCAGTTTAAATATTTAAGGAAAAAATGTTATTTTTAGCATACGTACAATAAGCTTTAAATCATGTATGATCAGTATGTGATCTATTAGAATATAGATTATGTTTATTGTTCAGGCATTGAAAAGAAAGGCAACTTAAGTTTGGTATTGTACTTATGCAAAAGTTGTCCTAGTATTGTCAGTTGTACATTTACTGAATTTCTATTAGAGATCTAGAAATCAGCCTTTTTAATATATATTCAAAGCATTAATTTCTCAGTCATGAAAAGCATCTCTAAAAATAAAGACTCTTTTTTTGTAAGTCTTTATTATAAGGTAAAATGATTTCCTCAACATAAAAAGATAGTTATGTAATTCTAAGAAGAACATTTGTTCAAGAAATAGATTCATATAAGTGAAAGGAAATTTTATATATCCATTAAAGTACTGCATCATTTCCTGGTTCATTAGTTGTATCTAGCAGCTGTGGGATTTCCAGATAGCTGTAACGTTTTTCTGCAGAATTTCTGTGCAATAAAGACATTAAAATATTTTCTCATCGTATTCAACAGCTGTGTGTTTGGGGTCAAGATAGAAGCAGCGTTAATTCTGTAAAAGGTTACTCAGTTTTTAGAGTATTGGATTTTGTCAAATGAAACTCATTGCCTTGATTCAAAATTTTAATGATTTTTTCAGGACTGAGCAGTCTAAAATAACTGTATTTTTAAATCAATGTATATGAAACATGCATATAGATTTAAATTGTTGCTATTTTATTGTCCTCTATAAATTTTTAAAATTCTGTTTGCTCAAAGAGATTTAGTAAAACTTTGAATACATAAATTAATTTTAGTTTTGTCTTTTTTTTTACTTACATATTCAACTCTTACCTTACTTTCTTCCCTTCATTCATTTTAATGTGTTAACTCATGATTAGTACTCGGTGTACAAATTTGCTTTGACAGAAACAAACATTCCTACATATAAAAAATTATATAATTAACTTATTAATTGATTGATTCATTCATTCAGTGAAATCTTAAATTGAAGTAATATAAGATGCAGTAATGAAACAACACTCACATATAATATACAAAAATAAAATCAATAAGATAGAAAATGCTAACAATTGTTTCACTTGTATGTTATGTCAATCAAGATAATTTATTATCTTCTTATACTTTTATACAATATATAATTTCATAGATGGGTAACCATATATAATAGGTTGTGATGTCATTATGTGCAACAAGGAGCAAAGTTTGTGATTTTTTTTTTTTTTTTTTTTAATCAATTGTTGATTACACAGGCCTGTAAAATTCGGGTCATTAAAAATTGTCTACAATATTTTGACTGATTTTTAAATTTTTTGGTGTGCTAATTTCAAAACTGACCTCTATTTTTGCGTATCATATAAATATTTTTTTACAAAATGGATATGGTGATATGGGAAAAAATTGTCTATTTATGAGTATTTTGCTTGAAATATATATAAATATTTAAAAAAAGGTAAAAATAATGTTGATTACAAAATTATAGTTGAAAAAAGTATTCTCAACACTTTCTTGAATTTATAAGTCCTTATCCTTTTCCCCTAAAAGCTTCTTTTGGCACTTTTTCTTTCATAAACAACATGCTGTTGTTCCATGCACAATCATGTCATCCAAAATAGTCCGTTTTATATTCCATCTAACCTGATATCAACATTCCATTTCCATGATACTTTGATGGAATCTTTCCCCTTGTTTGTTACTTACAGCACCAGGATTTTTGGGAAAGAAGTCCAAATGGGAATTCAGAAAGTGTATTTTCAACTCATGAAATTCATAAACACTCTGAAATTGTATTTTCAATCTAATTCTGTAAATTTTGCCAGCATGTTTTCTACAATATACTTAAAGTTGGAGTCTTTGTAGCTCCCAAGAATTTTTTTTACAAAGTCTTAAATGCTTTCCATGCTTTTTTTTCAATCGTTTTCATTTTCATTTCAAACGCATCTTTCAGAAGTTTCCGAACATCTGGACCGATGAAAACACCTTCTTTCAGCTGCTCTTCTGACAGTCCCAGTAATTTGTTGCGCAGATATTTGAAACACTTGCCTTTTTTCGGCAGTGCCTTTACAAATTGTTTTATCAATCTCAGCTTAATATGAAGTGCAGGGAGGAGGACTTGTTGGATCCCTGCTGTCCCATTCACACAAGAAGCAACGATATTTGGAGTATCCTCCCTGCTGTCCTAGAAGCATGGAAAAGTATTTTAAAATTCCCCACATTGTTCATCCATGATCCTCGTACTTCAGTTTGATGAGAAATAAGGCTAAATTCTCGTAACATTCTTTCAGATACACAGAATATTCTACTGGTACCGAGTCATATGTGCTACTGTTATGAAAAAGGACAGTTCTGAGACTTCGTTTAGATGAGTCAATGAAAAGACAACTCGTTCACATCGTATGGTATATTGAACCTCTCTATCAGTCCAGAGACATTTCAGGGAAATATGGGATGAAATCTATTTCTAAACCATGAGAAAGAAACCTCAGAAGCCAATAAGTTCTTTTCCTTCAGTCTAGAGCTTAACATGCCTGAAGAATATTTAGGATGTCATAAGTCTGACTAAATTGTTCAATTCCAGCTGTGAAAAACGTTTGGATTTGCTACTTTCTTAAGCACACTGAAAATCCTCATCACCATTGTGGTTTTCAGAATTTTTGGGAGAGTCTTCTAATTTATCTGGAGGTGTAGGATATATTTCTGGGCCAAGAATTACAGGCAGAAGGGAGGTTTTGATAGAAAATTTCTTTCTTATTTTTAGATTGAATCCCCGTAAATTACATGAACAGAAGTAGCAGTCATCACTGTGATTTCGGGGTTTCCTTCAGATCATAGGACCACAAAACCAAAAGGGGTCATTCCATGCTAACACTCTCCGAAAAAATGTGAAATATAACCCATAGTCTCAGATTTTGATGAAATTTGGTACATTTGTTCTTGGGAAGGGTCTTAGTTCAAATTCCAAGTTACAGGTTTCTAGGCCTCTTGGTTCCAGAGTAGCAGTGCTTCAAAGTTAGCATGTTTTTCTGTAAATGATGATGTAACCGATACTGTACAGAGACAGGTCCATCTTTAATGTGATTCAATATTATGGCCTCAAGAATCTTATATGCCAAGTTAATCAGTGAAATTCCTCGATAGTTCTTGCATTCAGTTTTTGCACCTTTTTTATATATAAGAGGAGAAGCAGAGCAGTTTCCCAATCCCTTGGAATTTGTTCTTCCTCCCAAATAAGACCGAAAACACTTTCCAAAGCACTGATCACATGGACACCACCAGCTTTAAAAATTTCAGTGCTCAGACAGTCATCACCAGGGGCCTTGCAATTTTTTAGTTTTTGTATGACTGTCGCAATTTCTAATTTGGATGGTGGCAAATCGCTGATTAGAAGGAGCATTTGCATTTCCTGTGACGGGAGCAGCAGGCGGAAGTCAGTTTAACAGCACTTCAAAATACTCACGCCACCTAGCCAGTCTAGCTTCAACATCAGTAATCTTGTGGCTGTTTTTATCCATGATACACTGGCTAAACTGGGGTTGAACAATTCCCAGCAGTAACCTTGACCAATCTGGGGAAACTTTCTGTAATTACCGTGATGTTGAGCTGTTTCCATTTCCGTGGCTAACTTGATTATATAAGGTCTCTTTATCCTGTCTAGCACTTCTTTTAACATCACGGGCAAGTTGAGCAGCCAAGGAATGATTATCATTTGCAAGAGCTAACTTCCTTTGATGGGAAAGCTGGATATGTCAAGTGAGATCCAGTCATTTATCTGATGTACATGTGGTGGAATGCATTGGCTAACCGTAACTTGCAATTGTTTTCGAAGGAGCGACCATGATTCATCGACAGATTGTGGTAAAAAATCAGTTTTTGATGTTTCATCCCCTAAGGATTTTAAAAGTGCATATGGTTTAAAGAAGTTCTAAATGTTTTGCAACCAGGGTTGAAGTCAATAACATTACTACTAAATAATAATGAATAGCGATAGATTCAGAGTAGTTTCTAAGTAAAATGAAATAAAATTAATAAAATTTCTTTCACAAGTCATAAAACATTAAGTAAAAACATAAAATTCCATTGGATCTGTCTCTGAAGTATCGGTTATGACAGTATTTACAGAAAAACATGCTAACTTTGAAGCACTGCTACTCTGGATACAAGTGGCCTGGATACAAGTTACAATTGTAACTTGGAATTTGAATTAAGACCCTCTCCAAGAACAAATGTACCAAATTTCATCTAAATCTGAAGCTATGGGTTACATGGCCTGTGTGATATGGCATAGAATGACCCAAAGATTTTTTTTTTTTTACTTTTAACCGTTGTTGAAGTTCTATACAAATTGAACAAACTTGGGTGCCCACAACTTATCTTGGCCACCAAGTTTTACACCAAAATATGCATAATAGACTTTCTTAACAAAGTCTGTAATGTTTCTTTGCTGTTTCTGCACTATGAATTTCTCACAAATGTAACAAAAATTATCAGGTAAATTATGACAATCACATGCAGCCATTTAGTTCACGTATGAACTGAAGCACTCAAGAAAAATGAAACTTCTCAAGAAATAAGATTTACAGAAAGGAAAAAAGAAAATACACTGCACTATATAGAAACAGCGGAGCATTATGCGATCACTTCTGGGATTGCTGCTCCTACTTTGTTTTTATTTAGAAAAAAAAAATCAATTAATACTGAAATCAAAAAATTAATTTTGTGAAAAAATGGTGGGCGATGGAAATTTTTAAGTATTTTTTCTGAATTCAGCACCCAAAAATCTATAATAGCCAGTCATTATTTTTCAAACAATTTTTTCATTGCAGGCCTGTATTATCTCTTAAGATAAATTCAACTTCAATGTTATTGAACTAAAACTATGTGCGATCTTTACTCTGCCAAACTGCAAAAAATAGCCTAATAGACCAAGTAATTTTGGAGGAGATAGATAACAAAGACCATACATTAACTTCATGGAAAAAAAAAAACCAAACCAGAAAAAAACATGGGCTCTTTATCTACTGGTTATTTGTTTCAATCACTGAGGTGTAGTCTGATATTTGTTTTGTACTTTTTGATTATATTCAAATGTGGATGCTTATCCTAATTTAAAATTGCATTCTACTGCTTTTTTGTTCTAATTCTTTTTGCTCTTTGAATCATATGTCTGTGGTTTTAGGCAAAGACGGTCTAGCTTTTGTCTATTGTTTCACACTTTTGTATATGCTACACAGTCGAAGCCTATTGTAATGATATCCAGGAAACCTAGGAGAAGTGTTATTATAGCTATATGGTAATTTTGCTGTTATTCTTTTATCATATTGTACACACACACACAGGTTATAGTGTATTATTATTGGTTACTAATAATGATATAAGACACATCCTCTTCCTATCAACGCTATATTTCGCAGTTTATTACTTTTAACTGCTTCATCAGGCATAATATACATGGAAAAAAAACTCTTCGTAAAATATAATAAAAGAATTTGGTAATAATATCAGAAAACTCTTGGGAATATATACAACTTATATACTGTTAACAACATTGTTTATAATAATTGTAAAACTTCTTAAAACTTCCATATTATTACAATAGATTTTCCTTACAAACTATTTTCTGATATTATCAAATTCTTTATTATATTTTACGAAGAGTTTTTTTTTTTCCATTTATATTATGCCTGATGAAGCAGTTAAAAGTAATAAACTGCGAAATGTAGCGTTGATAGGAAGAAGATGTGTCTTACATCATTATTAGTAATTAATTGCATATTGTGTTTGAATATTAGAGCATATTATTATTGGTAAAAGTTAAAAATAACAATGACCTAATGCAACTTACAATTTTACAATTAAAAATTATTCAATATATTTATACTGTAAGTTGGTACTGGACTTTTTTACTAAAGATTAAGGCAAGCTAGCATTACACCAGCCTTCCATTTGGCAGAGTTAATGAGTCTTATAGAAACTACAGCATTCAAGAATCATAGAAATACGTAAAATTTCCTATTTAAAGCATTGTGTGGCTGTGCATTATTATATTCATATAAGGAAGATAGATCTTGTAATGCCCTTTTTCTCTTTTAATGTTGTTTTATTTAATAAACTGAAGACAACTGTTTGCAAAGTCTGAAGATATATTGCATCTTTGGATGTGTTCATTGTATAATTATTGTTCAAATCTTACTTATCATTTTTGTTTGGTTTTGGTTTTGTTAATGTTAACCAGTCCTATTAGGAGTAATTACATAATTACTCCTGTATTATAGGTGCTGGAAATTTGATGTATGTCATTTAGATTAATATAAAGAAAAATATTAATAAAATTTAAGTTTACAGAGTTTTAATCTCTTTTCTAACATAGAACATGGTAAATACTTATTAATATTAATAAAATATTAAAAAGAAATTCTTTTTAATTTTATTATTGATAATATCATAAACCATTGATTTTTAATTGCTTTTTTACTACTACTATTATAATTATCCCAATTTAGTTGACTAAAAAGTTTAGAATAAATATAATCATTTATTCTAAAGCCAAAATTATTTTTAATTTTAGGCATATCAAAAACTTTTAACCAATTAGATCTAGTTGAACAATTTGAGATTCAATTTTCTTTTATATTTTTATATTTATAAATATTTTTCAGAATAATTTATAAATATAGTTTTCTTCTATATTTAAAATTTTGTATTTGGTTCTTATTTTTAATTTATTTTCCATAGTTTGGTACTTATAATTAAGAAAAATATTATCAAAAATTTTGTATATCAATCTGTTCATGTTATTTAACTGTTGTTTAGTTAGAAAACACTAACATTCCAAGCCGTAATTTAAGACAGACTCGACTAATGATTAATAAATAATAAGCTTTTGTTTAGAATTGTATATATTTCTTAAATAATAAAGCATGTATATAAAAGTGTGTAATTATTGATGATATAATTGTATTGTTTACACCATCCTCTGTAATTATCGTCAATGTAAATCCCTAAATATTTATAATTTTTATACACTCAATAACATTACAATTACAGTTATTTTATATGTTATTATTACTATTTGTTAAATTATTATGTAATTTAAAAGATAAGGTTAAATCTTGTTTCTTATTTTTAGTTTTAATTATCGTAATTTTTGTTTTCTTCTGATTTATTATCATTTTGTTTTCTAAAGCCCATTTTAAAATATTATTCAGATCTTTTTGAAGATTTATATAAGCACTTTTTTGATCCTTGTTACTACTAAGAAGTAGTACATCATCCGTGTAAATGTAAATAGAGCAATTTGTAACTGAATTGCATATAGAGTTTATGTATAAAATAAAAAATAATGGTCCCAAGTTTGAACCTTGAAGAACACCACTTCGAATTATATATTATAAAAGCGTTATTTTGTCTGTCATAAGACTTTACGTTTTTCCAATTTTGTGACCAAACTATAAGAGATAGAGTGGTCATGTAAATGGATAAAATGTAGATCTTTTTAAGACAAACAAAATGCTACAAAAATCTTTCAAAAAAAGTTTTTGGTTTCCAAGATGGCGCCTTTTAAAGGGTCAAATTTTGACTTTTTCTCAATTTCAACGAAAAGTATAAAAGATGGAAGAGAACATTATATTGAGAAAATGTTGGTATATATTGAAAGTTCTATCGAACGATATATCACTTATTCACAAACGCTTCAGCGTTTGCAAGATACATGCAAAAATGTGAATTTTCGGTGTGTGACGCCGACCCGCAATACATCCGAGTTATTCGGAGAAGCCACAACGGGCTGGGAAGTTATATATTCTCCGACGATAGCAACATTAATTTGCTAAATAAAGTTTTTTTTTTTTGAATGCTATATATGCAAGGGTTCCGGAGTGAAGTGACGGTACCCGGCTATTATTATTATATATTATAAAAACGAATATTATAAAACGTTATTCTGTCTGTCATTCTGTAAGCAAAATGCTAAATTACAAATTACTAAAATGTTACTGAAGTAGAGAATCTATTCATAAAAAATGAAAATATATTAAACAACTGTCCAACTATACTGATTGGCGATGTAAATATAGATATTTTCAAAATGAATAAAAACAGTGTAGTATAGAAATACGTAAAACTTATGTGCAATAATGGTTTCAAAAATCGTCTTTACGGAACAACAAGAAACAAATTCATGGAAATACGAAAACAAATATAGATCATATTTTCATTAATAAACATGATATCAAAACACCAGGAATAATATGTAAAGAACGAATCGGGTAACAGTTGAAAATGAGAAAATAACACATCCAAATATAATCTATAAAGAACTAATCAATGATGTTAACAAAACAAAATTCATGAAAATCTACATATATAAAAAGAAAAGTCCTGACTCACTCACTCACTGACTCATCAACGCCTACCCCAAACCCTTGGATCTAGAAAGCTGAAATTTTGCACAGAGGTTTCCTTTATGATGTAGACAAGGAATAAGGCCGGATTTTCGAAATTCGGGATAGGGAATAATCTGGCAAACTGACGATGAAGTGTATGGCGGCAACCCCAGGTGTGTGGCGCCAACCCGCAATACACCTGAGTTAAGTGGAGAAGGGCACAACGAGCTGGAAAGTCGTATATTCTCCGATCTCAATATTAATTTGCTAAATAAATAAAGTTGTTTTTTTTTTTAATGCTATGTACGCAAGGGTTCCGGAGCGAAGCGACGGTACCCGGCTAGTATTATATATTTTCTTGTGAAGTTTTTTATTTTGATTTTGAATTTTCTATTTCTAAAATAGAATAAAATGGAAATAAATAAAACGCACTTACTTATGAAAGGTTGAATTTGAAGTTTTACATAGAAATAATCCGACAGTTTCGGAATACTACGCATATTCCTTCATCAGGGAAGGCACAAACATATAGGACCCTATAAACATATAGAACCCTATAACCGGCGGGCAAAACGCCCGTCACTATTGCTAAACTTTCTTAATCCTCTTAATTCCCTCACTTTCAACATACCCTTCACCCATCATGTTGTCCTAAATGTTGTCCTCTGTCCTATATGTTTGTGCCGTCCCTGATGAAGGAATACGCGTAGTATTCCGAAACTGTCGGATTATTTCCATGTAAAACTTCTTGTTCAACCTTTCATGAGTAAATGCGTTTTATTTATTTCCATTTTATTCTATTTCATTCCACGCACGTTAAGCCTATTTTGTATTTCTAAAATAGTTTTTTTTTATAAGGTTATAAAGATCTTCTCTTATTCCTTAGCTTTTTAATTTATTTAATAATATATTTTGGTTTATGCTATCAAATTCTTTATCGAAATCAATATAAGCTATATAAATTACCTGGCTATTATTTTAATTATTATTTATTTTATTATTTAAGTTATTTAACAGATCATTAGCACTTTTACCTATCCGATATGCATATTGATTTTTATTCAAAATATTATATTTTATTATAAAACTGTATATGGATTTAGTTAAATAACTTTTAGTAATCTTAGAAATGTTGGATAATATGTCTGTAGTTTGAATATTCTTCAGTATTCCCTCCTTTATAAACCGGTATTATATATGCAATTTTCCATAGATTAGGATAGGTTTTTGTTTGAAAAATATTTTTAAAAAGTTCAATCAAAAGAAGTGAAAAATTTTCTTCATTGTGTTTATTATTCTCGTAGTTACATTATCTACACCAACGGAATTAGTATTATTTAAATTCTTTATTTTTAAAATATCATCTTGATTTGGTAATAAAAACACTATAGTATTCAGATTCTGATATTTATTTTTCTGTGCTTCACCAATATTAAAAGATCTAGAATCTTTTTATTTTGAACAAATGTTTTATAAAAGATAGTATTTCTATTATTTTTCAATAATAAATTATTTATTTCTGTATTTTTATTATCTTTTTTATGATCAATATCTATTTTAATTAATTTCTACATATTCTTATTATAAAAGCATTATTATTATTTAAAAGTTTATTTAAGTATTGTTTATTGATTTTGTTAATATAATTTTTTAGCCAATTTCTTTTCTTTTTATAATTATTCTCATGTTTTATTTGTTCTATTATTCTTATATTTGAAAATAAAATATCTTTTTCTTTTATGTGCTTTATTATGTCATCATTCATCCATGACTGTTTAAATATATTATATGTGTTTTCATTATTGTTTTTATATTCATTTTTTTGTTTTATCAAATTTATTCTTAGTTGTATTATTGATTTATCAATAATTCTCTTTAATTTATTTATATATTTATTAGGATCTTTATTAATTTCCAGGGTGAGATCTATTACTTTAGTATTAAGATAATTTTCTTCGATGGTGTATTTAGTACTATAATTCTTTTCTCTTTTATAAGTATTTAAATTATTTTGATCTTTAATTTCTATTAGAATTCCAAAATAATCAGATATATCTCATTGTATTATATTAGTTTCTATATTATAATTATTTATATGTGTGAAACAATGATCTATACATGTTTTGGAAGAATGTGTGTTTATAGTACAATTTCTTGTTGTTTTGTAAACTTGATTTTTATATCCCAAGTTACAATTTTTTTTTTTTAAGTATTTATAAGTAATATTACTTTTTATACTGTTCATATTTATGTCTACATTAAAAGCTCCTACACACATACAATTATAGCAATTTTCATTTTTACATTTAATTTCTAACAATTTTTTTTTTTAATTCATTTATAAATTGACTTCTATTAGTTAACAGAGGTTTATAAGTTACATAGAAGATAAAATGAAGTTTTATTGATGGGTGATTAATATTGCATCGGATTTTTTCATAAGTAATATCTTAAGGAAAAATTTTTACTAAAAATTTTGAATTATAAAACTTTATTATTCCACCTCCTCTGCATTGCTTTCTAAGTTTAAGTATTTCGTTAAAACCAGTTGTATTAAAATAGTTAATCTCTTCTTCTTTAATATTGACTTCAGCAAGAATTATAAAATCAATTAAATGTATTTTTTTTTTCAATATTTGCTAATAAATAATTAAAATTAGCCCTTAAACTGCATACATTAAGAAATAAATAGGATAAAAATGTAAATAAATAAAACGCACTTACTTATGAAAGGTTGAATATAAAGATTTACATGGAAATAATCCAACAGTTTCGGAATACTACGCGTATTCCTTCATCAGGGACGGCACAAACATATAGGACAGAGGACAACATTTAGGACGACATGATGGGTGAAGGGTATGTTGAAAGTGAGGGAATTAAGAGGATTAAGAAAGTTTAGTAATAGTGACGGGCGTTTTGCCCTCCGGTTATAGGGTTGTAAGCTTTCAGCTGTATTATACGGTAAGATTCAGCAAGGAGACGGTGGGATAGTCTATTATGGTAGGAAAGAGGTTTAGCTGCTGGGAAGTTGGGGGTGTGTCCTGTCTCTTTGTGGTATTCCGTAGTATTCCGAAACTGTCGGATTATTTCCATGTAAATCTTTATATTCAACCTTTCATAAGTAAGTGCGTTTTATTTATTTACATTTTTATCCTATTTCATTCCACGCACGTTGAGCCTATTTACTAAGAAATAAAACATTAATTTTTAATTTCTTAATTATATCTTCTAAAATATTTAGATTACCTAATTCCAAATTATCTATTATGTTTAAATTAATCATTTTACTTCTATAGTAAAATGATTAATTATTCAAATATTTATCAATAATACTTAAATTTTAATTATATCATCTTCAGTTGAAATTTTAATTACATGTGAAGATTCGTTCTTTCTTATAAATATATTGTAATTCTTTATCCAGATAGACTTATACCCTTTTTGTTTAGCTTCTTGTTTAATTCTCCAAAATAAATTCTTTAATTTCATTGTTAAATTTTCATTAATATAAATTCTTGAATTATTTTTATTTCCAAATATTTCATCATTGATTATTATAATTAATATGTTGACAGTATCATCATATTTTTTATCTAAAAACTTCATTGAGTCTTTAATTTCTTTTAATTCCCTTAAAATGGTTTGTGCCAAACTTAGTTCTATTGAGGTATTAGAATTTTCCATTTCTTCCATAGGGGCAGACATGTCAAGTGACGAGTCATTCTTATTTTTGTCTATGATTTCACTGTTTAAATTTGCCATTTCTTGCTTATCTCTGGTTGTTATTCTTCTGCATTTTAAACATATCCATCAGGGTCATTCCACGTCAAATCAGCAAATGCCTCTCAGGTGACCCCCTCTGATTTTAATGAAATTTGGTATAAAGGTACCTTCACTCCTTATATGAAAGCCTGCCAAATATTATTGTTCTAACCTTAAGCATTTCTGAGAAACAGCATTCAGAAGTAAGGTCTGCAACTTGTAACTAGTTTTCTGTAAACTTTTCGGGCATTTCTAAAGCTGTATAAATAAAGAACTACTTGAGCTAGAAAAACAAGCTTTCATAAACTGAGAGTATTTATATATCTCATAATAATAATGCATTACAATTAGTTTGACTCTTTTAGTTTTTCTGAGATAGGCTTACAAAATAGGCATTTTGTAATGTTATCGAAAACAAAAGTGAATTTTTAATCCTTCATAGATTTTGAGAATAAAGCTGGATATGTATTAAATTCTAAACAGAAACTCTATAGGTACTTTCTGATATATAAAATAAATATTAAGCAATTCCAATAGTTTTTTTAAAAAAATATGAAGTTCTGAAATTATCAGTAAAATGAAAAGTGGCAAATTTGGCTTATTTTCAGTTGACTATTTAGTAACGTAGACAATTTAATTTAAAGTTGAAATTTTGTCCATAGTTTCAAATTCATACAATGCAAGTGTGGTATAAAATTTAAAACCCTACCAAAATCCTTTCTATTTTAAAAGATAGTGTGAATCGAAAGAGTCTGTACTCTGTTATCTATTGCAATTCTTGTATTTTTTTTACTCATTTTTAGAATTGGAGGACAGTACTAGTAATGGTCATATGGTACACACATGTGGAAGGGTAGTCATCTGTATTAGATTTGAAAGGTCTCTGGTAACAAAATGTGAAAATGCTGTACAGGATTAAACTTAAATGATGATTTGTCACAAGCTTGCATTCTGCAGAAAATCTGGTTTCATGAAACTTGGAGAAAAACAGAATTCAGATATTGAAGTTTTAAAATTGAGGACTGGCATTGATAATTTGCAGCCAGATGATCAAATATGTTACTATCATGAAAAATTATGGTTGGCACGGTATGAAAGTCTGCAGAAAAATTGTGCTGATCCATTTACCAGACATAAAAAGCACATCACAAGTTTAGTTAGCCAATATTTGTAAACTGATATTACACATCTGTTATTAAAAGTTAATTTAACATGTGTTGCATTTTAAAATTTTCTATTTCTAGAAATCAACAATAAAAATACACCAATTCAAATTAAAAATTGTATTTAAATCATTAAAAAATTGCTGTTATACATTACATTGTCTTTGAGAGCTTTCGGATCCTTTTTGCAGCGATTGAGAAGGGATCGCTACAAAAAGGATCCAAAAACTCATGAAAATAATGTAATGTATTGCAGCAATTTTTTAATGTTTTTAAATACTATTTTTAATTTGAATTGGTGTATTTTTATTATTGATTTTTAGACATATGTATCATTAAATTAAGATTGTAAAGATTTCAATTTCTTTATTATAAAATTTACTTACAAGAACACAATTTAACGTGCCGAAAATTTGTTAATAAATGAAAGCTTATGATTACACACAAATAAACGCCCAATAAGGACAAAACGGCTGTACCCGATTCCCGCTGTTGACAACTCAAAGGCATGTTTTTGTTTATTTATGTGCAGTCGTTGGCTTTCATCTATTAAAATTTACTTATATTCACTTAATTAAAATTAAGATTTAAATTTAATTAAACCAGAGGTGCACAACCCTGCGGCCTGGCAGTGTCAAACTTAAAATTAAATTTGAGCCTTTACATTGCTGCCAACAGAGAAATAGAAAAATCTCATAACTAGCAATAGCAACTGTCACAGACTTTACTATTGGAATGTTGGTATAAAACACAACTAGCGCATTATTTGATAATTTGAAGTTTATGTAAATTACATTTATTATTAATTATTATTATAAAGGACACTTTTAAATCATTAATTAGTAAGACATTCATGTAAATTACTGTATTATTAATAATTATTATTATAAATGACATTATCAAATCATTAATTTGTAAAGTATAGTAAGGGTTTGGGGTGGGAGAATGGAGATTGCGACGCTGTGGCCCTCCACCAGACCTTTCATAAAAATATTGGCCCTCAGACTTCTTAAGGTTGTGCTCCACTGGCCTAAACAATGTAATATGATATTACACATCTAGAATTAAATTAAATAAATTTATAACCAGTACTCCAATTTACTGCGTTTTTTGTTAATTTCTCAGAATCGCTTTACACAGTAGATGCTGGTCTGGCAGAAGAATTGAAACAAGCAACATCAGCTTCTGTTGTTTATCTGATCACTTGAAATACAACACAACAACTGTGCATGTATTCATGAAGCACTTTATTGAAGAACTCAAAATTTTACTTTCCAAGAGGAAGATTGATAAAATCATTTATTTCAGTGATGGAGCAACATCTCAGTACAAAAATTACAAGAATTTGATAAATTTGTGTTTACACACTGCAGATTTTTGCATGAATAACGAATGGCATTTTTTTGCTACATGGTAAAACTCCATGTGATGATATCGGAGGAACAACAAAATGCCTCGCTGTTAGAGCAAGTCTTCAAGCAAACTCAATATTGAGCCAAATCATTGCACCTAATTATTTGTTCAAATGGGCACAGGCAAATATAAAAGACATACTTTTCTTCTTTATTTCTTCATTTGAAATTAAATCTCAGGAAATTCTGCTGGAAAAGCATTACAGAAATGTCAAAACAGTTCCAGGAACTTGGTCACATCATGCATTTCTTGCTATTTCAGAGAACACAATTCTAATGAAAAGACTTTCATCTGATCAGTTTGGTACCTCTGTATGTTTAGCAAAAGGCTTGGATGCTTTTCTCCAAAAACTATATTGCCTTTATATATGACAATAAATGGTATGTAGGGCATATAATTCAACAGTCAGATGAAAATAACGATGTTGAAATTAACTGTACGACACCTGCAGAATCCCATTTACTTTTCTAGCCACGAGACAAAATTTGGATTCCAATTACAAATATCATCTGCGCAGTGAAAGCTCCCACTCCAACAACTCACAGTGGACAGATGTTTGAATTGGATCAGAACTGTTACAAAAAAATTTTAACGCTTATTTCAAAATGAAAATCTGTAAATATTGTATTTAATATTATATTAAAATGGATTTTCCCTACAGAGTTGTTATTAAAAGTTGACGTCATAAATAAAGTAGATTGTTGCTTCTTAAAAAAAAAACAAAACATTTCAATGTGTTTTGGTTTTTCTGCCTAAAACAGTAACTATTTCTTTTAATTTATAAAGGGAAAGGATTTTGATAGGGCTTTGAATTTTTCACTACTTTTGCATTGTATGAATATGAAACTCTGGACAGAATTTCAACTTCAAATTCAATTGTCTACATTACTAATAGTTGATCGAAAATAAGTCAAATTTGCTACTTTTCACTTTTCTGCCAATTTCAGAACCTCATATTTAAAAAAAAAAAAAAAGCTATCAGAATTGCTTAATATTTATTTTATATATCACAAAGTACTTACAGAGTTTCTGTTTAGAATTTCATACATATCCAACTTTATTCTCAAAATCTATGAAGGTTTAAAAATTCACTTTTATTTTCCGTAACATTACAAAATACCTATTTTGTAAGCCTATCTCAAAAAAACTAAAAGATTCAAACTAATTGTAATGCATTATTTATTATGAGATATATACACTCACTTCCAAAAGTTAAGCACGGAGCGGTAAAATGCGAAAAAATAGACAAATACTGCTTTCATTGACATGAAATGCTGCAAGTAAGTAGCTCTATGTTTATTCATGAAACACAACAAAGAATTACATGCAGAGAAAAACAAAATATTGAATTTTTATAACTTATAAGATGACATCATATTTGCGTCATTAACAAAATGATGTTTAAATTCAAAACAAACAATAAAAACCGACATTAATAGGGTATGTGAGCACCACTCACCTGCATACAAAGTTTACAGTGTGAGATCATGCTTGTTACGAGGTGATCAACCACCGCAGAGTCCAGTAATCACCATTCCTCCCTTAGGGCAGTTTCTAAAGCTCTAAGAGTGGCTGGAGGTGGAAAACGTCGACATACAGCACGGCCGAGGGCATCCCAAAGATTTTCAATTGGATTAAGGTCCGGCAAATAAGCCGGCCACTCCATATGCGCAATCCCCTCACTCTCCAGAAAGTCGTCAACGATGGCAGCTCTATGGCGACGTGCATTATCATCTATTAAAACGAAAGAAGGACCAACTGCTGCAGCATACAGTTTCACAATGGGGTCTAGGACTTTATCTTGATACCGTACAGCCGTCACAGAACCTCGCTTGTAGATGTGCAGGTCAATGCGATATCCCAATGAAATCCCTGCCCAGACCATGATGCTTCCACCGCGGAATGCGTGATGTTCGGTGATGTTATGGGACCGATTGCGTGTGCCTTGTTCCCTCCAGACCCTTACACGCTTATCATCAGGTTATAGGGCAAATCTGGACTCATCTGAGAACATAACATTACCCTAATCAGACATAGTCCAATTCACATGCTGGCGGCATCACTGTAATTGTGCCCCTGTGGATTGGACGGATAAAGGAACACAAACTCGTGGTACCCAGGCATTCAGACCATTCATGTGTAGCCTTTGACGAACAGTAGTGGCAGATATCGTCTTACCAATGGCCGCTACAACCATATGTGGAGGTCGATAATTGATTTCGCTTGGCTACAACAACAATATATCGATCTTCCGCGGGGGTCGTAACCCTAGGACGACCGGCCAGAAGTCTTCAGACAACTGTTTGGCTGGTTTGGAATTGTTTCCAAAATCGTGAAATGACGGAATGATGAACGCCAAAGAAACGAGCAACATCTGTTATAGATTGTCCTGCTTCAATGCCTCCGCCAGCCCTCAGAATCTTCTGGAAGCCATAGAAGCACATCTAGCTTGAAAACAAATTGTATGAATGTTCTAAACACCTTTCATCAGCACTTACATGCAACTCCTGTAACCCTTCAGAATGCCGGCTTCTTATACGCTTCTTGCATATTTCTCGTCGCGAAACCGTGATTGGCTGTTACCTATGTAATTTGCATACTTCGTTCTACCTTTGCAGCAAATTTCAGCTTCTTTAATTCAGATCTCTTACGGAAATTAACATTTTTCCTCTCCATGCTTAACTTTTGAAAGCGAGTGTAAATACAGTCGGACCTCTATTTAATGAACCTTTATTTTGCGAATTTCTCTATTTAGCGAACTTTTCTTTGGAACCAAAAAATTTTGCTAATTTCTTCGTAAAATAACTTCCAAATAGCGAAGTGCATTTTCTATTTAACGAAATTTTTTGTTGTATCTATTTTTGTTTCTCCTTGAAATGTTTTTATTATTAATATTCCCTTAGAGGAAATGAAAGAAATGTGGATACAACTGAGGAAAAAGCAAGAAATTAACGATGATGGGCTGATTGATATTATCTTTCACTTGATTTTGAAGTTGAAACCTCGGAAACACTAACTGAATTGGACATTTAGGACAGTTAATGAAAAATTTAGTGAAAAATAAAAACAATACAGCTACGAATTGCGATGAAGATTATGATGAAAATGGAAATGATCATGATGCAGAAATAAAAAAAACCTTTGTATGATGAAATGCTAAAATCATTTGAAACAAT
>JAFIDM010009631.1:196590335-196610120 GCA_023159025.1 Thereuonema tuberculata
ATCGGCATACAATTAAGGAGGCATATGGAAATAATGTAGATATGTTATTTCTAGATGAAAGGAATAAATATATTTAAAGAGAAATTTGTTCTATTCCTTTCATCTAGAAATAACGTATCTACATTATTTCCATACGCCTCCTTAATTGTATGCCGATAATTCAATATATTTAAAGTTGAGAAATCTTTTATATACAGAGGTGCTTTGGTAATCTTAGCCATGTTTTTAGAAGTGACACACACACATCACGTGACTTTTCCAGCCTCGACCCAGAGACCTTAAACATCCCCATTGAAGGAAATTTCAATTTGTTTTTTTACAAAAAGACTCTCAGCTATTATTTTGAGGCCTTTGTTTTCTTATTTTCTAATATTACTATTTATTAAATAAGTAGTTATTAATAAATTAATATTATGGCCGTAGATGAAGACAAAGAGTTCATATAACTTTTTAAACAAATATGAGCAGTGAAATTAAATCAGCAAAAATATTAAAAATAGTTTTTCCAAGCTTTTGCAATTGTAGAATTAAGTTCATTACATAGAAAGACAAATCAAGTTCACTATTACCTTAGATTTCAACTTTCATCTTCAGATATTAAAAACAAAGAAAGATATGAACAGAAAAAATTAACATGTTATGAGACATAGTTTTGGATGCAATCTAAATCACATCTGTTAAAACAGAAAAGAAAGAAAGAAAAAGGCTAATTTCAATTAATGAAATTTGGTTATTATTATAAAAATAAATGTCATTAAGTGAATGTACTTTTATTATTTTTAACTATATTTAAAACAAATTCATCTTTGGCTAGATGTTAAGCAGGCATATGAATTTTTTTCTAGTTCAGTTTAGGAAACTGACAAGAAAATAGTATTTTTCATGATTTTCTCTACAATAGTTTGGATGTTTTTGGAATCTTATATTAGTGATTTTACAGCAGTCCCTCTGAGCCTTGATTTCAAATAGTTCTTACATTCACAGTTGAAATCAAAGCACTATATATTGCAAGTGAAACATTATTTCTAAATTCAGAAACAAATAAATAATGAAAAGAGGCATAAAGGGCAAATGTGTAGATGAAATTATGCAGAAATGCTAATTACAAAATTAGATTATTCATAATTACTCTACAGTAATAAAATTATGCATTGCAGGTGGGAGTTAAATACTACCATAAAAAAACTAATAAATTACTGTTCAGATTTATTTGTCTTTCCACTACGACTGTTGTGTGAGGGTTCATAGTTTTTTGGTGGAGTCAGAGTTACACTTTATTAAGGGATTTATACATTGAAACATTTAATAACAAATCAGATAGGCCTATTAAATAGCTACCTAATTAAATTAATAAAATACAATTTTTTGTGTGTAGAAAACTTGTGAAAATTGAATAAGCCACCACACATAATTAAAAAAGAAATTAACTATATTTTACATTAAAATCGATAATACAGCTGGTTTCCTTGTGCAATTTATATGCTTTTTTAGGCTAAAAGAAGCGTGTAAATTGCCTATGTGAAACCGGTTGTGTTATTCATTTAAATGTAAAAATATAGGTTTTTTTTTTTTTTTTTTTAAATTATGTATGGTGGCTTATTCTTCAAAAGCACAATTTTATTGAAACCAGTAGAATTGGGAATCTTGTTGTAAGGTAAAACATAATTATAAATTGTTAAGATTAATAAAATCCATCCAGAATAAATGGGAATTATATAGATGCGCTAGCATTTAACAAGAAATGTTCCTGATGTTATTGGAATTAGAGCTACTACAAATAAAGGATTGTTCTGTAATAACATACATAGTAGAGGTTAGAGGTTGAGAGTTATACAAAGGTCTTTGTCTTACCTTCATGATGTACATACTCCCCTAAAATTTTCATTTGTATTAAAAAAAAAAAAGGACATTTTTTACTACTAATTTTTTAAAAGGACAAGGATTGATTTTAATGTTCTTTTTTCCAATCCTCTTTACTATTTAATTAGTGAATCTGTATTTATTACGATATTTATTAAAAAATCTAGATAAAATTAATTTTTTCTTCTTTTTTTTTTACTACACATTCCATTATACAATGATGCTGTTAACATTGTCAACTTATTTCCCACTTTTTTTGTAACATAATAACAGATTCATTTTCTTGATATTCAGTTCTGTCCAGATACTGCAAAGACTAAAGAATTTTTTATTAATGCTGCAATTAGAATAATTTATTACATAATTTTATTCTTATTTCAAGAGCAAGTGACTCCTCACATGCTCCTACAGCATCCAGAATTTGCTACATCATCTGTAATAAGAATCCTGTTTCTTTTCAACTCACAAACCAAAATAGTCTTACAGCCAAAAACGAATATAGAAAAAATTCACTGGTATTGGATTATGGAAGAGTCTTCAACTGCAAAATCAATGTTTTTCATAAATAAGCTAATTTAAAAGAACTTTTAAGAAACTTCTCTTTGACAGATTTAAAAGAGGTGTTGTTATTAGACATTAACTTCATTTCTAAGTGCTTGCTGGGAAAAAAAAAAATCAGTTGGTTGTTTGAATTAAGTTTTAATAGCTTTTTTTTTCCTCCTTGATTTATGTAGTCCATCCAACAGACAACACTAGGCTAGACTTGGTTATTCCATCTGAGCAGCATTTTTACCTGAAGGCTGCAACACCGCAGGAAAGACAGCAATGGCTTGTGGCACTTGGTAGTTCCAAAGCATGTCTCACAGCTAATAAGAAGAAAGACGGAGGTAAGTAGTAACAAACACTTGACAAAATCTCAGCAAAGCCTCAGCTAAAAGTAAGGTCAGCAGAAGTTCTCAATAAGTTTTAAGTTCAGAATTAACCTACTAGTATTGAATATAAAAGGCAGAAAAAATGATAATCTAAATTTTATCACATAGTCCATTGTGAAGGTTTCCAGAAACATTTGAAACACTACTGGGCAAGTTTATTTAGAAATAAGAATTCAGTGAAAATGAAATTATGTAAAATGCTGGGTGTACTTCTGAATTCTCCATCTCTTCTTTATAAGTTTTACTATAAAACATCACTTTAAAGAGAAAATCTTTCAATTTTTTTGAAGGAAAAACATGATCTCTACAAACATAGTTAATTAAGTTTAGTTTATGTGATTTAAAGTTCTAAAATTAGCTATCCCTAATTTAGATATGAAATGAAATGAAAATTTATAGGTGCAAATATAGTCAAGCACCTTTTTTTGTGAAATATTAAATCTGCATTCATATTCACTAAAGAAAATTAGAATAAAATTTTATAAAATATTGTGTGTGTGTGTGTGTGTGTATATATATATATATACATTAGCAAAGTAGTTTATAAAAACAAAATATTTAAGATAAATCAGATAGAATTCTTTGAAAACATAATTACAATGTTTTTGATTGTTTTTGTTTTTTAACCATCCATTGACTTTTTTTTTTTTTTAATTCAGTTAAAAATTAAATTTCAAATAATGGATGTATGTTATGGTTATAGAAGATACGGTTAACTTTTTGTCTCCTTTTTTAGGCATCTGAAAGACACCTTAAATCCTCGGTTTGTCTGTCTGTGGACACATACCCCACAATGCTTCGCAACGGCTTCTGTTAGCTCAGTTGTAGGTGGCCTGTTAGCTCAGTTGGTTAGAGCGTCGTGCTAATAACGCAAATCCCCTCATCCAACTTTTTTTTTTTTAAATCATTATTAGGAATTCACTGTATTAACAAGGTTTGAGTTAAGAATGACGATTATTCCATATAAATAGGGGTGGGTAAGATAGCATGGGGTCGCAAAGAGAATCGCGCGCGCATTTTCTAGACCACCCCGGCACAGTCTATTCTAAAGTAAAGGTGACTCAGAAGCCGTTGCGAAGCACTGTGATTGGTTTACTAATCACTATCCCTACCTTGTTTTAGCTGTATTTTAGTTATCTTTTGTAATTTGTATTAATTTTATTTAATGTTAATTTAAATTTCAGTTGAAAGCAGTCCCGATGCTCTCAAAATTAAGAAATCTGAACTGAGGCTATACTGCGATTTACTAATGCAACAGGTTCATACAGTAAAGTCCTCTGCTACACAGTCTCTGCCTCCAGATGTTGATGTGAGTTGTTTTCTGTTCTTCGTATTTAGATTTTATATATAATTCCAGATGCTATAACTTTCCTTCCTTTTATTACAAAAATATAAATTATTTTTTTGAGGAGATGACACCTGCAGGTCCTGTCCAGTGCACTGTTACAAGTGCACGTTACTGTCAACTCTTGTCATGGCATGTGGTTCCAGCCTTGCAAGAACGTGGGTGTTTAGAGACAACAGTTTCTTGCGTACTATTCAGCACTCTGTCCTGCGCTTCCAGCATGTCATCGACGCAGATGGTGGGCATATTGAACAGTCACTTTAAAAGCATTAAAATATTGCATTCCCATCGTCGGTTTATGATCTTGCAGTGCCACTTTTTCACCAGGTGGCAACTTTTTTAAGTAAATTGTTTTTTGTTTGAATTCTCTTCCCCGTGCTCTACATAGCTTATATACAAAGTTGCATTACTATCTGTGCAATAATGCGGTCTCCAGACCATGCAGAAGTGGGGAACTTTAATTATAACCACCTGGTATAATTAAACACACATAATTACAACATATCAGTTTTTCTCATTTGCATTTTGCTCTTGTCTTAATTGAAGCAAAATCCTTTTTCTTACTCCTTTTTTGTTCAAGTTACATTAATCACAGTTATTCATCAAGGCAAGATAAACTCCACAACTTCTTGTGGAGGATTTGTCCTTCCATCTATGATGGGTTAGATCAAAGAGAAATTCTCAGTAGACTTAATTTGTGGTTTAAGATAAAACAAAAAAAATTAAAATAAGGCAGTCAATGAAGATAATTAAATATTAAGTTGACTAAAACACAGTTTTACTTTTATGCCTTAATAATCAATGAATAGAACAAAATACATACAGTCAAGCTCGGTTATATTGCAATCTTTCGGATCCAAAATCTCGAAGATCGCGATCTGCCCGAGCTGTTTTTACTTCACGATGTCAAATGTCGTATACTCGAACCCTATTATCGCCCATACGATTCCAAAACGATTTAAAATGGTCATTTCGCAATTACCTACATCATTCAGAGCAATATAGATAATTTTATATCTATAAATATTTATAAATCATTACCTTTTCAACACTTTGATGAGTTATATTAGCCAAAATGGTAGTATTAAAAGAATAAAATAAACAAAATTTCTTTCATTTTTCACTGCAACAAGCTGTAACATATGAAAGCAGTAAGAATTAAAAAACATGATTCAAAGAAGAGATTACATAAAGGAACTACATTAGGATCCCATCTAGCAGAATGGGAAACTAAAAAAAAAAAAAAAAAAAAAAATTCCTTTCTGCTAGATGGGACCCCAATACAGATTCTTAGAGGTAGATGCTTTTAAATGTCTCATTCAGATAGTTTGAATACTTTGCTTTTCTTTGAAAACTGTCAAAAGCTCATTTCTTTTGAAAAACATTCTGTAGGCTAGTATCTAATTATCATGGGATAGTCTAATAATTTCCAGATGAAATGACTCATCCCTTTATAAGAAAGGAAGATGAACCTTTAATCAAATTGCTGTTGTGATTATTCAGGATCCTTAGATCTGACTCCATTCTAAGTAATATAGATATAGCTTAAAAAATTGGGATATTTTATTGACCACCTTCCACAGGAGAATCCAAGAGGTTTAACATTTCAATACCCTCATCCCAATATCAACAGTAAAAGCAATTTTATTCTTATTCTTATGCCTTTCCATAGAGTGTTTATCATCAGTCTTGGAAAATAACACATAGATCAAAACATAGAGTTTGAGGCTCTTGTTAAAATTAAGTAAATAAATAAAAAATGGAATATCAAGAGAACAGACCCACATAAACACAAAGACAGAGCTTGATAAATCAAGGAGACTTAACTGAAATTAAATTTTTCATAGATCCAAACTGAATAAGTGTTATTTCAAACAAAAGAAAAGTTTTAAGAAATGATAGTTAAATTGAATGTAATGGGGTGAGTCACTTCCAATCCATATTACCATAAAATAAATTGAAAGTAGTCTGGTGTTCTTTAAATTTAGTCTTTGAGTTAAACAAAAAGAATGAGAAGTAGTATTTTTACATTTTTATCATGTAGATGGTGGTGGTGGTGGGGGGGGGGGGGGTGTCATACCAATTTAATTAGAGTATGAAAGGACGAAAAATAACAGTTAGTGTTTTCTTACTTTTTATGGGCTATTCCAAAATGTTATAAGAGGAATCATTTCTCTTATAAATTATTTTACATGATAATTTCATACAAAAGACAAAAACATATAATGCTATTTGATTAATAATAATTCATTAATAATATCTGTGAAATCTGGAATTTAGAGGGATTCATATAAAAACATTTTTTGTTCTAATTTTTCATGGGAAATTTAGAAATTAAATGAGGCAACCAGTCTTCTGACGGCTACCTGTGATACTTTCATCAAAACACTGGAGGACTGCATGAAGTTGGCCAACGCCAATTTTACATATGAGCTTCCTCATCAACATATAACAGACTCAGCCCTGCCAACATCTCCTAGTGCAACAGCCAATTCAGCACGGAAGGTAAGTAGATAAAATCTGTTCTGTAACAATTTTTGGTGTGCAATTTATAATGTTCAATATATTTAAAGTTAATATCAAGTGCTTTCTACATTATGGTTGTTAAACAATTTACCCCCCCCCCCCCAAAAAAAAAAAAAAAAAAAAAAAACAAAAAGAAAAACAACAACCAACAACATGGTTCTTTGATTAAAAAAAAAAATCACTACAATGTGAATGAAAACAGTGCAGTCAAATTTTCAGGAATCTTAATATTTGCTTAGATTGATTTTATGTACAAACTGTAAATAGAAAGTCAGTATAGGCTCAAAAAATTGTTGTCTCAGAAAGTGATATATCAATAATGAGGTAGTTATCACTATCAGGAAATTAGCTTAACCCAGCATCAGCAGCTACATACTTGATTCTGTGACCATGCTATTTTTCTTGGTTGGATGATTTGAGGTGCTTTCCTCGTGCTCCGAAGATGCATATGCTGTAAATGTCTACAAGCAACTGACTTTTGTCAAATTTTGTAGTTGCTCACAGCATGGTTGCCATTTTTTTCCTTTCCTGGACATCATCATCTGAAGTTGCCACCTTCCTTTGAATATTGCCTTAACCTTACATGCTCTGTTTCTTTATTGCAGATCCTTTTATTGTAAGCTGAGTGTTTTGTTACTCTTTACATCTCTTGACAACAAAATCATCATTTTCATTTTTATTTTATTTAATTTTTATTTAATTATTTATTTTTCTTTATAGATGAGTAAAACACAGATACTCAGATCAAACTCTGTTGACAGGTAAGCTTTTTTTTTAATTTTTTTAAATGTCATTTTAAATGTTTGCCAAGGGAGAAAAAAAAAAAAGAAAAAGAAAAGATAACTTATTTCATCTTTATGTTTATTAGAAATAAATCAGATAAAGGCACTGACCATTTGCATTAATTCCTTGAAATGGTTTTCATGTTTGATGACACATGTAATGCAAAGCTACTTGAAAAAAAGCCATGATTTACAGACATTTTGAAAAATCAAAACAGTAAAAGAAAGAGTCGGTGTTTAAATTTTCTGTATTTACTATGTTTGAATTTAGAAATATGAAGATTAATCAAAAGATTATTTAGGAAATTAATCAATATATGCTGTATGTACTAAAGGATTTCTACGTTTTTTTCGTTTGTCTCTAATTTTATTTGTTTTGTCTTTTTGTTTTGTTTTTGTGAATGTGAAATCAGCTCGGTTGGTATTTGATAAGACCTTCAATTTAAATAACTGATAATTGAACTACATTTTGCAGAAAAGACTTGATTATCTTAAATCTAGTTTGGTGGTTGTATAGCAGAGAAGTTAACAGCATCCTTTTATTTATTTATTAATTTTTTATTTTTTGGTTGGATCAGCATGTGAAGTCAAAATTATATTGTTCATCCTATTGCCCTATTGGAGGAGATGTTGTGTGTAGCTTATTGAAATAAGTTTAATGACCTTAACAGGCCCTATTAATTTTTGACAATCAAGCATTGTATCTTAATATTTGCAAGAGTTTTAGATTTATAGAATAACTACCAACTGAATAAAAGTAAACAAGCATTGCAAATCCAGGGAAAAATATATAAATTGAAATTATATAAATTATATAAAATATATAATTGAAGATCTATGAGGGGACGCCAGAAGATAAGTTTCCCTATTTAATTGCCACCAATGTACTGAATACAGTTAGATGGTTAAGTCATTGGCCATTAGGGGTTGAACCACTAATCAAGCCGAAGTTCTGCCATTTTCCTGAATTAGGTAGTTCAGCAATGGCTACTGTACTCTGAGTGTACACAAGAAGAGATGCGATCAGTTATTTGGTTTTTATGGGCAAAAGGGACAGCACCAATGTAAATTCATTATGGACTTAAATCTGCTTATGGCCCAAATGTGATGAGACTGTTGTATGCGCGAAAATGGTGTCGTGAATTTAGTGGCAGTCGAGTTAGTTATGAACGAACAAAGGAGTGGGTGTCCTTCCACATCAGCAGATATTGTCCCTGCAATTGAGGAGGATTTGCATGCTAATCTTCACGTTTCACTTAAAGATTTGTAAGAAAAATCCCTTGTCTCCGACTGTCAAAAAATTCAAGACATCAGCAGCCCTGGGAAAATCATGGCAACTGCCTTTTTAGACTTGCATGGAGTGCTTCTGTTGGATTTCAGTCCTCATATTGCAACAATTAAAACTGTTACTTATCAAGTCACTCTCAAGAAACTGAAGACAGCTGTTCAAAAAGCCTCAAATGTCAGGCAAGGGGTTGCTGCTGTTTCATGACATTGCCTGATCACACGCAGTTCATGACACAGTGAATCTTTTAAAAAGCTGGGACTGAAAATTCTTCAGCACCCAGCCTACACATTGATCTGGCATCTTCATATTTCCATGTTTCCAACAATGGAAAAACACCTTCGTTGCAAGTGATTTCAATCAGATGATGACTCCAAGCATGCAGTGCAGAAATGGCTGCATGAACAGGTTGGCACCTTATATCAACAGGTTTTGATTCATTGCCTAGACAAGGGAGGGTGAATATGTTGAAAAATAGTGTAAGGATATATCTTTTTTAAACATGTAAGTATTTCAGTAAAAATAAAGTATTAAAAAAAGTACATTAATTGGGAACCTTATTTTCTTGCTTCCTCTTGAATCAATCATCACTTTTTTGTTCATGTGAAAAAATGTTCTCACCCATCCTCTTATCATCCTCCCTTTAGAAGTAACCAATGGTAATATCCAATGAATTTAATAAGATATTAGATATCACTGTCTTCTATAGTTATGTTTTGGCCTTTCTGTTGGAATTTACAGAAATATCAGTTTGGTTTACTTAATTTTTCATTTTGAAATAGAAATTTGTTTCTAAAATTCTTGAAAATTTTAAGATGAATTCCTTGATTCTTGAAGTATTTAATGGAAGATTTAAGCAGTTAAGCTTATTTTTTGTTGTTGGTTTTAATCCAATTTAAATTGGCATTTTCAATTTCTGCATGCTGAAATGAAATAGGTATTTCTTCTTTCTTCATATTTATTGAAGTTCTGGAAATTAATCTTAAATTACCTTTATGTAATTACCGACAGCAAATGAGGGTACCTTTAAAATACTATTTGCTGACAATTAAATGATAAGATGCAACTGCCTGCCGCCCTTAAGTGAATCTTGGTTGGGCAAGGAATATACCACGAAATTAAATAAGGACACACATAGACTCCATCTTTTGATAACATCTTCGATATTTCAACCTTCTTACCGAAGGTTTTCTTCAGGAATAAATACAAATAAACAGTATTTTCAGTTCTTCCTCTTATTTTTTTTTTATTTCTATTTATTCTTGAAGAAAACCTTCGGTAAGAAGGTTGAAATATCGAAGATGTTATCAAAAGATGGAGTCTATGTGTTTCTTTATTTAATTTTATGAAGTCTTTTGAAGATTTTGATTTAATAAAGCATGATTTAAGAAGACATTAATTTAATTTTTGCTTCTAAAAAATAAGCTAAAAAGTATATATATACTTTTATATACTTCAACAAACAAAAACTCAAACTGCTTGTTAAGATAGGTTTTCTTTGCATAAATCTCGATCATTAATTATTATCTTTATGATTGAGTTATTTAACCATAAGGTATTTTTTCTTCTCTTTCCCTTATTTTATATGCCTTTTTAATATTTTTAATGTTTTCAGTGCCATAACTTGCTATGTGTCTATAGTTTTGAAGTCTGCTTAATGCTTTGTTTGTCTGTGAAATGCCTCTTTTTACAATCAACTATGTGATCTTAAAATTTGCATTAAAGAGTATTCTTCATGGCCAGCATTTGCTTCTGGTCAGGTCAGATTGTGTATGTTTGGGGAAGTGATGTTTAATATATGTCCTGTTATTATCTTACAGACATGTTTAAGAATTTATTTAAATTTTTTAATATGGATAAAATATGCATTACTACTGAAAACAATAAAATAAAAAAGGAATTTATTAAATGCAGATTTGAAAGCAAAATATTAATATGGTGATATCTATCTTAATTTGTTTAAATTCAGTGTTATTTACTATTATTAAATATACTGTTTCTAAATTACTAGTTGATTTGCTTTAATATTAGTTAAGGAATTGATAGCTGATAGAAACACATGAATTAGTTGAATATTATTAATATAAAATTAGATTCTTAAGTTAATTTCTTTCATACTTTGATTTTTTGCTGAAATGAACCAATTAACAATTAATGTAAAGAAATAGAAGTAAGAAAAAAAAAAAAAGTTAAGAAACAGTAATCGTTAAAGGGATATAGTTTCCAATTTTCTCTGAGTCACATTTGTGTTTTATAGAAAACCCTGAAGAAAGAGAAGACTTGAATCCTAGTCTCTGTTTCTCCCCTTCATGGCTACTCTGATCTGACCTGACCAGAAATAAAAGGGAGACACGATCCGCCCACTTGCTTTGAACCAACAATCCATGGAATTTTGACATAGATGCCATTCAACCGTGAGTTCTTAAATGCTTCAATTCCTGCAGGCATAAAGAGGAGATGTTTGTTGCTGTGTATAACAAGGAAGTATAAATGATTGAAAATAATCAGATATTAACTTGGATATTAAATTATTTAATATAATTGTTCTGGCCAAATTGTTAATTTGTTGTTTTAACATTTTCTTGAATTTGATGGTTAAAAAAATATTTCTATGTAAATATTAATTATTGTATAAAAAAACACATTTACAATTATATATTTAATTATCACATTAAACTGAAGTGAATGACATAACTTCAAATAACTCATATTGATGAAAAATTGAAGCCATAACATTTATTTTTTATTTATTAATGATGTTTAATTCTAATAAGTGTTAAAGACGATATTGAATTTGTTTACATTCCAAAACTTTTTATTTAAATATAGAAGACATTAATTGCAGATGATTCTAGTCACACTCAAAGCCTTAAGTGAATTATTTACAGAACCTATACTCAGTTTCATGAAATGATATTATAGTATCTGTCATATTACAGGCATATTAGCCTGACATTAAAGATTGCTACTACAAAATAAATAATCTGAATAAAAGTGTTTTTACTTTAAATTCTACTGTAAACATTGAAACAATGGAGAAAATATGATTTAGCTGTTTAAATCTGTTAATTTTATAAAACAGTTTTCCATTACTTTGTTGTGCCTTGTTTTCTTCAGTTTTCAATTTTTTAAGCTTTCCTGAGAATCTGCTTTATTAGGTGAAGTCATTTACTTGCCTTTTCTAATTTAACTTTCTTTTTCTTTTCTTTTTTTTTATATATATATACATATATATATATTTTTATTACAATTACTTTTAAGGTTTGAAAGATTGTTGTTGACATTTATTTCTGTGGGTCATGTCTGTTGATACAGTATTACAGAAGCTTCCATTTGACTGTAAGCATTTAATAATAATTAATTTTATTTATGATTTATTGAAGTTAATTTCATGTATGTCTTAGATTTTATAAAATAAATATAAAATACACTTTACTTTTTAAAAAAAAAATGTTTTAACTGGGTGTTCTGATTAATATATATTTTTAATTATTTAGATACTTTAGATATATATCTGTAACTATTGACAATATTATCCCACCAGCCAAATGAATATTGGGGAAAAAAGAATGTAGCATAAATGTAATTTATTTTGCGGTTTATACTGTTAAAAAAAAAAAAAAAAAAAAACTTGCACTACAAGTAAGATTTTTTGCTGATAATGGACAAAATTTACAAGAGATAAAAGCTAAATAATGTATAGTAACTATGGAGTAATAAGACTTTCTAGATTTACAGCAGAAGCTTTGTTTGAAGAATTTCATTATGAAGATGGGATGCTGTTTAATAAACTTAACTTAATCTTAATGCAAATACTTGGATTTGTAAATACGTTATTAGTTAACAGTAAAAGAAGCAGTTGATCATCCAGGCTGTACAGAGTTTTTTTATAAGTGAACAGGCAAAATCATTAGTTTTACAGTATTGATGTTTAAGTTACAGGGAGAAAAAAATAAGCTAAAATGTTTTAGCAGTTGAGTAGTCTTATTTTTCAGACATTTAATTCCAAACGTATTTTGATACTAATTGGAATCTATAAAACATTATAATTAACCACTGCTTAATACATTTATAAAAAAAAGAAAAAAATTGCATTGAATGCAAAGTTTGATGTTAAGATAATATTAACAAGGAATAACTATTTTTATTCCTTTTTTTTTTAATTTTTTTTTAGTATGACATAAAATCTGTCAAGGTTAGATTAAGTTTTACAAAATATCTAAATTTTTAGCGAAACTTATATAAAGTGATTTAAACCTTCACACAGTTCTTTTTTTTTTTTTAACGTAATTTTTAAGTTTGTTTGTTTGTTTTTTTGTTTTTTTTTGAAACTATCTTTGCCTACAAATTCATACTTATTTTTAAGAAGAAGTAAGTTTTACTGAATTACCTTTTTCAGCATGTTAAGACATATCTTATTTAACTTTGCCATTTTAAAGATGGAGAAATATATTTATCATTCATTTGTGTTTATTTCAAAACTTTTGTTAAGTATTAAATAAGTTCACAGATCAAGATATGAACAATAGATCAAACAAATATGAGCACTGAAGATTTTGGATAGGAATAAAATAAATGAAACTGACTTGCTTTGATAAATCTAAAATATTATTTGAATCATCTGGAAGTATTCCTTCTCTTTGGTTGATGTTTAGCAGGCATTCCACATATTTTGTTAAAATAAAAATTCATATTTTATGAAAAATTCCGCATGACATAAGTAGCTACATCATATAATTCATACCATTTAACCTTATTTATTTTTGTTCCACTTCTCAGTCTAATTAATTAATCATAACTCTGCCTTAACCCAATAAAATATACTTGAAAACTTGCCATGGCAGTCTCTATTTTTATATAATGTTTTATTAAATTTATGTAACATAAAATTGTATTGTCCTGTACATCATCATGCAGTTGCAAACAAATAAAGTGGATGATAAATCTTGAATTTTTGTGAAACTTGTTGCTTACAGCTAATTTGTTGTAAATTGTTAGCTAGAAGTTGTGTCTTGTAACATATCACTTTTAGAATTATGACCTTTTGATGGAAAGATATTTTGTTCCTATTCTCTAAAGTTGTAGTGTGTACTTAATTTCTAAATAATGCTATATTTGGTGCCCATAGTTTGATAATATTGAAATAAAAAAAAATTATTGTCCAATTTAATGTTAGAAATAAATAGTTTTAAGAGTTAGTTTTAGAAGACAATGAAACAGCAGTGTCTTTAGTAAATTTTATTTATGAAGGAAATAATTTTGGTGATTGGTTATCATTAATTTCTGATAGGGTGATTATTAAGTTCATGTACATATTAAACAAAACTCCAATGATATGTATTTCTTTAACAACAAGAAGTAGCAGTATGAAAAATGGTATATTCATTCAAAAGCAACCATATAATCTTAAAAAAAACCTTTGTGCTGCCATATATTGACCACATCATATTACAAAGTATACCATTGACATTCTACTTTTTAAGCTTTAAAATTCTAGTATTCATGATCACTTGCACAGTAGTTGTACACAAGAATATCACTCATTTGGTGTTGGCAAACCATGCAGTTAATACTTATAAATATTAGCTCAAACTATACAGAAAATATGAAGCATGAAAATTTATATGCATCTTTTTTGTAATATTGAATGTCATCATATTTCTGTTATTTCAGAATCTGAACATAATAATGCCATCATGACCAGTTTTAGTTATAGTTAGATAAATACAATTGACTACTTGAATTGTAGGTGCATTTGTCTTTGCATTCTTTGGTCTTAACACTTTTTGCAGATAACGATTGCAGGCTTTTCATAGATTAGTTCCCATACTGCTTTATCATGTAATTCACTTACCTGGTTTCTTGAGAAATTGAAAAAGACCTTGCTGCTAAAATAAAAGAATGCATTTTAATTTTAGTTTTTTTTTTCTTTTTTAGAGTTTGCTTAGTTCAGACTCTCATTGACTGTTCTTCCTGATTGCTGCCATATTACATTGTTTGTAAATCCTTTATCTCTGTATTTGAAGAACTAGAAAGTATTTGATCAAATAGAAAGGAACAAAAATGGCAGGAGCCATAGAAACAAGTTTTGAAGGTAGAAATACAGGGAAGCTGTGGAAAATGTTCTTAGACTGTCAAGATACAGTTCATAGATATAATCCTCTTCTAATGAAAATGAAGTCAAGGATGAAATAAATAACACTTTTTAGAATGGTTAATTCATTCATAATTTACATATGCTAAATTACTGGAGTTTTGCTAAATAATGAATTTTATAGTTTGTTTTAATAATCAAATTTGAATCAAATTAATGAAGGAAATTTTAGAATTAAAATAGATACTTTAATGGAAAGAAATGCAAAATTTAATTATAAGCAATTTAATAATTTTGTTAATTAAAGGAGATATATCAGTATCAAATTTGTCCTTTCCATAATGTTCTTATCCCTCCATTTCCTATTCCCTCCACTAAATAAAATAAAGGAAAAAAGAAATCTTGCCCCCCCCCCCCCCCCAAATTATCGTTATTTTTTTATTCCTTTTTTTTTTTTTCATAATGTTCATGTTAGTTTATTGTAAATTCAGAACAGAAATTTCCTTTTCACCCTTACACACTGGAAGTGCTTTGGTGGAATCACAAGCCTAAAATGTTAGTTTATTTCATTAGCCAATTTAGATTTAAATCTAAATTTAAGTTAAATTAATGCAAATTATGCTCTGAAAATTTCTTTTCTTTTTATGTTTGGTCTGGAGTATTTGAGAAAGACAACCAGTCTTAAATTAAAATAATTTTATTAACCAACTTTTATTCATTAATTAAATAAAAGATAACCTAAAAGTGAATTTTATTGCCTTTTTTTTTTAATTTAGCAATAACTATTCAAATCTGTAAGATTAGATTTTAAGGTCATGATGAAAATATTGATGATATAATTGAACTGATGGTGGTGTTGTTATTAATGTTAACATTATTAAATTTACAAATACAAGACAATATAAATTGTGAATTGCTACTCTGATCCATCTTTAATGATATTCAGTGTTAGGTTTGTGTTGTTTGCATTACTTAATATCAAGTACTCCATTACTCTAAGGTTCCATTACTCAAAAGGTAAAAGATTCAAGACATACCATGGTAAAGACGACGGCTCTTTAGAATTCAAGCATCAAAAGGATAAGTAAAATTAAAAAGTTAATTTTAAGAAGAATTTTACTTTTGCAGAGACCATTAAGATATTTTTTTTTTTTTGGTTATTACAGTAAAAATTTCTACCTTATATTTTGCATAACAAAGAAAAACCTCCTAAATAATTTAGTTCCAACAATTCCTATTAATGTTTAGAAACATGCTTAAATACCTTTGTGCAATGAATTTCTACTCTGGAGAAATGCCTCCACAGCAAAGGAAAATTACTGTCTATTTCTAATAAATTTACATTTTTAGAATAAAGTTTCAGAAAGTGCTGTTTTTATTACGACTATTCATAATCTCTTGCAGGAATTAGTAATCTACATTTTCCTCAAAAATTTGCTGCTCTGAGTTTGGTCATACTGTTGTTGAAAAGAAAAGCAGGAAAATCTCTCAAACATCTGTTGTCGTCATTTGTTAAAAAATGATAATGATAAATAAAAATAAGGTTTATTTTGAAAAATATCTTTTTTTTTTTTTTTTTCGTTGTTTACTTGCCAGATTCATTGATTTGCAGACCTCTGTTTTCAAATACAAAGTGTATAGTCTGGACTCTAGAAGTTATGCACTTACCTCCTGAAATAAGTTCCTGAATAATAAATCAACCAAAAATTCAAAATCTTGAATTTTGTTTAATAAGAGGTTTTACTGTAGATAGCTGGTTGGAATTTCCATTGAAAATGGCTCAATTAGCAATTATTCAGGGCTAGTATTGTTTAGTAATTGTCGTGTTAATGTATATTAAAATTGTTTGTATTTGTTTATGATTAAAACGTATCAATGATTACAGTTTTATATTTAGTAATACCAAATGAATGCTGCTTTTAGTTCTTGTTTGAGATTATGTTTGAAATCCTGTGCTTTTTAGTCATCCATAATTGGATTGGACAATTCATATTTTGGATAATTGAAGTTTTATTGTGATATCATTCAATATAATATAAAAATCATAAGATAAAAATATACTGTATCTTTCCTCAGTCTTTAAAAAAATTTGTGGTAATCTCACATCAAGTGCTGCTGGTTTCTGGATCTTTACTTAAATCGTGGAAAGTTCTTTTCATCACCCTTGTTCTTGCACTTTTGAAATTCCCTTACAAAATGGTTGCTATTGAATTTCAAACTTTTGAATAGGCCCTTCTTAATATTTTTCCGATATGTTAATGGTTTTCTAGGGAAATATCTTTTTCATGGTAGCTCATCTTCATTATAGGCTGTTGGTCATTATCAGTGTGGATTGTTGATTTTAAATCCATTTTTGTTAGAAGACTTCAATAAATGTCTCTTGATTATGTTACTAACCTGCTTCATTGGCAATAATGGGATTTAATTCAACTCCTCATTTGTGATGTATTACATTTTTGCAAGTAACCAGTCTGTCTCCAGCATAGCTTTTCAAAATCAACTCCACTTGTCATGCCAATAAACACAGTCCTGTTTGAGTTTGTTTATGCATTTATAGTAAAAAACCCTTAGCATGGGGAATACATTCCTAACAAAAGGAGTACTAAATGAAACAGCAATATATGGGATCACTAAACCAAACCATTCATCGTATAAAAATACATCCCAAAGTAGGTTATTTTTAGCCATAAAACATAACTAGCCAAAAATGAACACTAATCACAAATATATGTATCTTCCATTTAAGATACATAACGAAATGATGTAATAAAGTTTATTAAGCATAGGATATCCTGAATAATACTTCTAAAGTGACATACTAGGCTTTGCGTCTTCTTCCTATCTTGGCTGTTGCCTCTTGTATCTGTTGTTGTTAGCTTTTCTTAAGCTATCTATCAGTTTGAGGAAAACTATTCAATATCATTAATTCTTGCCTGCCTGCTGGAATCGCCAATTTAAATTGTTTAAAGTGATTGTGGCTTCAAATAAATAATTAATGTACAATAACATTTTCATTATAAAATGAGTGTGTATGTATCATTTCAGGTCTAATTTGGACTGAAATTAACTTTATACTGATTGATGGAGCTAACCCAGGTTTGAGCTATTTTTGTAAAAGAAAGAGCTGCAGCTATTTATTAGAAGAAATAAAATGAACATGTATAGGTTGCTGATCACTGAGTTTTAAATAATAAATCATCACTGCACAAGACTGTGTTAACTGGGATTTTAATGTATTATCTTGTTCCATTAAGCTTAAGGATTTGTTTGTTTATATATATACACTAGCAAAATACCCTTGCTTCATCTTTTAAATTTGTCAACCTGCCAGCTATTAAACAGTCATTAGACAATCCCTCTCCCCAACAAAATGGAAGTTTCATTGTACTTAAGTCAAAAGAAATTTGAGAAAATGGAGCCACCTAAAATTTACATTGTTGTACCGCCTCCATAAATTCACAGATCTGAAAGGGTACTTTACAGTCTTTCAGTAGTTTATATGTCACAAGATATTTATTATTATATATAATATCTATCATGACATTTTGTCTAGAAATTTTATCTGAAGGAAAAACTCATACTGGATTGAATTGACATTAAAAAAATTGTCCCAAGAACTAATTAAAAATTAATGGTTGAATATTAAATTCAAATTTATTTGTAAATTGAAAATTTTGGCTCAGTTCAATGCATGGTTAAAACCATATTAATTACAATTACTTTTGATATTAAACATCTTTTCATCGATATATAATGCAACACTTTTTTGTTTTATTAATAAATACAGAGTTTAAATTTGCTTAATTCAGTAAAATATTTAGAGATGCTCGCCATTCAGAGTTGCAGTTCTATGCAGAAATTCTGTGTCCGTCTTCTATATACTTTTTTACTTTTTTTTTTTAATACAGTACTGCAAATTCGTGTTTGTCTTTTATAGTTGGGACTGTGATTATTCCTGATGGTCATATCTTTGTATCTTAAGGCAATTTCAGACATGCCATTAAAGTAAGCAATCTATGTGCCATCTATTGGCCATCAACTGGTGGCCATAAGATTGCCATCAAATTGTAGAACTTGTAATCCAATCGCAATTGTGTCTGTTTAATTGAAATTACTGACTACAGAATTGATATTTACAGACAGAGGTCATCTTTTCCCTCTGCTTTTGTAGATGCTTCCAGAAAATGCAACATTATTAATCATAATCATAACAGAATTCTGGCCTGAAAATCTGAAGTGGCAGGCTGATTGAATTCTCAAAAACATATCATCGCTGGTTGAGATTTAATGAGAATTTTGAAACTGAAAACAAATACAAAAAGATGAAAAAATGAAATACATGTTTCCTGTTTTAATTAATTAAAAACATTGTCTTTCCTGTCTTTCCTAGTCAATGCATTGAATTAATTACTTTTATATAAATCATTGTTAAATTTTCGTAAGTAAAACATATATATGACAGATATTGACAAGTGTAAATTTCCATCTGATGGAAGTTGTTATGGAAGCTTGTAAGATCTAGTTTTAAAGCTTTTTATTCATTGGCAATCTATCCTCACTTCGCTATTGGTATTGCTTACTTAAATGACACTTTTAAAATGACCTTTATACTCTAGATGTGGTTCTTGGCCTACCCAGCTCCATTTACCACAAAACTTCTTGTGCTGTCTTACAATAACTAAACATATAATTAAATACGCTTTATCCCTGTCAGGAAGTCATTGTAGCAGTTAGTGATTTGATGAGCATACCAACTAAAGAATTTATGTAGTTTTTCAATGGTTTTTGTACATGAGTGTTTTACAAACACAAAACTTATTAGACAAAAATGCATTAGACCATTGGGTTAAAAACTTATTTGAATTTAGATAGACAGGGTGTTGCAAAATTTGTGTGTAATATTCAAACCATTTGTAGGGGCATGGCTAAGGATCAATATATTCCTAATGAACCCATGTCCT
>JAFIDM010009631.1:196610520-196654830 GCA_023159025.1 Thereuonema tuberculata
TGGGAGGCCATCACACATTCAAAAGTGGTTCGCAAATAATTTTCATTTTATAAAAATCTTTTTCAATTCTTTTTAAAATGTATATTCATATTTTCTTCATTTCTACATATTCAATAAAAATGATTAGCTAATTTGTCTGTCTGTTCTGAAATCACTTACAAGCCAAAGTGAAGATAATAGTTAGAACATATTGAGTTGGTGGGATGTATGTAAGTAACTTATCGACCACAATTGACTGCTTGACTGGAAGAGCCCAAGTGAGCCATGGCCAAAAAAAAAACAAAAAAAAAGATTGAGAATAGCTGATATAGAAAACTAGCCCACTGGGATTATACAAGTCTTTACAGATCTTTCTTAAGCCTGAAGATGATAAATGAAGAATATCTTTGATATTTCATTGCATGAATTTCATTTACTGAATAATTGTTGGACCATTTTGACTGTTATTCTTTTTATTAGTTTGCTCCCTTCCCCTCCCCTATATATTTCTTTATTTTTAACATTGATAAAATTAACATTGCCTTTCTTTCTGGGACTGTGGCTTCACTTATGCTGAATTACATTGAATAAAATTATTAGTTTCTTCAGATTCACTGAAGAATAAATTCATTGTATCACTATACTTTCTGAAGTCTTTGTATAATCCTGTCAATTAGTGGTAATTGGCTATTGATAGAGGTATCTTAATAGTTATCCTCTTTTTATTGGTATTATGGCTTTTTACTAGGAGATTTAGTATTTTATTGTTAAAGAGTTTTCATCAAGTGTACAATCCATGGCCTTCAATAAGATACTCTTAATTTATGTTAATACCTTATTTTGTATTTACTTAAATTTTGTCAATCTTTTGATGCAAAACTCACTCAAAAATTTCATCATCAGTTTTTTTCTTGAGGAATTCACAGTGTAACAAATGATATGGATACTAAAAGGCACAGAATCCAACCATTAACTTTTTCAGATTTTAATTATTTAAGAGGATTTCTTACTTTTAGAAATATTTTCTCCATTTTTCTGCTCATCAAAGCTTCTCTTTTTAAAAGAATGAAGTTGACTATTCACATACACAACATGATCTCTGAATTCTTGAAAGAATTAAACTATTTGTATGTGATTTTTTTTTTTAAATCTTTGGTTAGTAAATTGATGTAATTTTACTTTTATTTTTATTCACTTCGATAAGATGACATGAAGACTGTTGGCAACTCTCAGAAATTTAAAAAGGGAAAGAAGAAAAAAGATATTTTTAGAAATAGAAAATATATATAATTTCTTGAAATATTATTTTAGTATTATCGATGGCTTAGCGCAAAAGTAGCGAATATCCATGCTTAAGCTTATGGATATTTGCTACTTTTGCGCTAAGCCATTGTTATGTTCTTATACGTTTAACTTTGTAACATTACAATAGAATATTATTCAGGTTTTTTTTTGTTTTTTTTTTGGTTGTTTGTTTTGTTTATATTTCTGTGTTCTACATGTTGTTAGATATAAATTTTATAAATAGTATTGAGACACATGAAATTATTTTCTGTTAATCTGTATGATTATTATAAGGTATTGTAATTTTATAAATGTGATATTAAAGTGACAATACAAAGTAAGATATCTGCTAAAGATGTTATTGTACCAAAGACCCTTCCATGTAAAGTAGGTGTATCGATTAGAATGAAGAATTTTGGTGCTTTTATTAATTTTCAAATAAAAAAATATAAATTGTACTACATAATTAAGGAAAGATGTTAATGTTTATTTAGTTATAACTTATGGTTTTAATTGTTATGAAAGTAATAAATGTATGTATTATAATGTCTTAACAATGTAAATAAAAGATATTTTTTACTGAAATAAACTGTTATTATTTATTTCTAAGTGTTCCATTACTGTGAAATTTGGTTTTAATGCTTTTACTTTATTCTCTTACCATCTGATTGATCACTTAGCATTGTCCATCAACTTGAACTTCATCTTCACATTGTGCAACATTTTTAGAAATAATCTCTTGTTGCCTATTAGGAGTCTTTTTTTTTTTTTTTTTTTTTTTAAGTTTTGCATTACACATCTGCAGCTTTAAGCTTATGTAATTTCTTTACATTACCATTTGTATAATGGATGATAGGAGTTCAATTCGCAGTGTATTAAATGAAAGAAATGCATTTATTTGCTTAGAAGAAGCTCTTGGTAGAGGAGTAAGCAGATAAAACTAATGTGATTGTGATATTCCAGCTTTATAAATTAAAGGATTAATTTTTTCTCAGTATGACTGACTGTATGATCTTGGTGTTGAGATATATCCTTGACTTTACATATATACTGGCTTGGTGAATTACTTAAAGTAAATTATTGAACTACTAAGTTGGAAGACAGGTAGTAATCATCTGTATATATGCTTAGTAGGTTATACTAAAAATCTGTTTCTTTTAAGTATCTTTAAATTTATCCTGTTGGTCTTTTCAGATAGTATATATGGAGAGGAAGGAAAAGAGTCATGATTACCTAATATTCAAGGGATAACCTGAATGTAACTTTACAAATATCTGTTAAAATGTTAGGTCAATCCATCTCCATCATGAGTGAATTTGAATTTATAGCAAAACAGATATTTCTTTGGTTCATATACAAATTGAACCTTACTGTGTACATAATGTCCTCATTGATGATAGAGAGTTGTTAATCTGATCAACTTTGTATGTTACAAGAAGCTTTCTGAAGAAGCTACTACATTTTTAAATTGGAATCATAAATTGTAGTTAGTTTTTGCCTCCTAAGTTCAATTTTGTCCATTCTTATGGCCAAATTTACATCCACATACTCATTCTTTTTTATATATATTAAAGATGAAGGAGTGTTACTTCACAGTTAATTATATGAGTAAGGGTTGTTAAAAAAAAATTACAAACTTACAATAACATTCAGAAGATATATGAAAATGATACTTAAAGTTTAACACAATTTCCATTATTGTACCTTAGAAATTGTTACAAGACTGAAGAGTATATTCCAGTTAGAGAAAAATTACAGGATACTAAGGTGCTTATGACCATTTCATATAATATGGACCTTCACAACAATGTCTCTTACAATGTATGAGCATATTCTAATGAGATTCTGTTATTTTAAGGAACTGCCTCAAGGTAAAAACTAAGCTTGTGAATGCAGTGAGAAGGTTAGAGACAGTATTTCTTCCTCATGGAATTGGAAGCAAATGTACTTGTCACTCCATTTGGCAGATACTTATCCTGCTCCTGTGTTGATTTGATCAGTCAGGGTGTAAGTGTAATGGTCTGATAAATAGAACTATCCCCATTGCACTGCGGATGGTAACAATATGAAATTGAGGGCTAATAAGCAATTGAGATTTGCACAACCACTCAATAATGTGCCTTTCCCAAGCCGAATAACTTCTAGTTATATATTCTTGTTAGTCTTTGATACACACATGATCATAAATAAATGGACACCATCAAATACCTATGGGAGGAATTAGAACTCTGACTTTGTTCCAGATCCCATCCCTCTTCACAACCTGCTCTGGCTACAACTCTTTGGGAAGAATGGGCTGCCATTCCTCCAGAGACGTTCAGGTACCTGCTAGAAAGTCTCTCTGGCAGAGTCATGACTGTGATAAAGGCAAAAGGTGAAAGTGTGTCACAAAGGAAGTCTGACTTCGGTTTTGAGTAGTGTCCAGATATTTTTTTATCACATAGTGTATTTCTCTTGATCACTTACTCAGTATGCATCTTCAGAGTCACTTTTACTGGACAAAACACTTATATATTACTTAGTCCATTCATGTACTGTATAGCATGCTTTCTTCTGTAACATGAAGCAGGTCATTGTAGATAAAATCAAGCTTCATGAAACCTGCTAATTGTGGAGTCAACCTGTTTCAACGACAGAAGTGACAAGCTAAATGGGCATTAGCAAATAACAAACATACAATAAAATAACAAAACTTTCAATAAACCCCGTCAGATCAAAATACAGTTGTGGTAATATTGTTCAATTAAATGTGATCAATAAGTTGATATTTGTCTGATTTGCAGTTGTTACCATTTAGAAACTCCATAATGTTTTGTGTAAACATTATTTATTTCTGAAAATTGCTCTTTACTACATAAAAGCTTGTTTTATCCCTCTGACAATCTATGGTTGTTTTCCTTTGTTTTGTCCATTTGCCTTCTTATTTTTGATGAGATTACTGAAAACGAATAGATCTCATTTTTCAGTGAGCGATGTAGCTAGGATTTTGAAAGATTTATTACCCTGTGGTGATAAGCATCATTTGCAAATGGATCAGTTATTCAATGATTTTTACAGATCTAATTCATATCGTCATTTAGTTAATTTTTCCTTGTTATCCGAAAAGAGCTATTCAAAACTGTAGTGATGAGGAATTTTGGTGTAGAAGTTAAGAGTCTAATCAATATCTAATTTGTCATTTTATACATTCAACCAAGCAGCTAACTTCAGTTAAAAAGACACTTAAATCTGTTGTGCCAGGAAAGTCATCTCATAATAGGCATGTCAGCAGGGCAATAAGAGGACTATTGTGAGAATCTCCAGATTCTTTTTCAAATTATTTCCTCTAATTTAATTCCGCTAATTCGAAAACCATGCTCAGCACACAATGACTTTTTATGGCCTGTTTAATTATTATGTTTTGCAATTATACTAGTTCCATTTGTTCTGCTTCAAATTTAAGCTCAGAAAGTTTTGTAAAATGGAAACTTAACATCATCATTTTTTACAGTAAAGCCAATAAATTTGTTATCATTTTCAGAAGATTCACTGAATAATAATAATAATAAAAAAAAAAATAGAATTTTTTTTTTTTTTAAAACCCATCTCTTTATCTCAGAATCTTGGTTACATGAATCACCACTTGGAAAAATACTTTTATATTTCAAAAATAAAAATAAATAAATAAAAATAAAATAGCTGTTGCTTTAATCAATCAAAGTTCTATGTAAATTTTCCATTTCTGATAAACATTGAATATTTTGTGGTATTTATGTTTTCTTCTAAATGTTAGGAAGTCTCAGTTACACAGGATATTAACAATATTTTTTTTAACAGCATTTCAAAGATGATTTAATATTTCATGACTATGGCCTCTGAACTCTCTCATCCTTTCAGGAGATTTCAAATTTATTTTTTTGAATTCAACTAAGGTATCTCAACCATTTTTTTATTTCCTTTAATCACTACACAAAAATAAAATGTTTTACCAATTCCAGAAGCAGACAAAAGAAGTCTTGAGTGAGCTCTTAATAAGATTTTTTTTTTTAAACAGCAAATTAGTTATTTGCTGATGATACATTGTAACCTATATTGGATTTAATTCTGAGTTTAATAATGTTGGGTCTGAGTTTTCAGAAGTGTGGATTTACATTTGATTTGATACTGTTTTGTGGATTATTTCTTCAGTGTACAGTGCCTTGTTGTTTGTTGTCCTTGTTTACCTGATAGTACAGCCAGCATGCCAATTCAGTCTTTGAAGATCCTTTAGATTATCATAAAACTTACAATTGATTTATGTGTCGAATATAAAATGTAGCTGTTCTTAAGTTACATTTTAGAATTTACTAATATCATTGAATTCCTGAGGTTAATGATTGTGATTATATTTTGATTTTTTTGTATTTTGGTGTTTTTGAAGAACTGAAATAATTGTTTACAAATTTAAAATAAAAGTTTTTTTTTTTTTTTTGCTTTTTTGCTGAATTTTACAAATCATCACAAACAGGAGCACTATTTGTTAATGGAAAAGTATTTCTGAAAGCAAAATAATTGCCTGACAATAATATCATGAATAACATAGTGATCGAGATTAATATCTCCAATATAATCAATTGTTGTGATTCCAATTTTCAATCAAGACAAATCAGAAGTGATTTTAAGCTGATATTAAATATATACCTATGCCTTGGAATCATTTGTTCCTTGATTATTTTTTTTTTAACTTGTTCTAAATAGTTCAAGTGTTTCACAAAGATTGGATTTGTATAGCACAACAGTTTCCAGATAACATTCTCAACTGAATGAATTCTTAATGCCAAAGCAGAATTGGATGTAATTCAATGAATTTTCAGAAATATTGTTGAGGATAAAAATTTAACGTGTGTGAATATAGTTATGGATGAATTTAAAAAAGCTAACACACTTGCTTAAAATATTGTTGTTAATATAAAATATTGTTTCTTCTGCTTAGGATGCATAAATACCAGTCTCTAGTCCATCACCTTGAGAAATTGACTTATATCACTTCATCCTCATAATTGATGAGATTAGCCAAAGTTGGCAGAAGAGAACTAAGGTGTTTTTTCCTTCAATTTTTTTTTTGCATTTCTAGGTCAAAATAAATGAAGGAATCAATGAGTTGTTATATAAAAAAAAAAAATGTTTGAAATGGCTTTTTTTATATTTTATTTTATAACTTTGCTTTTTTTTTTAATCTGTTGGTATTAAAGGTTGCAACATTTTGTTTTCTTGTGTGACTGAATTGTAGTTGACTCGTTTCAGTTAACTGATGTAATCAATTCCTGTCTTTTGTTAATGTTTTTTATTCACTATAAATAAGTTAACATGCGATCAGTTTCCTGTTTTTCATACCACAAATATGCTTAAGTATGAGCTCCTTGAAAACATTAAATTTAATTAAATGAATAAATAATAATAATTTCTAATAAAAATTAAGTTCTTCACCCTTTGCTGAATTTTATGATTTAATTTTTTGAAGGTCCTTGTTTCGATTTACATTTAAGTAATAAAACGAAAAGTTTTCTAAACAGGAAATGTTTTGTGATCAGAGAACTTTTTCTCTTATTTTGTTTGATTTTTTTATTTTTTTTATTTTTTATTTTTATTGTAGTCCTGTGATGAATGAAGCTGAACAAAATTTGCAACCATGGTTGGCTGATATGCCTATTCACAGGAGACGTAATCTCAGCAGTAGCAATTCAAGCAATCATTCTAGCTCACACAGTAGAACATCATCAGAAAGCACAGAGTAAGCAATTGAGGATGGGATAATTTATTGAGATATTTATTGTTTAAAATAATATTTAATAATAATAATTATTGTTATTATTAATTTTTTCTTTTTGTTTTAATACAATGCAATTTCCTCAGTTCTTCAATTTTATTTATAAATGTTTGCAAATTTGATTATAGTAATTTTTTATTTCATTTAATAGCAATTTTTTTAATATGTTTTGGAAATTTTTTCATTGAATTTTTAAAAAATAAAATTTGTTAAACACTTGCAAAGTATCGGGAAAACTTTTTAAAATGATACTCTTATTTTATTTTTTATTTTTGTTCTAAGGTAGTGTGCAGTGGGATGGTTTTAATCTGTTCAATGAGATATAAGACTTAAGATGACCCAAAGGCTACATGTTATACATTTACTTTATTTAAACCAATAAATTTTATTTTAACTATATCTAATTAAGAAGTTTATGTAGAAGTAATTAAAAAGTGATAATTAAGGGAAAAAAGAGATATATTCATTAATGCTCGATAGTTATCAAGTGTTAAATAAATGATCTCAAGAAGCATATTTTTTTTTGTAATTTGTATATATACTATTGTAAGTAAATATAAATATATATTATTTTATAGATATGTTGTTAAAATATTTTAACTTTCATTTAAATGTTTTGTAAAATATAGATTTGTTTATCAGAAGAAAGACATTCCAGAAACATACATTCCTCCTGACGTTTCTTCCCTATGTGATTCGCCTGATTTTGAAGACGAGCACAATAATAATCTTAATTTTGCTAGTGACAGTGAATTCAACGAAAAAAAGAATATAGAAAATATGGCAGAAAATCCAATTACATCAAAACCTTCTAATGGAAATATTGATGAATCCATGCCAAGAGCCATGGATACATTTTTTTCTTTGATGGAAATTAGGTAAGCAACACATGTAAGCAATAATTATTAACAATAGATTTATTAAATCATTTTAAAGTTATTTTAAATTAACTCATTTTTCATTCATAAAAAAAATCCCAATAAAGGTAACAGATTCTAGTTTCTCTTAGTAACTTAATTTCATAAATATGGTTTTGATTTTAACTTTTCATAAAGTTTAAAATTTGCTTATTGTTTCTTATTGTTATTAGTTTTCTTGGTATGAATGAACATTTGGTGGAAAATGATGAAATTCCAACATTACCTTTTCTTGGTGCTTGCCATGCACTTACAACCATATTCGGTAAGTTGATGTCCATTTATTACTTATATTTCTTATAATATTCTGTCAAGTGCCAGTATCCATCTAATATATAGAAAAAGTGTCATGCTAAGTTAAACCTGTAATGCTAATGTAATGTCAATGATTCGTTGTTTAATATTCATTCTTGTATTACTTTGTTGAAACTCGGTGATAAAGAAAAGGTGAGAAGAATTGTCCAAAGTTTGATAAAACACTTAAGACATATTATTTTTATTAATTAAAACTAGCCTGTTTCTCTCTCTATATTGTGCCTGCAATTGCAGATGCAAAATACATTAAAAGAAAGAAAAACAACAATCCTCCAAGAGGAATTATTCTGATCCCAATAATCAGAACATAGAAGGTCCAGTATGCCAAAAAAAAGTTTCAAGGAAGATGAGTATGGTATCAAATATGAATTGAAAGACCATCTGTAGATGGTCTACATGTTACATTAAATATTAGTTATGTTTCCCAACTGGCAGCATCACAGATACAAGATATCAGGATTTGTTTGGACTATTACTAACAAAGTGACTAAGATATTGGGTGTAGGTCTGCAAAGAGATATATCAATGGTAAATGTATCTACAGCAGCAAATCTGAAGTGTAGCCCCAAATTACTTTTAATAACTGCTATTAAGTATTTAGTCATAAGCATAATTTATTGTAATGAAATAAAAAAAGAATAATAATTTATCATATGGAGTGTCATGCTGTCCAATTTGTGAGACACTGCCATCAATGTTAGGTCTATACTATTAATATCAATATTAACTTCCCATTGCATTTTGAAGGTTATTCAGTCAGAAACATTTGCTATTTTACTTAAAAAAAAAAAAAAAAAAAAACCCTAAATGAAGTTAAAGTATCTGGAAGTGAAAAAAACACTAATCCTAAAAAAACAAAACAAAACCAAAAACAAAAAAAAAAAGTATCAATTTTAGTATACTAAATATATCCTAAAAAATTGTAAAGTAGCTCTGTGTACTTTAATGACTGAAAATGAAAAACATTAAAATCTAAGAATCAAAAAGACTTGAGATACAGACACTTTTGTTGATTGCGGTTTCATTAAGTCAAAACTTAATGATTTGTAAACTTGCTGAATATTTTATATGTACAAGGAGATGGCACTGCCTATACATTGCGAAAACCAATGCCCTTTTGTGAGATGAAAGTACACATGGAATACTTTAAAAATATATATAGGTTGAGGGGCCAACACTTAAGCATTTTCAAGCATATTTGACATTGTTTTCATCGATTTTAAGTATTAGCTTATTTACTTCCTGTTATCTGATTCAAAGCAAGTGTTCTAGTGGCTCAATGGCTAAGGCGTCAGACTGGAGATGTAAAGATCCAGCTTTCAGTTCTGCAATGGGAACAAGCTTTTTTTTTTTTTTAATTATTATTTATTAATTTATTTATTTATTTATTTAATTTCTTTTCACGTTGCTTTCCTTTTTTTTTCCTTTGTTTAATATAACATAAGTTTTTTTTCCTGGTTATGTTAGGAATATTAGGTAAAACAAGAATATACAATTAAAAATAAATAAAGAATATTCTTTATTTAACTTATTTTATTAGAAATATTTTAATTTATTAAATATAAACGAAGACATATAAATATGCAACTAACTGATTTTCTTTTTTTTTTAATCTTGTCTTTTTTCATTCTTATACTAATACGCTTTCTTCTGATGTTTTGTTAATATTATTAATACTAGATAAAATGTCAAGAGAAAAACGTATTAGTATAGGGAAGAAAAAAAGACAAGATTAAAAAAAAAAAAGTTGCTTATTTATATGTCTTATTTTACATTTAATAAATTAAAATATTTCTAATAAAAAAAATAAGTTTTGGAGAATATTCTTCATTTATTTCTAATCGTCTATTACTTTTTTACCTAATATTCCTAACATAACCAGGAAAAATAAAAAATAAATAATAAGACAGTAAACTCCCGATTATCCGCGGACCTCTCCAGTTTCCATTTTTTTTTACTAAACAATAAATTTCGGAATTAACAAAAAATTTTTAAAACTAGAATAAGCTAAACAATAAAAGAGGCAGATTCAGCAACATCCAAGTAGGGGGTTTTCGTGTTTCGACACAAAAAAACAAAGATAATTAACCAATTTTTTTGGTAAAAAGTAAGAAATTAAAGTAAATTAAAATAAAGTAATTGTTTATAATGTATGTACTGCCACTTTAATATAAATAAAACATGTTAAAAGCATTTTTGTGTTGATTTTCGTCCTTTTTCATCTTATTTCGGATTATCCGCGGAATTCGCTTATCCGCTATTGCCGCGCCACCCAATTCCGCAGATAATCGGGAGTCTACTGTAATTAAAAAAAAAAAATTGATAGCAGTGGGGACAAGGTCTCCAGTCTGTTGTCTTAGCCATCTTGTCACTAGAACCCTTGCTTTGAATTGGACAACAGGAAGTTAATAAGCTAATATTCAGAAATCAATGAAAACAATGTCAAATATCTCGAAAACATTTGAGTGTTGACCAGTCAACCCACATATATTTTGAAAGTAATCCATGTGTACTTTCATCTCACAAAAGGGCATTCAATTTCGCAATGTAAAGGCTGTGACCTCTCCTTGATAGTTTCATTTTATTTCTGAAAGATATTTTACCTAAACTCAGTTACGATAATCTTTAGCAGCAAAAAAAAAAAAAAATAAATAAAAAATTAACAGTTATTTGCTTGGTTGTTGTAATTGATTAATTAACCAGTTGTGATGTAATCTATTGTTAGAGAGAAGATAATCTTTCAGTTTTCCTTACAATAAAATAAAAAATCACACTGTTATAATTAAATTATAACATGAAGCACCAATGATACTTGATTGTTTGAGAAAATTAAGTCAAGAAGTTCAAGAAAACCTTAAAAATGATAAACTGCGTAAACATTTTTGTTAATATAAACTTAACTCTTAACTAATGATATTTAAAGATTAGTGCAGCACATTCCATTGATGTTTGAATATTTAAGGGGAAAAAAATAATTTAAAAAAATAAGGCAATCTTTATTTCATATTTCTAGTTTGACATTGTTAGAATCTTTGCCATGTGTATTAAGGATTGCTTACAGTGAATCCATTGCTTGTGACTTTCTTATGGTATACATCCGAAATATTTTTGATTTCTTTTGTAGTGGGTCACATTTTTAAGGCACAGCATATATACACATACTAAAAATATGGAGGGTTGATTCACGTTATTTCGTCGATTCCAAGGGCACGCACTTATCTGGCACGTGCACATGATGCAGCATTGTTGAGTTCGAATCAGAGGTCATAAGCCTGTAGTTGATTATCTGGTAGCTGGAATTGTGTTGTATTCTAAATATGCTGCCAAAATCCCAAATTGGTGGGAGGGGTACATAGTTGCCCTTTCTGATGCTAAATATACCGCTTCAAAAATTGTGGACATGTGCAGACACCGAAATTTTCATGCTTACAAGTCTACTATCAACTTGGTAATAGCAGAAAGTCGTATGAAGCCCATCAGCCAAGAGCGGGGTAAGCACAGACCTAAAAACAACACCCACGACCGGCAGCAACTCCTAACGTTATTAATAAAGTGATGGCTATGGTTGTCGGCGAGAACCTTAGTACCCAAAGGGCAGTTGCCCAGGCTGAGTTTCTCAGCCAAAGGTTGCATAAATGATTAGATGTGATCTGCAATTAGAAAAGCATCATAAAGCTCGCGTTCATCGCCTACTTCCTCAACACATTGCTGAAAGGAAGACCAACAGCTGAAAGCTTTATGAGCACCACTTATCGGGAGAAAAATGGAAGTACGTCACTATTTTGGACAAGGATCTACCTTAGTGATACCAAGAAGCCAAGGGCAATATTTTATTACCCTTTTGATGCCAAAGGACGATCCGAGTGGTACCGTGAATGCAAAGAAAACTTTTCGAGAGGATTCATAATTGTTGTGGGTTACAGCTACAGAGGAAGGTTGCTGCTGAGGAAGGTATCTGGAAAGGTCAAGATTAATGCTGCCTTTTACTGAGAGCATGTCCTGGAACCCTTGTATCGTGACGATATTCTCGCATTGTACGGCAGTAACAAAAGGAAAGTGTGGATTCATCAGGACAAGATGTAGAGCCGTACAGCTAGAGCGACCCAGCTGTACATGGCCAAAATGGCGACTGAAAACGGAATACGAGCAATTCCATACTGTATGATTCCTTCAAAATCCCCCGGTGCATCTCCAATGGACTTCTGCGGGTTCAGATTATTTAAATGGGCTCTGGGAACACAATGACCGAAAACAGAAGGGCTTTGGAAAGCTTGCAAAGAGGTATGGAACAAGTTCCCTCTCGTGTACCTCCAATGCAGCCTTCTTCAATGGAAACTGTGATGCAGAGGCATTGCCAGAATTCAGGGGCATCCCATTGAACATAACTGGTGGTGGAGAAAAGGATTCTGCTAAGTCTATGACATGATCAAAATCGACGGAATAAACATGAATCAATCCTCCGTAAACATTGTCTTATTACATGTATGATTAAATAAAAATAAGAGTATTAATATGAATGTCCAAACTTATGATCATTGTACCAAGATTCATTGAAGTATCAGTACTAATAGAAAAACCAATAATTTCATTCTTTCTGAATTTAATTTTTTTAGATGTTCTAGGATCCCCAGCCTTTATACCAGTAAAAATGGATCTTCTTGGAAATATTAAAGTAAGTTTTAATTTAAAAATTAATTAATGCAGACTGTAAATAAATACATTGGAATCTTGTTGAGACTTATCATTTAAACTGTAAAGCAGAATTTTCTAATATAAATTTGATCATATCTCTTGTTTAAAAAAAAATAAAATTAAAAAAACGATGTAGAATTTTGAAGTTTAAGTTCCCTTATCCTAATTTTACATATTAAGTAAAACTGTAGTGAAATTTTCTTGTACATTGCATACTGACATCATCTTCATGGAATATTATTTGGAAAACTAGCCATTAAGAACAATCAATCCTTGAAACAAAAATTAAAATTACGCTAATACTTATTTAGTAAGATGAGGGGCCCCAAAGGTTTTTAATATCTGAAGAACAGGAATAAAGAGCTGACATAGACAGAGGGACAAGGCAGTGCACAGATTACATAGAGGTTATTACATTATATGATAAGCTTGTTGCCCACCTGATTCTATCGAACAAGTGACCCTTCCAGTCTCATTGATTGGATCCTTAAGACAGTAATGATCCTTAGGATACATTAAGTGAGCCAGAGGACCCACATCCACCCACTATAATGAACATGAAAAAGCATTCCAAAACAAAAGATGCTGCCCACTCTTACATTGTCACTAATTTCCATGCCCCCAATTTCTACAATACCCATAGATCACTACAAAAAAACTCATAGTTTTCTGTCACACATAGGATAATCTGATTAAAAGGTTATATTCCTATAACCATTGGGCAAAATGCCCTGTCATTGTATGTAACCTTTATGTAATCTGAACATTACCCTTCCCTCTGTTTGAGTCATCCCTTTGTTCCTGTCCTTTAAGTATGAGATTCGCCCAGGATCTTGAAATGTTGGACCTCTCATCTTAGCTAAAGAACAAATGTATCATCTACAGTAAACTCCCGATTATCCGCGGAATTGGGTGGCATGGCAACTGCGGATAAGCAAATTCTGCAGATAATCTGAAATAGGACGAAAATCAACACAAAAATGCTTTTAACATGTTTTATTTATATTAAAATGGCAATACATACAGTTACAATACATACATTAAAAGCAATTATTTTATTTTAAATTATTTATTTATTTTTAAATGTTATTCTTACGGGATGCTGTGCCGGCGTGGTTGTGCGGTCTCAGGCGACAGTCTGCTGTGAGGCCAGTGTGCCGGTGCCCGGGTTCAAATCCCGGTCGTGAGCATGGATGTTTCAATTTCCTTTCCTGTGTTGTCAGCCTCTTCTTCACTTTCTCTTCGGTCTGACGTCATTCCATAATGGCGTCTTGGAGAAGGCAACGGGAATCCACTCCAGTATCTGTTCCCAAGAATAAGTTACAGGTTCTCCTGGGGATCGCCCTCCGGGGGTCATTAGGGTTCTACAATCTTCGCATTGTACTACCCTAGTAGTAGTATTACGGGAAGGCTATCCTGTAATTTAGTAACCTGCCGGCCAAAGCTTTGCCCACAAGGTCAATCTTTAAATTGTTTGTCTGTAATTGTCTTCACTTACTTAGTTAGCCTCTTTTATTGTTTACCTTATTTTATATTTAATTTTCTTTTTTAATTCCGTAATTTATTGTACATTAAAAATAAGTTGAAACAGGAGAGATCCGCAGATAAACCATCCGCAGATAATCAGGAGTTTACTGTATTTTTATTTTTCTGTTTCACCTGGGGACTTTAAGCCCATTGCTAGCCTTGAAATAATTTGCTGGAAAAAGTTTTTTAATACATTTTTTTTCTCTAAAATACACACATTCCTATTAACAGTTTTATTCAATTTGATTCAATTTTTATTCAATTCTCTACCTTTCTTTTTTTTTTCTTTCATGAATTATTTAGAAGGTTAGACAAAAGTATGATTCGGATCCTGAAAAGTTTTCAACTTTACAGAAAATTGTTCATCAAGAAATAAGCACAGGCAGTACAAGTATGAGAAATTCAGCAACAGATGCATTACTATGGCTAAAACGGTAAGTGTAACATAGTAATTAGGAAAGTAATAGCAATTGCAAATACTAATAGACATTAAACGAATAAGGATTTGTTTAGCAAATATAATAAATATACTTATTATTAGCAATTATTATTTACAAAGGGCAGTATAATGACAACATTTTCAGTGATTCGAGACATTTTCCTTCTTTCTTTTTTTTTTTTTCCTGTTTTATACTGATTTTATGGTGCATAAATTCAGCTGTAATAGAACTTTTAATCAGTGATTTGTTGTCATTGATGTAATATGAACGACTAGAAGTGGACATGACTTATTTTGAAAAACATAAATTAAGTATAGTCTTGAAATCAGAAAATGATTAAGCAGTAGATGCAAATGATAAATAGCTTGTTTTTAAATTATAATGTCAGTGATACAATAATTTTTCTTGTATAGCAGATGAGGGAATTAAATTTTGAAAGACTTACACTATCCATTTTTTATTAGAATTATACAATAACTACTCACACAGGAAGAGGTTTGAGATGAAGGGATTAACAGTTTTGGTGGATAAGGGGTGAGCTGTCTTCCCATCACATCTCCCTTGGAGAACAAATATTTTGTCACAGATTAACTAGAAATGTCTTATCTCTAGGATTAGCGGATTTTTTCCAGGATATATCAAAACTTTGTGTTAAGGAGAAACTCTTTGGACTGTTAGCCAATATAACCTTCCAAGTGAGGGTGGATTTTGGAATTTCAACCTGACTTAAATCCTAAGGAATTCCTCCACTCAATGGCAAAGCTCTCGACTACCTGACTTATGTGAATTCGTCCGCACTATGCACAGTGAATTACAAACATTTGCTGCTGTTGTTATTACATGCTGTAGTTTCCAATTACTTAGATAGATAGACTAAAAAATAAATTAATACTATCTATATATATATATAATTATAGTTATAAATTTATTATATATAAAAAGAAAAGTTTTTCTGACTAGATACATATTTGAATACTTATTTTATGAAAGTATCAAATAAAAATAGATTTATAAATTTGAAGAAAGATAATATAAAAAGATCACACAAACAGTGAATCCTTTTGTGTGAGATCAGTTTTATTGTTTGTTCAATAAAGAATTGTTCTTTAATAACAGTTTACCATGATCTCCACATTTAATAACTTAAATTAATTAATGCAGATTATTTTTAGTGACCATTTATTTAATTAAGACTTTCGTAATTGAAGAAGGAATTGACTATCAATTTATGTAAATGAAGATTAAATTCTTACCCTACTTGAGTGGAATTAGGGTAAGAATTATTAGTGAAAACATGTTATATTTAGGAAACTTACATTAATTGTAGTAATTTTCTCTTGTTACACAGATGAGATTATCAGTTTCACAATTGTCTTAAATTAATAGCACTAGAACTTTCAAATACATTGTACCACTCAGAATTTCACCTAATTTCTTCTTCTGAGAATTCTGTGAATCTTTTGCCATCGGAAACGCGCACAGGAATATCCACAGCTGATTAGCAGCATTATATCACTATGTAATTGTAGTTCTTTGCACTAAGTGAGATTTTATTGCTATTATTGATAACACTAATACAACTAGGCTTATATAACATTCTCAGTGATGGGCTTTGTCATCGCAAATTTGTCCCTAGTTTACCAAGAACACACTAAGAACAAATACTTGTTTGTTGACTTGGTAATCAAATCACAACTCTTAAGAGCATTTCCACATCTCCAAACCTAATATTTTAATTACTGCAAATTATCATTACTGAGAAACACACACCAACTTGCTTGGTTGTTTACTGCTTTTCTTTCATTTTCCTATAACACCCAGGCAACCATAGCAACTAACACTTCCATTTCAGCATGTCCATTGTTGCTACCTGGTATCACAAGTGATAATTAAGAATGAATCACACATTACATTATTATTGGAACCTAAACCACTTTTTTGTCCACAGTAATAATGCACTATTATTTATTTATTTATTTATTTATTTATTTATTTATTTATTTATTTATTTATCAAGTTATGTAACATTCTCACTATCTATCAGTTTCTTTGTGTGTGTGTGTGTGTTTTTTTTTTTTATTAAGGAAATATGCTTCACCAGAATAAGAAAAGAAAAAAATTCATGTTGCAATTCCATGAAACTTGTTTATGAATATCAAATATAAAAATAACTATAACAGTTGAAGAAATTAATTCTGCTATCAGTATGGGGCTGTCTATAAGTCATGTAGTTTTTTGTTTGTCCTCCCCTCCCACATCCAGGGGCGGATTTAAAGCTTTGCATGGGGGAGGGGGGAAATCATCATTCTGAGGGGTCTGGTGGATATGGAATACCCTGCTAGCACAGTGGGGTCCAGGGACTCTCCACCAGATAAGTTTGAAAATTTGAACCTTAAAAGATATATTTTTAGGCTATGTTTTGATGTAAAAAATAATTTTATTTTAACTGAAAACCCAATATTAAACAATGGCGTATTGGGTTTTTTTCAATTAATAATAATTGACACACTATTCTTTTAAGGATTGCAGAAATAAAAAACAAAACAACAAAAAAAAAAACAGAAATCACATTGAACATAAACAACAATAGGTGGGACCAAATTGTTTACCAAATGACATCCTGGAACGGCTGTTTCATGCTTGCTAGTGTTCATCAATCACGAGCAGTCAGCAGTAAACAACGAGGTCTCCGTACTGAGGCTATTAAGAATGATCGTCAGAAGCGCAGTGGTATCTTAAAAGAAAAAATGAACAATCGTTATTTACTGGTGACTGCTCCTGCTGATGATCGCCAAAGAGCGTGAAACAGCTGTTTCAGGATGTTACTTGTTACACACTTTGGTCTCACCCATTGTTGTTTATTAATAATTCAATGAAAAATTGAATTTTTTGTGGTTTAAAAAAATTCATTGAAGCCGGTGCACTGCTGGCACATGAATTTTCTTACTAAATTTTCATTAGTGAGTTTTTTATTCATTTTTTCTTTTGAGGCACCACTTCGCTTCCGACGATCATTCATATTAGCCTCAGTACGGAGACCTTGTTATTTACTGGTGACTGCTCCTGGCTGATGATCACCAAAGAGTGTGAAACAGCTGTTCCAGGATATCATTTGGTAAACATTTTGCTAACATCGTCCACTGTCTCCCTCAGATTTGGAAGAAGATTATTCAACTGGCCAATGATTATATTGATGGACAGTGATGTTCACTTCATATCTAATTATCAACACTTGTCTTTTATAAACCTGTTGCCACTACTTTTCAATCAACCCTCATATTAAATCTATAGATTGTTATATATTCATTAAAATCACATAAAAAGCTGATGATTTATGTCCTTCATGTTTCACTTTTTTAGATATTTTTCAGTCGAGCATTCTTTTATCTTCATCATGTCAATCTATCTGTCTATATGAAACATTTTAAAGAAATTTTAGTTTATATCAATTGCTTTTCATAGCAGCTGAGAGCTTCCCCTCCCTTTAGCTGTGAATATAGATCAGATAAAATATGGTATCCAAAGGCTGCTGCCTGATAGACATTAATATTCATGATGACAATTTCAATTGCTAATAAAAAGCTGGCGTTTAACATGCATTTCAGACACACAGGTATAGTCATCCCTTCAGAAAAGTCAGCCCCCCCCCCCCTCCAAAAAATTCACCCCCCCCCCCCCTTGAAAAATCCTGGATGAATGTGAAGGTGTGGGTTCTATTAAAATGGTGCATTTGAATTTCTCACCCCCAAAAAATTAAAATTATTTTAATGTGCGTTTTCTTTTGACATCTCATTAACAAGTGAAAATAAATTTCACATAACAACATCAGTCAAGATAAAAATTAAAAATTTATAAAACATTAAAATTACAAACAAGGAAGCTTTTGCATTCCTTTGCGGCAATGCTTCATCATTCTGAAGAGATTTGGTTTTAACAAATTATGTTTTATATGCAATTTCTCATTTCATGTAAACTGCCTTGACGTTGCAGTCAGTCTTTATTGGTGCTTCATATGTGCCCTCTATTGGAGTTGCCTGGAATTCGGTGAAGCCATGCTGATTGGTGTATTTCCTTTTCCTTTTGTTGTCATAATTGTTTCATTATCTGGATTCCTATGACTGTTCTATGTCCTACGAATCTAGATAATAGACAATCATGACAACAAAAGGAAAAAGAAATACACCAATCAACAAGGTGTCACTGAATTCCAGACAACTCCAATAGGGGACGCATATGAAGTACCAATAAACGACTGACTGCAACGTCAAGGCAGTTTACATAAAATGAGAAATTATTACATAATAATGAGCATAATTTGTAAAACTAAAATATCTTCAGGCTGATGAAGCATTGCCACAAAGGAATGCGAAAGCTCCCTTGTTTGTATGTTTAATGTTTTATAAATCCATCAGTCAGCACTAGCGACTGTGACTTAAGTAACATGGCTGACTTGATCTTCATAAAGTCATTGTGAATTTTATGCAGTGATGTTTTTTTGGGTTATGATGGTGGTCTAGCCAAAAAGACATTATTGATATTCATATTTAACACCGTCTTTGGAAAACTGAAATATTTCATAGTTAAAACATCATGAGATTTTGTGTTTGTTAATGACTTCATGAATTGTAACCTGCATTTGATTAATCATACTGCCAATCTGTGATATGTTCTTCCAATTTGCTACGATGCCTTTCTGAAATGGTATGCAAATTCAAATGTGTTATTATTGCTACTTCTGCAGATATCTAAATTTATATAATGCTGTACAATGCACATCATTTTTGCAACATAGCAATGCTCACAACTTGTGGCATATTTGATTGTTTTAACATTGTGGTGCCTTTATATTTGTAAATATAAATTCATAAATATTGATTAATATTCATACTAAAACAATTGCAAAAAAAAAAAAAAAGGTATTAGTTTTGTTTTTTTCATCAAATTTTACATTTATGTTGCATCCTGAACATTAAAAACTAGCAAATAGCTCATCATTATTTGGTTCAATTAACAATCACAAATGACTTGTACTTTTTTTTAAAAAAAATAAAGAAAATTTTCTTTAAATATTTTTCAGGGGCTTGGAATTTGTCCAGAATTTCCTGGCATTGTTTTTTGAGGGTAAGCTTGATCTGTCCAGTTGTGCTTCAGAAGCATATTGTAAAACCCTCAAACAGTATCACGGATTGGTATTGAGGGGAGTTTTTGCAGTAAGTAAATTTTGCTTTTATTATCTTAATCAGGAATGGGAAAATTAGTTTTAAAAGTAACTGAGTTATAATTAAATTATTACTCTCCCAAAATAGCAACTGAGTTGCAATACTGTTACTTTTTTTTTTTTTAATTTTTTGTTAATTTTTAATTAACAAAAGGAAAAAGCTCCCAGTTGAAAAACAAAACAAAAAAATCATTGTGCAATTTCTTCAGGATCAGAGTGATTTGATTGCCCCACCAATGCAGCATGCAATGCTCTAGATAAGGTATCGCTGTAAATCTTTCAAAGCCTTTTGTGAGATAGTGAAAATACTAATTAAAAAAAAAAGAACACATTTTTGTTATTCCGTTACTTGATAAGAGTAAATCAGTTACAGTTACTCTATTATAGTAGTAATGGTATTACTGAACATTACTCATAAAAGTAGCTGTTACTTGTAACTATTACTAATAATGTATTACTTACCATCCCTGGTTGAAATATTTAAAAAAAAAAAACATTATAATTGATGTATTTGTCATTAAGGACAGAATACAAACATTACAAAAGTATTTTAATTATATAGAATGACTTTGTTTCTATAGAGAGCATCACTCAGTGAAGCTCTAAACATTTATTATTATTAAAATGGCTGCTGATGGCAAAGGTGGTTTCATTTTATCATTAGGTAAGGCCAACACTACCAAGCTGAGAAGATTGGCCCGAACAGTTAATTGTATATAAATAAAGTGAATAATAACAATTGGTATCCCAAAATCTGAGCTACTGAATAACAGTGCCTTATCATTGAATGTAAAAATGTATGTTGTTTACTTCAATTAAAGTCTTGATTTGTTTTTTTTTTTAAGTTTGTATCACATGCTTACAAAAAATATTGCATCATGTCTTTATTTCAGTTAATTAAATTGTATGACAGACTTGAATTAAGGAAAAAAAATATACTTTAAGAATTGCAGATTTACCAAAATTTTAATGCTTCCATTTTGGGCAGATTTATATGCTTTTTTTAAATAATTTTTAACTAATGAAAATAACGTAGTTTTGATTTTAATTAAAGTTTGTGAACTCAGTTAATAATTTAAAGAAAAACCTTTATTACAAATTGATTTGAAATTTACTATCTTTACATGAGCTAAAGACTAGTTTTGAGTGAAAGAAACATTGATTTTATAGTTATTATATACATTTTTATATATGTTACACCGAATCCGTGAAATTGCCTATTGCGTGAAATCGGCAAAAAATTGCCGAATTCATGAAAAGTGCAAGCCCGTTGCTTTATTCATGAAATGGGCAAATTAGCTGCCGAATGCGTGCAATGAGCAGTAAGTGTATGGAATTCTTAAATTGTCATTTTGACAGTTGCAGAAGTAATTTTGAAACGGATGTCGAATTTAACTTGAATCTGTATTAAGATGCATGGATTTGGGTTGTGTCATAACTTGGACATTTTTATTTATTTGCTGAATGCGTTTTAGTAAATTTAAATATTATAATATATAATTTGATGTATTTAATTTTCAAGTCAAAAAGGTTACAAATATCAACACCTTTTTAATCTAGCTATCTTTATTTAACAAACCTTTAAAAATACAATATACAAATACAGTGCTATCAATCGGTTCTCGGTTACAAATATCCATGCCTCTTTTGAAATTTCTTTATTTAACATATCATTTAAAAATACAAATCAAATTCAATTTAACACATGAAAATGTTTCTAAGTTTCCGGAATCCTTGTTATGAATCGGATGAAGCACGACGGTGAAAGTCTGTATATGTTCAAAGAAACTAGCAATCGAAGAAACTAAACAACTAGTGCGCCTGCGCAGTGCAGTGCGCCGTAACATATTGAAAATCGACCATTTCCATACGATGATGTCGCACGATGCAAATCGTGAAAATTTATACGATGATTACGCACGATGCAAATCGTGAAACTACCTTTTAATAAAATTAGTTTTAAGGTGTCGTTTTTCTTTCTATTTTCTTTCAATTCTACGTCCTTTAACTGGACGTTTTGCTCAAGTAAACGGTTAGTTGCAAAAAACACCACTGGAGCACCACTGTGTACTTTGCTCAATGCATGAAAAAAGCAAGAACATTGTTGCTCAGTGCACGCATTCGGCAGCTAATTTGCCTATTTCATGAATAAAGCAACGAGCTTGCACTTTTCATGAATTCGGCAATTTTTTGCCAATTTCACGCAATAGGCAATTTCACGGATTCGATGTAACAAATTAACATACATGAATGCTTGTAGATATTAATGAAATAAAAATTTTAATTTGAGTAATCATTCCTCTTATCCTAAAAAAAAAATCTCAAAATGTCTACTATTTAATTAAACAAGTAGCTCCTCATTAGTAAAGAATACTTTTGGTTCTATAAGGCATACATTGAGTCCATATTGTAAAGTTATCTACTGTATGTTTTGAATTTACAAGGATTTGCAGTAGAGTGATACCTCGGGTTACGAACAACTCAGGTCATGAACATTTCGGATTACGAACAACAACTTCGAAAAATTTTTGTCTCTGGTAACGAACAGTGCCTCGGGTTACGAACGAAAGTGAGAGAGAGAGAGCAAGGTTTTACGTTGGAGACAAACGAAGGCCACACAGTTCCAACATTGCTTAGCGCTAGCCTAGTAGCCTAGTTTTGTACGTGTGCGCAGCTTCGCTTTCATTGACCTTACTACATCGCAGTAAAAGATTTCTTAGCAGTGGCACTGTGTTCAGTTTATCTCTCTCATTATTTTTCTTGTTAATTCAATTGTTAACCCATCAATTATGAGTTCGAAGAACAGTAGTGGTTCTATGAAGCAGAAACATATAACAGTGGAGGTAAAGAAAGAAATAATTATGAAACATGAAAATGGCGTTCGTGTGTGAAACATCGCTAATAAGTACAGCATAGCAAAATCAACTATCTCCACTGGGAAAAACGATAGACTAAATCTTTTTTTATTTTACATTTAATTTATTTAGCTGTTTTTTTTTTTCTCTTTATTTAATATGTGAAGTACATGTATTCTTTGCGTTTTGTCAGGTAAACGACCGGATGTTAATAAAAAGAAACGATTCTTTCATCTTGAAACAGATTGTCTATTTCATTGATTTCAATGTTTCGGGATACGAACGTTTCAGGTTACGAACCGAGTTCTGGAACGAATTAAGTTCGTAAACTGAGGTACCACTGTATTTTTGGAAATTTCCTAAACATAATAAGACATTCTTTAAGATTTTTATCAAATGATGAATGCTATTCTTTATATGTATCAAACAAAGTAATTATTATTTGAAGTTAATAATTTATTTCCTATTGTTGGTATTTAGGTAGCTGCCAAAGCTATTCCTTATCGACAGGAGTTTGTTGTAGCGCTCGGTCCTTCTCCAGAAATGGAAGATCATCCATTACTAGAAAAGCAAGTGGTGCATGATGGAACAATGTACATTAATGCACTGGATAAAATTGTGAAAATTATTCATCACTTTTATGATGAGCATGATTTGGATAAGCAAGGTGTTGTCTAAATTCTTCAGGTTTTTATTATTTGTAATATTATAATTACTATTCTTACACTTTTAAATTTAAAACAGGTTGATTGTAATTTACCCATTTTCCATCTCACCCTTCTGTAAATAATGTACCTAAGAATGCACTTGATCTTGTATATAGCAATAATTAAATAGTCTCTGTTAAAGAAGAGTATGTAAATAATTATAGCAGTCGTTGCACTTATTAATAAACTTATTTGGGTTTGAATGAAAAAAGACAATTTCCTGTTGGCCATTATGATATTGAGTTTCTTTTGCTGAAGCAGTTGTATTCAGGGACTTAACTGGTAATTACCAATTACTAAATTTAATTTTTTTAAAATTATTTTACTACCACATCAATGGTGTTGTCAGTCTCAGTTCTAAACAATCAATACTGAATCCATCCATTAGTTATTTTTTATTTCTATTTTTTTTGGACATACATTTCCCTTGTTTACAAAGTGATATATTTATCTTAAGCAGGAAATGGATCTTTAGAATGGAAGTTTATCAAAAACGGAAGTGACTTTTGAATTAGAGTCTGCACAATTATCTGAATACAGAGTAATGCTCTTTTATTGAGAAAATAAAACAGTTCAGTTCAGAAAGCTGAATAAATTCAGTTTTTATATAAAATCATATCATTCTTCATTTCAGTCTCCTAATTCACTGTTTCATAACATCTAATTTGAATCAAACTAGAATAATTCTTCATTTTAATTTAGAAAGTTTTCCAATCCATCATAATGAATAATTCCAAAGTGAATTTTGTATTCAAAGCAGTTGCAGATAAATAAACATGAAGTAGTTTTAGTTTTCTCTGCTTTTTTTAAAAATTGATATATATATATATATATATACATTTTTTAATAATGTGGCTACCTTTGACATCTGCAGATTAAACTGTCATTTCATGCTAGAAACAGTTGGAAAACAAAGCTTATTGTTGTGACTTATGCCACATTAGAATTTATTTATATTTGCTATGAATGAGGTCGTTTTACATAAGAATTCCTAATATATTTACAATAATTTTATTGTGGTTTTATTTTAGTGCTTTTATAAAAGTTACTAAACAGTTAACTTAGAAAAACACTTGAAAATAGCGTATTTATATTTTATAAAATACAAACAAAATAACTGAACTATTTATTTATTAAAATTCTGTTGATATATATATATGTTTATATATCATATGAATAGATTTTAATATAAATTATTTGTAAGAAAATATTGTTTTATACTATATTTTAAATTATAAAATTAATTAAAATTTATTATATATATTGTATTGTAGATATTTGTATATACATATATTTATTTTAAAAGTTCTGTTTCAATAAAACTGTGTTAGAATTCAGTTTTACGAAAGATTGCAGTTAACTTTTAATTGCAATTAAACAAAACAAAAATTATTATTATTATTATTATTTGATGTTTACTATATTGTATTCATTTTCTTCAAAAACAATGTCATTCGTACAATTTTTTTCTCCCTTTTGTCAAAATAATAGATTTTCTGTCTGGAATCCATTCTAACTGAATGCAACAGAAACTTGAATAATAACCACACACACACACACACATATATAATATATCAAAGTTATATGTAAGATACTATCAGAAGCGTAACTAGAGAATTTTTCTGGGGGGGACCAAGCCCTTTGTGTTTGGGGAAAAAAGTGGAGAAATTTAAAATTTAAACTTGTACCTTCGAATAATTGCATTCTTATTGTTGCAAATAATACATACAATGCCAATAAGTTAAAAAATATTTTATTTAATTTATTTTTATATTTAAAATACAAAATCTTTTACACTACTATGTATTTTTTCTGGGGGGGCCGGGCCCCCCTAGTTATGCCAATCGATGCTATAGAAAGGCTTTATGTTGATAAGAAAAGTTTTTCTTTCTTTCCTTGTGTAGGTGTGGGAAGCAGTGTCACTAAGTGAGAGAGTTAATACACCTAATCTTTTATTATTCTTTTTTTTTTAGTAGTTATAACACCGGATTACCTGTTTACTTATATATTTTTTGCTTTATTTTTAAGATTTTTGTTTCGAAAACATTGTAAAATTATTTAAATTTTACACGTTTCATTGAGTTGTATTCTAATTAAAACTTTTTGAAATGCTTTAAGCTAAAATAATAATAATAATGATAATAATAATTAATTTATTTGTCATGTTAGTGATAATTTGAAGACAAATTATGTCATTAAGATAGTTTTAAATCCCAACCTTATTGTATGTATATGTTTGGTTTTCCCATCTACTTGATTTTTTTTTTTTTTTTTTTTTTTTGAATCTTAAGATTTATTTTTGATCTTTGATTCATAAAGCTGTCCTTATTTGAAACTAATGTTAGTTTTGTTTTATTTGCTTTTATTCTTAGTTTGTTTTATTACTTGAAATGACTTTTTCTCTTGCTACAAATAATAATTAGCAACACTAATGACTAATTAGAAATTAAGACAAATCCAGAACTTTCTAGCAGAAATATAATAAGTAGTGCTCTGGATGGTATGGTATATGGTAATTAAAGGATGCTGTAACTATAGAATTTGAAAGCTTATTACACAAAACCTTTTTTTGAAAACAGTTGCCAATTCATAGACTCCCAAATGAATTCTGAAATCATCTAGTGTTTACAGGCCCTTTCATTTAATATATTGTGCTCTTACAGTATATCTTTTAACTGAGAACATTATGACATATCTTTAATCCCTTATATGCCTTCACACTGTATAATTATAAAGGAAGTTTTCTGCTGATTATCTTAATTTTTTTTAGTAGCAAATTCCAAGTAGACTTTCATGTTAAAGATCAACGGAAATTTTGACTCTTTGTTCATGATGATGTTTGAAAGTAATTCTGCGGAGTTTGTAGATGGATTCTCCCCAGAATCCTACTTGATTTAAAATTTTAATTACTTGCATAGGGGAAAAAGTCATCTTAATAATGTTGAGAAAAGGAATCAAATATTTAATTTGAGCTCATGCCTTTTTTTAAGTTTAAAATAAGTTTATTTTTTTTTATTTTTTTTTTGTAATGATAATTATTCTGTGAAATATAGTTGGAAAATATTGATAATAATGTCAGCAATTCATAACAGTACTTTATCTTTTTAACAAATAATCATTAACAGAAACTGATTGATAATAACTAAAAATAAAACAAAAAAAATCACATTTTCTGTAGTTTTGCTTGCTCTTAAAAGCAAATTTAAAAATGCAAAGATTAATGTCTTGGCACAGAAAATAATAATAATAATAATAATAAAGGACTTCTGAACTATTTAATTATAATTCTTTTTTTTTTCAGAATATATATATATGTTGTAAATGCATATATTTCCTCAAGTTTTGTTTTTTGAAAAGTGGTTTCTGTTTATTAGTATTTCATATTTCAGGCTTATCAGCAGTTATAATAATAAAGATCCAATGTTTATGGGTTTTTTGGGTTTTTTTTTTTTTTTTTATGGAAAAATCTTAGAATTTTTGCAGTTTTGAGTCATAAATCAAATTGAATTTGAATGTATAAACCAACATTTCTTTCATTTAAAGTAATTTGGACTGTTATATTCCTCTTGATTATTTTTTAAAGTTTTTGTTAGGAACCATTTATTGTATTTATGCATTTTCAAAACAATGGAGAGCTATATCTTGGAGCTGAAGTAGCTGCTTAAAATAAAGCCTACTGGTTAAATAAGTGTGTGTGGGGGGGGAGGGAACTCTTCTCTATAAATGCTGTAAAGATGTCACATATCTATCAAATGAAAAAAAAAAAATAATAATTGCTCCCATGTACAGAAGGAAACTGTCCACATATTTTAAACAATACTCCATGACTAATAGCTTTGCTGATCTAAACAGCTAGTGCTTTTGCACAGCCTTCCAAAAAAATATTTATTTGTATGGGATGGCCCTGGCTATACTGTGATCTTCAAAGTAGAAATACAACATCAGAATTCAGAAAATGTCATTAGATACAAAATTGCAATAGTGACATTATCAACATTATAGGAAATTCAAATGGGGTTAAGGATAAATTGACTAATGCAGGCTAATTGTTTAAATTTATTGCTGATATATCTTATAATTCTTTCATTTTGTGTCAGCTATATTGTTATATTATTAACCATGAAACAGCAAGTTTGTCTATAGCTAGACACGGACTTCAATTAAAAACCATACTGATGGATTGATAGCAGTTGGTGATATTGTCATTGTGAAGTTTCATTACATAATTTGTCAATTATATGATTTTTTTTTTTTTTTTTTTTTTTAACCAGTTGCAGTAAAATGACTGATGATATGGAAAGTTTTTCTCAAAAGAAACCAGGATATTTCAAGTTCATCTTTATATAAGTGATTTGGGAAAAACGTAATAAGAAATATTCATAATAAATAAAAGTTTCAAAAATATTTATAACTAAAATATAATAATAAAAGATAGTAAACCTGTGTATGATTAACATAATCTTTATAGTCATTGTATATTAACATCTATCTTTATGATGAACTAATTGATAATGAAAATAAAACATAAGCTAAATGATGCATTAGAAGATATAATGGAATGCTGTTCAACTGATTAAATTTACAACATAAATAATAATGTAGTCATATTATCAAATGATGTAGAATGTAATAAGAAAAATTAAAAAAAAAATCTTTTATATCTCAGATTTTAAAGGGAAAAAAAGGATAATTAGGAGTTGTAAATAATTCTTTATCACTTTCATCTTTGTCTTCCTATGATACTGTAAAAAAAAAAAAAAAAACACCTTGAAAGAAATGAACAAATACATATAATATCATTCAAATCATTCATTCTATTTTTGTTAGAGAACAGTAGCTTACTATGATATTTAATTATTTGAAACTGGATTTTGTTTGTTCAGTTATTTGCTAAATTGTTTTCCTGTGGACACCATAGATACAGCCTTTTATGATTTATTAAGCTGATCAGTTTTAACAATTTGATAAATGTTTTCTTAAAACAGGAAAATAAACCATTGCTTATTCATTTTGATACATTTTATTTCATAACACTGTTTGAACATGATGTAAAGCAATTTTGAGAAAATTTGTTTATCAGTTTTGTCATTTATAGTTTCTTTTTTTATTTATTTATTAATTGTTAAAAGAACTATTTGTTAATGGCAACAGTGTTATTAATAAGTTGAGAGAGAAGACTTTTGAAATATGTTTTTTTATTTATTTATTTTGACGAAATATATTTTGATTTTGCAAATCTGAAAATTTTTTATTCTCATTTCATTTAGCTTGCTCAAATTTTAAGATATTTTAATAAAATAATTACACTTATGTATTGATAGACATAGGCTTGTCTATGTTGCCCACTTCACTCATCAAGTTGATTTTTTAAAATATTGTGAAAAAAAATACAGAAGTTTCTGATGTATTACAAAATGTTGAATTTCATTTTAATTTTAAAATATTCACTTTTAGTTGTGATATATTTATTTATGGGCACATTTTTTTCTTTACTAATTTAAATGTATTACTTTTTTGAAAATTGATATTATTATAAAGCTGTTATTAAAATAAGAACTTATATGATTACAGTAAATATTCTATATATAAAACTGTATATTTTAATCATGTACTTATTTTCCTTTTTTATATTATAAAATATAGAATATTCAAGTTTCATGTCCCTGGATTTCCTTGTATCACTATAATGCATTAATCCATAAATTAAAAATCATATATTCATATTAGGATAGAACTATTTCATGATCATTTATATTAGAATTTTTTCCAAGTATCTTATTACTGTAACATCGAAATCATAGTGACTTTTTGAATCCACTGTTTGGATTTATTTTCCTCTCTAGGAAACCCCTGTTTCTTATAACCAACAATATTGTTGTGGAATTTAACTCATTTTTGTTCTATATTTTTATTTGATCTGGTGCAATAAATTATTTATTTTATAAAAAGTATTTTGTAGAGTACGGCTTCTTGTTACTTTTTACTTAGTCTGACCTTTTCTACCATAAGATGTGGAGACCAAATACAGAGCTCACCAAATCTTTCTTTCCTGAGCTAAAGAGTGTGACCCTTTCCCATATTAGGTCCTCTCCAGTATTGCCTCCTTGGTGTTATCTTTGCATTTTATTTGGATCTTATCGTTAGAACTAAAATATATTCTGTCAGTATATGAGGAACAGAATAACATAAAAGTTAAAAAGAACAGGACCATAAGCTATAATCAAAGAAATATACAAACGTTAATTACGTGGATGATAAAGATAAATTATGTTTTACTGTTTGTCGCTATCCAATGTCATCCCTTTCTTATTTGGAAAATACTAAATTGCTTTAAAAAAATAATTGTTTTATTGGTAATGAAATATCAATAACTTGATAAATGATGTATATCACTGTGGCATATGCGTTTTAATTGCCAATGTAGGACTGAAATGGATGCTTTAACTTTCAGTTTCGAGCTTCAAGTAATAAGTCTTTTTTACTGAAAGTAAAACTAAAAAACAAATCGGTTGTTAAAAACAAAAAATTCATAAATTAATAATGATGCGAAATGAAATGTAGACAACATTATCCATAGTAATTATTATTATTCTTGTGATGACAAGACTAAAGGAGAAAACTAAGATTCATCGAGTTCCTATTAAAAACTTAAAAGTTTTCGGATACTGAACACAATGCAACTAAGTCAACAATATATAGACACCACTAAAATTTTAGATTTACAAAATAGGAAGTGACGTGTTTTTTTAGAAGTCCTTAATAGCATTTCGTGATGAATATGAGATCACATCCTCATATTCATCCTGTAAATACTAACTGAATCGTCTAACAGGAAGTGAAAAATATTTATTTCTGAGATTCGAGGCATCTAGTATTTTATTCTTTAAATAATAGGAAAAGGACAATTCTAGTTTAATTTTGTACAGAACATATTTGATAGCAACAGTTAAATTTGCTATTTCAATTAAAACTTTTTTAATTAAGTCATTAATTAAGCTAATTATAAATTTAATATCATTATGAATAATAATTTTTAAAACGGAGGATTTCAATTAAAACTCTATAGAGGTACTATTAGTTGAAAAACTATGTAATTTATAATTAATATAAACAATTTTGATTTTAATTAATTAAGTCTTCTTTATTGATTAATTTTTTCCGTGCACTAAAATTTTAATTAAATAATTAACTATAAAAATAAGCATTGTATCTTCATTTATTTATTTAACTTTTATAATTAATCTAATTTACGTCTTTTAGAAAACGTTTAATCAAATTATCGATCCACAAAATGATAGTAAAAAAAAATAAAATAATGTATTTTTGTGATATGAAAAAGAATACATTATTAAAAAAAATAATTGTATTACGGTAGCTGTTCCTAAGCTTTCGAACAAAAATGGCCGCCGAAAGGCTTAGTCACGTGATCATCTTTTTGACCTCGAAAATTTTTTGTCGGAAGCCCATAATTCCATGTTGATTGCTTGTTACCATAACAACAGTTGAAAGCAGTTGAATGTAATCTTTCGATTATGTGCTGCTTAAATTTGTTCCTACATTGAAACTAATATTTTAGATTCAAGATATTAAATTTTGATTAGGTTAATTGGCTTTATGGCTAAAAGCGCAAATGAACGATTAAGCTTGTCGAAACGTGCTTCGTTAAGACAACCGTCAGCCCGAAAACGATCAGAATCAGTTCAAAATGGAACAAACCCAAATTCACCAAATAATAGAATAAAATCATCGCATTTTTTAGGTAGGTTTGTTTGAAATGGTTTATTTTTTTTTAGCCTATTTTCTTAGGAAAGGGACGTTCATCAAATCAAGTCAGTACGTGTGATGTCCTTTTGAACCACTCAATGGATCTTCTGGAAACTTGACTAGAATATATACAGAGAATGAATACTCTCAAAATTCACTTTTTCTTGCAGAAAGGTATAAGCTTCGCAAGAAGTTATTTAATTTTCTTTTGTTGACACCAAGAAATTACAATATCGTATTCCTTTATCGCCAGTTTTGTCGACAGAAATACGATAATAGTAAGAACAGCTGGACTACAACATTCAGTGATTTTCTTACGAATTTTCTTTTTCTCAATCTATTACTGATAAAGGAAAAAACGAAAAACTTCATTATTCCGAAGAATACGAAAAGTTAAACGTTTAGAATAAGAATGAATAACAAAATAAGCAAATAAAAGTAACTATATATATATGAGATGTATAGAATCGAAGTCAGCTAAATCCATTTTAATTATTCAATAAAAGAATAACCTGTCATTATAGGCGTTCGGTGTGCTATCCATTGAGTTCTAATTCCTACTCTAAGTATTTTGAAGCTTTTTTCATACAATGTTACCACCTTAAAAAAAAATAACATTTTTGTAAAATTACAAAACATGGATTTAGCTGCCTTTGATTCTAGCCCCCTCATATATGTAAGGTCAGAAATTCTGGGTATTAAGATTTGAACTTGAAAATACCAAATGTACATAATGAACTTTTTCTTGGGTTGATCTTCCAACCAAAAATAAAATAAAATGGAGGGACAGAATCCTTTAACCGGAAATCCATTCTCGCCATCCCCAAACAAAAAAAGGAAGAAAGAAAAACAGTAAGGTAATAGATTTTATTCATGATATTAAGCAATTGTTGTGTATCTTGGAAAGATTATTTAATCTTTCCGAAAAAAACGTTGATGCAAATTATTTTAAAACAATGGACGTACAAATCTGAGACAGTTTCAAAATTAATGATTAGAAAAGTACAAAGAGCAGATGCAATTATAATGTAGAAATTAATAACTTCCCTGATTATGACTCAATCAGTCATAAAGTACTTTTGTTTAAATATTGTGTAATTATTTACTATAAATTCAATTTAGAGTATATTTAATAAGATTTGGAAATTTTTTAGGCCTTAAAAATTTTTACTTAAACAATAAAAGAAAATAAAAACCAAAAAGTAATAAAACTTTTGTCTTATAAAAACTGACCTAGCTCGAATTCCTCACAGTTCAAAGATATTTTTGTGAAAGGAAAAAAATTAATGAGTATGAAAAGGCTTAATTTATACAGAACAAATCTGTTCTCCCTCGCACCGTGTCGTCGGAATTCAAAACCAAAAAAAAAATCTCTCTTCCACAAAGTCAAATAACATGACTTCTATTTACATAAGGGATCAGAGATTCGAGGGCACTGTAGCCGTTTACTTGCCGATCATTTGCAAAGTGATTTAACCAGGTTAACTGTTCATGAGTGCTCGATACTCGAGGCATTTTTGAATACAGTTAATTTGAAGGTGCCAGTTGTTGTTCGACAGGTGAGCCGAATTCAAGCTCGTGGTCAATTTTGGAGATTACATTCCAGGAGAGTAGGTAGGTAGCCTCTAACCAGGGAACGAACAGTGAGAAAACTAACAACTATCATTGATTACTAACTAGCTGCAAAAAATCTCCCAGATCGGATCACGAGTTGAAAGAAGTATTTCACTAATCCTTAGGCTAAGAACGCACTATGCGTATATTTATCCACGAAGTCGTAAACGAAGTCTCCCCTCCGCGGGGAAGGGTTTATTAAACAACCCTCAATTCGTCCAGGGTCTTTCACCAACGCACATATACAGTTGAAATCTATATTTTTTCCTCTTCAAGAAGGGGTCATCACAATAGGAACAATTATTACATTGCTTAAGGGAGAGAAGAGGGGAAGATTTTACGACTTCGTGGATAGTGCGTTCTTAGCCTTCCTTAACCCAGTGGCGCAGCAAGGGGGGGGGGGGGCGGTCCGCCCCGGGCCCCCGCCTGGGAGGGGGCCCCACCTAAGGAAAATTTCCTTTTTTTTTTTTTTTTGGTTGTTTTTGGAAGCCAGCCTAGGGGTCCCACCAGACAGCCTAAGGGCCCCACCTAAGGAAAATTTCCCTTTTTTTTTTTTTTTGGTTGTTGTTTAATAATGGAACTCTCGCCCCGGGCCCCCCAATGCGTTGCTACGCCACTGACTAACCTTCCCTTTTTTTATTTTTGATGATAACATTTAAAAAAATTTTTTATTTAAAAATGACCTAAAGTAATTTTAAGATGTTAATCATAATGCTTGGATTAATTACGATATTAAGTAATCGAGTTCAACAGAAAGAAGCAGAAAAAAGTCATTAAATTGCCTAAAGCGAAACAATGTGAAATTTCCAACTGACTACTGGTACATCAAGTTTTTTTTTTCCTTTTTTTTTTTTAATTTATTAACAAAAATTATTCTTTTAAGATTATTTTTCTGGTAATTTAATTTCCATTTTTGAATTCAACAACCAAAATCAATAAAGTAAACTTAATTCCTACGTAAACTTACAATCCTTTACTTAAAATTTGTTGCTGTATTAGGAAGAGGGAGAGAGGGGAATGCGTTGAAGCGAAAAGTTTGGGAACAGCTGGTTAACACTTACTAACAAACCCTGACTATCTTTGGAATTCTCATCTTTTTGGTTAATTTTGCTTAACTGGTCGAAACTGTTTTTAAATTTTACTTTTTATTTTTTAAGATAAATTCTGTCTTCTTTCAATCTGTTGTTTTGAAAATAGGCCTAATTTGCAGGAAAATTAATGAAACTTGAAGAAAAGACATAGTTAAGTAAATCATGATAAAAATGTTTAACGTGCGCAAAAATTGAATTACTTGAAAGAATGACGCCGTCGCACAAGTCAATGAATAAAAAAAAATATTAAAACCTAAAAAAAAAAACAGGATCCTGTTTTTTTAATGTTTTAATAATTTTTTATTCTATTGACTTGTGCGACGGCGTCATTCTTTTAAGTAAATCATATTAGAAAAGAATGTTATTCATTATAAAGGACTTTCGTTTTATTTCTTGTGAAGTATCATTTGAATAAGTAATTTTTTCTAATTAACATAAAAAAAACAACAAACAAACATTAATTAAAGTTGATTGCAATCAAAAACTTAAGGCAATTTGTGTGCCCTTTTCTATTTCAGAAACAAATAAAGTTGGAAATATCTTACAAACAGCTATCGTTGCCCTATTAGAAGCAAGACCGTCAAGTCCCATTGAATTCTTGGCCAATCAGTAAGTACATTTAATTGAAGAAAGCATTTGGAAAGCTTACAAAACATTTGTTTAGTCTGAAAAAAATCCCTTATATTCCAGAAGAAACGAACTTTCCCAAAAACTTTTAACTGCTAATTCTTCCATCCTTTAATTTTAAAGAGGTAATAAACTTATTACTTTGTGTGCCTGAAAACTATTTATCTCGTGAAGCTGAGAAGTCATTCTTAGGTTTAGGTTACCCTTGGAGAGCTACGTTTAGGTTTTAGCTCAGATTTGATTGGTTCAGCCATATTTATAGATTGGTTTTCGCTTAGATTTGGATTAAATGTGAATACCCACGGATACTTTCCATACATATAGTGAATAGTGGCCAAATCCACTATATTTATAGTGCACACAAAAACTGAGATTTGTTCTCTGACAAGTGTTGACATGTCAACCGAAACAATTAATCCAACTGTGAAGGAAATGAATTAATTTCTTTTTAATTAGATTAACGAATACTTAGTTTTTGGCATAGTAATGCTTATTAATAACTGATTATTTGTAGTTTCGAATGGGAATGGGAGAAGTCCAGTTCGGTTCGTCAGGCTGCTCAGTTACTGTCTCAAGTCCACTATTCCCAACCTATGTTCAGCAGTCGACTACTCAAGGCCTATCTGGTAGTTAACCAATGTCCAGGTAAGTCACTATGTATTAGATGGTAAAGGTAATTATTTTTTTATTCTTCTTCCTTTTAAGAAAAAAAAAAAATAAGTAACTAAATTTTCTTTTATTTCAGTATTAAATCTTGATCAGATACATATTGTTCAAAGAAGGTGTATTCCAGAAAATACTCAAGCAGGAATTAAAATGATATTCCTGGAAGTTACTGGCATCTATTTTCCTCCAAGATTTATTTTCATCAATAAATATTTGAACAATTTAATCAATCGAAGACAGGACGCCCAGAAATTAGTAAATATAAGAAATTATTAGAATTTAAGAAGAGTTATGATTTCATTATTTCCATTACATATATATAATACATTAAACAGTTTGGATATAAAACTTAAATATCGTATTATTTTCCATTCTTCATTTATTCAAAATAAGAAAATGATATGTATGTAAACCTTCAACATGTTTTGCAAAGGTAGAAATTTTAAATCTTAATACAGTTCTAGCCGTACAAGCACTGCTGAATGGATAGATGTGACAGTAATCTATTCGGCACCGGTTAACGCAGTATCACCTTGCAGAACGTTTTAAGTTTGCATTTATGCTATTTATAACAACATGAAACTTTTTTATGTAATACTAGCCGGGTACCGTCGCTTCGCTCCATAACCCTTGCATATATAGCATTAAAAAAAAAAAAAAAAAAACTTTATTTATTTAGCAAATTAATATTGAGATCGGAGAATATACGACTTCCCAGCCCGTTGTGGCCTTTTCCACATGTTTCGATATCATGTCTATTTATGAAAGTATGATCTGAAAGTTTATTTGTTTTCGTATTTCCATGAATTGTACTGTTGTTTCATTTTTACGTGCCTTCACAAACTTTTGCATGTATCATGCAAACGCAGAAACGTTTGTGAATGACTGATATATCGTTCGATAGAACTTTCAAATACTAACATTTTCTCAATGTAATGTTCTCTTCCAACATTTATACTTTTCGCTTAAATTGAGAAAAAGTCAAAATTGGGCCCTTGAAGAGGCCGTCTTGGAAACTAAAACATTTTTTCGAAAGATTTTTGTAGCATTTTATTTGTCTTAAAAAGATCTACATTTTATCCATTTGCATATTCAATCCATCTCTTATAGTTTGGTCACAAAATTGAAAAAAACTTAAAGTCTTACGACAGAATGACAGACAGAACATTTTTATATATAGGCCTATAAATTATTTCCATTCGTAAACTCTGAAGAAGAAAATAGACCGTTTCCGAGGTTTTATGAGGTTACTTGTGGGCAGATTTCCAAGACAATTTCCAAACATTATATTAGATTTAATCCAATAAGAGGGATTATATACACTCACTTCCAAAAGTTAAGCACGGAGCGGTAAAATGCGAAAAAATGGACAAGTACTGCTTTGATTGACATGAAATGCTGCAAGTAAGTAGCTCTATGTTTATTTATGAAACACAACAAAGAATTACATACAGAGAAAAACAAAATATTGAATTTTCATAAATTATAAGATGACGTCAGATTTGCGTCATTAACAAAATGATGTTTAAATTCAAAACAAACAATAAAAACCGACATTAATAGGGTATGTGAGCACCCCTCACCTGCATACAAAGTTTACAGCGTGTGATCATGCTTGTTACGAGGTGTTCAACCATCGCAGAGTCCAGTAATCGCCATTCCTCCTGTAGGGCAGTTTCTAAAGCTCTGAGAGTGGCTGGAGGTGGTAAACGTCGACATACAGCACAGCCGAGGGCATTCCAAAGATTTTCAATTGGATTAAGGTCCGGCAAATAAGCCGGCCACTCCATACGCGCAATTCCCTCACTCTCCAGAAAGTCGTCAACGATGGCAGCTGTATGGGGATGCGCATTATCGTCCATGAAAATGTTCACAATGGGGTCTAGGACTTCATCTCGATACCGTACAGCCGTCACAGAACTTCGCCTGTAGATGTGCAGGTCGGTGGGATATCCCAATGAAATCCCTGCCCAGACCATGATGCTTCCACTGCGGAATGCGTGATGTTCGGTGATGTTCTGGGGCCGATTGGGTGTGCCTTGTTCCTTCCAGACGCTTATCATCGGGTTGTAGGGCAAATCTGGACTCATCTGAGAACATAACGTTACCCCAATCAGACATAGCAATTCACATGCTGGCGGCACCACTGTAATATTGCCCCTCTGGATTGAACGGATAAAGGAACACAAACTCGTGATACCGGACGTACAGACCATTCATGTGTAGCCTTCGACGAACAGTAGTGGCAGATATCGCCTTACCAATGGCCGCTACAGCCATAGATGTCACACGTGTGGAGGTCGATCTTCGATTCCACTTGGCTACAACAGCAATATATCGATCTTCCGCGGGGGTCGTAACCCTTGGACGACCGATTACAGGTCTTCGGACAACTGTTTGGCTGGTTTGGAATTGTTTCCAAAATCGTGAAATGACGGAATGATGAACGCCGAAGAAACGAACAACATCTGTTATAGACTGTCCTGCTTCAATGCGTCCGACAGCCCGCCAGCGCTCACAATCTTCCATTCGTCTTCTCGAAGCCATAGAAGCACGTCTAGCTTGAAAACAAATTGTATGAATGTTCTAAACATCTTTCATCAGCACTCACATGCAACTCCTGTAACCTTTCACAATACCGGCTTCTTATGCGACTGCCTGTTTTGCATATTTCTCGACGCGAAACCTGTGATTGGCTGTTACCTATATAATTTGCGTACTTCCTTCTACCTTTGCAGCAAATTTCAGCTTCTTTAATTCAGATCTCTTACGTAAATTAACATTTTTCCTCTCCATGCTTAACTTTTGGAAGTGAGTGTATGAAGGATATTGGAACTGGTGTTTCAATTTTCATAGAGTAGGCAAGACTGAGCTCTATGAAGATAATTCAAAGATGTACCGCTTTCAGATATGTGAGCAATTCCTGTGTGTTTCACGTATGTTAGCTACATTTTATGAGGTTGACTTTTTCGTATTTGTGAGTTTTCCTTATATCCCATTTCGTTAATTGACAATCCCATTTGCAAGTCAGATAATCTCTAAACCACACGACGTTTCATTGATGTTCCTGCCATAGTTATTGAAGGACCATGGCATTCAAGACAAATTGTTGTTTGCTGGCGTCCAGCTGTGATTTTATTTAGTTAATATTTACTTACAAAAATGAGAAATTCACTGAAACGTTTTTGATTGTGCAATGATTGTCAAGCATTAGTTAGGAGAAATCGTTTTCAAATCAAAACAAATCCGTAGCTCTACGAGAACAGAGATTCTTACAGGATGAAGCCACTTTCCATAAAGTATTCCTTAAAGACAATCTAGAATTTCTTCAACTTCATCTAGTGGTATAGAATTTCCACAGCCATCTCATTTGCCTGGATCACTCTAAAACGCATAAACACAATGTCTAAATTTCATGATTGATATCATTCTTGACTCAAAGCCATAAACGTATTAAAATAACGTTTTTTTACGTTCTTTGTCACAGCCTTCTTATGATCATTGCTTAAAGGACGATGGATAAATATCGGTGATTGCGTTGAATTTTAAGCACTATTCTGGCAATTTATTATCTTTTATTTTTCTTCATTTGTGTATTTCGACGAATGTATATTTATAAATGTTGAATATAAATATTAAAATGCATAGATGTTTTTTGATTGTGCAATGATTGGTTACTAATTACTTAAAGTGCTTAACTATACGAAGACTACAATTACATTTATTTATTTTTTAATTTTTTCATTAGTTCAACAAGGTCAAAGAGGTCTTATGGGTGATGTTTATTTGGATCTTCTGCAGTTGTTGCTGAGGTATTATTATTTTAGTTCATAAATGATTTCATTAATATAATAAGTAATCATTTATGGAATAATTCTATGACTAATAATCCGAAAAAATTGATAACAACAATAACAACACTAACCTTTTTAATTCTAGACGTGAAATTATTCTTGATAGTTATATACGGTTATAATAAAATATATTTTGTGTAAATATGTGGCAATTTTCTTGGTATTTGATTTGTAAGGACAAATAAATAACGCAAAGACAAAAATGTATTTTATATCAAAGCAGAAGTAGTATTTAGTAAAAGTGTTATAGATTCATAGAGGCCAAAATTAACGTAATCTTTAAAATATTACTGGGATTAGTATGTTCGTTTAAGAATCGTTGACGATGGTATGTGGGTAGCCTATCTCATGAAACAGGGCGTCTAGTAAATTAAGACAATATGTATAATAAACATATGACAAAATTTACAACGCTCCGACATCTTGATTTCAATGTTTGACTGAGTATACGAAGTTTTACTTTCAGTTTTCTTTGTTTATCTGCTTGTAATGCGCCTCACGTAAAAACTCCCATTGAATTCAGTAAGCTGCTTATTTGTGGTTTAACTTTAAAATCGAGGACGTTTACTTTGACCACTACCTTCTACTTTCCTCAAATTAACTCCCTTCAGTGGCGAATATAGAATATATTTTCGGGGGGGGGGGGGCCAAGATTAATGTAAGGTTAAGTTAAGTAATTTTAAGTAGACACCCCATGGAAACCTATCCGTTCAACCAAAAAAAAAACGTTGGGAGGACATACCTTTATTATTTCGGGGGGGGGGCGGTCCCCCTCGGCCTCCCCCTTATATACGCCCCTGACTCCCTTCATCCCGTCGCTGCATGTATGATATCCAATGGATATCTGAATGTATTCCTAATCATATTTTTATTATTTCTTGAAACTAATATTGCAGCAATTTTAAAGTATGACTGTTAATTAATTTATCATAAAAATTACGATATTCATTTGTCAAAGTTGTAGATCTACAGATAACCAACAGATATCTGCTAATAGGGACTGAATTGCAAATTAAAAGCTAAAAAAAAAAAAAAAAAAAAAAAACTCTCTCTTGTGGCATAATTTTCACTAGTATCTATACAGTACTTCATTTTGAACAAAAAAAGATTCACATTAATTCTTAAATTCAAAGAATTAATTAATGCAAGCAGCATTTCAGGAACAAAAAACGGATTCTCTAACCGGCTAATTTTTGAATTTCTGTATTAAGATGAAACTGGGGAATGGAAAGAATACACATTGAGTCCTACATATCAATTGTTACATTCCTGCACGTTAAACTGTCCTACCTATTATAGTAGTAAAACAGGAAGCTATCCGAACTTCGGAAATCAACTTATCAAAATTTAAATTTTCTAGTAAAAACTTTCCTAGTAAAATAATCAGGGTGTCTACCAACCGGGAAATCCGGGAATTGTACGGGAAATTTGGTTTGACATGAAATGTACGGGAAAATCGGACTATGTCCTTAAATTTTGAGCATGATGTCAGGGTTTCTTTTTTTTTGGTTGTTAAAATAGGATTGTCAAGGACCCCGCAAAATTCATCTTGTAGCGCCTTAAAAGATTTCTCTTGGAGGCCCTGATTGGGGTATTTTAAATATTTTACGATACGATATAAGTTTTAATGTCCTTAAATTTTTGTGAAAATGTCCTTAAATGTACGGGAATTGTCCTTAAATTTTTTGTTTGAGATTCAGTAGACACCCTGATAATGTATCTGTTTATTTTAATTCATTATACTTATTTATTTTATATTTTTATTTCTTTTCAGACGTTTTGATTTAATTCTATTTTCATTTACAGGCGTCTAATTTCTGTGTTATTTTATTTTTGGTTAATGTGAATTGCTTTTATTAAATTTGAATTATTTCTATAATATTTTATGCAATCTTTGATTTTATTATTGATTTTAAGATTAGGTAAGCTTTTAGTTTGAATTATCTATGCTACTTCATTTTTTGGAATTATTTATAACAAACGTTCACTCCCCGTCACTTTCACTTTTAGTTGAGTATTTTAAGTAGAAGTTTTTTCTGTGTTTAAATATTATTTTTAGTGACCCATTTGGGAGCTATTGTAATAGCGACCAAAATCGGTAGCTATTGTGTTTTTCCTGCCCGTCAGTCCGTGTCTGTCCTCCTCTAACAACTCCCGAACGGCAAACGGACCGGCAAACCGACCGGCAAATGGACTTCACCATCGTATTCAGAGGCCCAAAAACAGTAGGAATGGGATATTTTCAGCCTCCCCCAACCTGCGTTGAAGATATTTGGCATTGTTTTCATTGGATTTCCGCTATTAGCTTAAATGCTAGAAATGCAAACATCTGATGTCATCTGTAGCTTGATGGGTAAGGTTTCGGGCTCATATTTTAAAGGTTGTCGGTTCGAATCCGTATATCTATTTTTTTTTCTTTCTTATTTTCCTAACTTTTTTTAAAATTTTTTTCCTAACTTTTTTTTTGTTTTTCCTTACGTTAATGTACTTCCTTTTTATTATTATTATTTTAATGAGATGAAACCATACTATATTTTTATATAAGGTAATTTGGGGGAAGACGCCACACTTGACAGTTATTATTTTTTTACTTGAAAACGAGAAATCAAAAAAATTTTTGAAATATGTCAAAATATTGCTCGTTCTTATAACTGTTAAGTGCAAAAAATTTTAATGCACTACAGTAAAGGCAACAATACAAAAATGCCCTTAAATTAACTTCGTCAAAAGCGGCATGTTCCCCGGTCCAATATGCGGGGAAGATGCCACAGGTTATGAAGTTTACAATTACTAAGAAAAACAAAATATATTCAGCCAATATTTAATAAGCCGTTATAAACATTACATTGACCATAAATTAGACAAGCGACACTGAAGAAAAACACTTCACACTGCACAATATAAGTTGTCCTTGCTGCAGTTTTCTTGGAGCCATTTTTTTGTTTTTTTGCATTTTACACATTGGAACCAAACGCATTTGGGACATTTTTTTTATCATAAAACTAATTCATTAAATAAATTAACTAAATCATTAAATTAACTGAATTAATTAATTTTATTACATTAAATAAAAAACGATTATCGCTAAGAATTAATATTGAATTGATTCCGTTCTGTTTATTGTATTTTTTTGTTTGGTATAAAATAAGGTCAGAAATTTGTGAGTTATATTGTAGAAATTGTATTGGTATATTTTGTAAGACTTACAAATACAACACTTACGAACAAAGAATAATAATAATTATTAAAAAAATAAAAATGTAAAATTAACAATTTAATAATTCATGGGCTTAAAAAAATCATACTTTATAAAATTAATAACAAATAATGTGTCGGATTTTTGATATTTAAATCGGGTGAAGTATTCGGATATGTTGCATCTTCCCCCAAGCATTGAGGGAAGACACCACAAAGATTTATTTTTGTTCAGCGGGACTTGCCGTGTTGCTTCAACCTACTATTCACTCACAAAGAACCACGTGACAAGCATATCAAGGCTATATTAAGTTTGCTGTGATTCATCGATCGCTAAACCTTAAGTATGGTCAGCGAAATATTATAACTTAAGTACTGACCAAGTCCAAAGAGTTTAGTTTTCAATTTAACTACGATTGAACTCGATGTAAAATTGAAAACTTTCAACAGCAACCTTCCCATAAATGCTTCTACGCTTGGCCGTTGAAAATTCTGCCATCTAGCTTCTGATAAACGAAATATTACAAAACTTGCGTCTTCCCCCAACTTGCATCTTCTCCCAAATTACCTTATTTATTTTTTTCTATGTAATTTAGTATTTGTAACGTTAATTGTATGTTTTGATTCTTTTCAGTTTAATTTAATTTTGTTTCTTAACTTGTTGTTGTGTTTTTTACGAGATTTATTTGCTTTGAGTTGCTGTGTTTATGACGTCTGCACTCAGCCATGCATCGCATAGTGGGAACTGGGCAAACGTAAATCACCCTATTACAGAGTTTGTTATTGAGCATGCAGTACTTTGGGTTAATTTTGAGGACTGGGAAAGTGGGTGGAGACCAAACAAAGGTCCTATTTTTTTAAGAAGAACCATAAATTAGCAACTTATCAAATTTTATAGAAATCCGTCCCGAAGTTTCAGCGTGATGCACGGATAAAGAGACAAGCAAAGACTTATTCAAATGGAATATAAAATTTCATATCCTAAATAAATTAAACATGTTTTATCTTATGCGTTTATTATTTCCTATTTAACTTATTTGCATTGTTGGGCTGTTGTCTTTTGGTTTGGTTTTTATTGGAAGTGTTTATTAATTTTTACTTTATGGCCATTTATGTGACGGCAGATAATTTCAGTTATTAAATTTCTATTTTAATTCTACTTTTTCTTCACACAGGAAAATACCCGAAAAGGAATCGGCTCGTCTGTTGGATCGTTTGCACTGTCGTTCCACTGAAGTCGTTCCATTCTGTCTTTTTCGTTCGGGTGTTCTCACGTGTCTTGTGTTTCGTGAATACATTCGCCACGCTCAGGATTTATATCGTGATCTTGACTTATACAATGAGAAGCAGGTCCGTCGCTGTGTTGGCGATGCTGTTCTCACCCAGTTGTGGGCGGCTACTAATTCACCAGATCCCGACAACGTGATATCGGCGCTTAGTATTGGATCCAATCTTGGCAATGTTCGGAATGTGGCGGAAGTGCTTGGGACAACAGTGAACTCGGAGGACACTCGAACACTCACTGCAGATAGGTTCCTAGCGCAGGCAGTCGATATATTCTTGGTTAAAGTGCGCGAAAACAATTAAAAAAGAAAAAAAGTTAACCCCTACCCCTTTTTTTTTTTAGCAAAAACATTCATTGAGAGCAAAATTGAGCCTTCATTCACTTTGAGTTCTGTTATGAGAAGAACCTATCATTAAATATATATATATCAGGGGCGTACATAAGGGGGGGGGGAAGCGGGGGCGGCGCTGTGCCCCCCCGAAAAAATGAAAAATT
>JAFIDM010009631.1:196655230-196682236 GCA_023159025.1 Thereuonema tuberculata
ATTGTCATCAACTGAAATACAACATAGTGTGCAATTATTATTACAATAAATATGATGTTGCTTGCGGAAAATAAAATTCTGAAATTATCATTGTATTTTTTTGCAAAGAAAAAACATTAATGGGTTTCGCTTTCATATCATCTGATATTAGATCGGTTAGGTTAAACTAAGTTTCTATTCATCTACGATGTAAACCAGGGAAAGCCAAACTTGCTTAACATAAGAACCACATACTGTAAATTTCATATGTTTGAAAGCCACAAGACATGAACAAACATATACACGCGTTTTTACTGTTACATACACATTTTGTTACAAAAATTTATTATAAATATTAAGAAATACCTGTAAGTATGGAGTTTTTAAACTGTTAATTTCTATTAGTTTCAATAATCACAAATTATATATATACCAAATATTTTCAAAACCCTGAATATTGTTTTAACTATAACGTAATTTAATACGGTAATGAACTATAGAAACATCTAAGAAAAATTGCTGATTCGAAATTTCTTTAATCTCTGACTCAAATCTAGCATTGAAATTAGGATTTAATCCCGAAATTCTGGCGATAACCCTTTCTCCGTAAATTCATAGAATCGATTTGTATAGCAACTTCAGATACCTACTATAATGATCAACTTTCAGTCAATAGCATCTTACAATATGGGCTTAAAACTAAAAAAGCCATAAAACCACACAGTTTATTGAAAAACTCTCCATTCCTTTTAATTTTTTGTTTTGCTTTTATTTTTTATTTTCCAGGTATGTTCGGTTTCCCAGCCGTGGGTTTCCAGTTGCTGTTTGTAAACACCACCATGTGTCTTTGTTTAATATCATCATCTTGTGATCACCACCCTGTAAGCCAGACCTGTTGATACAATCGATGAACTGTGTCGAAGCCTGCAACACTCCCGTACTACACCTGGCATTTTTTGAACGATTGCGGCAGTCAATGCTCCGGCGATGCCACTATTGTGTAGAACAAGAGGGGAGTCACTTTGAACATCTTCTCTAATGCACACCACTCCAAATAGGCAGGTGGCAATAGTCCTTTCATGAATGGTTGTCAACCAGACACAACACTAAAACGACTACCATATTCTTCTGAAGTTCGGAAACACCCTGTATACATTCTCCCCGCGCTGCGCCTTGAAACTGTCTGATGCTTATTAGGAATGGGCAAAAATAACAGTTTTTTTTATTATTTTTTTTTTTTAAAAACCGTTGTTTTATTTCGGTTAACTGGTTTTTAACCAGCTATTTTTTTTCCAGATTAGCCGAATGAATCGGTTATTTTTCTGCATAACCGAAAATAACAAAACAAAAACAAAACCGGATGAAACATAAATACAGAAATTACGAATGAAAATATGGAAGTACGGTAACCTAGTAATATGGCTATAGTTTAAAACATGTCTATCAGATAGCAATGAATAATCAATTATAATAAACACGATCAGAAAAACCTAAGTAAAATAAAAAATAAGTTATCAAAGGTCTTTTTTGTTTTTTTAATTGCAGGTTATTTCTTTAAATAAAGTATAATGTAATCATAAGAAAACTTTGAATTTGGAATGTTATTGTTTATAAAGGAAGGACAGGAGTAAGGCTTTTGTTTTAATAAGGTATGGATGATTTTACGTTAAAAGGTTATTGAAAACAAACATCATAAGGTAGGAAACTTAATTAGAGATCAATTTGTTTATTTATTTTTTCAATGGGGAATTTCAATTTCAATTCAAGGAACCGAAATGAAATACAGTTGATAGTGTACTTCTATGAAGCGCTTTACTTTAACAAACGATTTTTAATTAGGTTTTTATATTCTGTAGTAATCCTGGGTTCGATTCCCGGCGGTGGTCGGGGTTTTTTCCACGTTTGTTTCTCCTCCAGACAGTTCCTAGGGTTTACCCAGCCATTTGTCAAATGCATACCGGGTTTCTTACTTGGGACGGCGATGCACTGACCTCAACTAATGAAACTGTAAGAGAATCTACGGAACAGACACCTTCCACGGTCTGTAGTTGAACACCTTTACCTTTTTTCAATCTACGATAGTCAGTTTGTTTTCGATAACGATCTATGATTACATTGGAACTTGAAGAAATAACCTTCAATTGAGAAAAAAAAAAAAAGAGCTTTATCCAATAACCTAAAACCAGTTTTCTATTGTTTTTTCATCCCCAATTCCTACCTCCGTGAGGATGCGCCAATTTGTTTGAAACTATAGATTTAGGGAGCTGTGTTAGAAGATTTATTAAGTACTAATGAACATATTGACATACTGAGGGGAAGGTTGTAAACCTACCACCCATTGCATCTGAAAATGGACTATTTTTTTTATTGGAAAGCCACCGTTTTGTTTGTGTCACATCTGTTATTCCTAAATTGTCGTGCGACGAAGATCCTTAACTGGTCTGAAAGCTAATAGGGAGACATATATACACTAATGTAAAAGAATTACAACAATTTTACTTAAGGAAATAGGCTAACAAAGTGGTTTCACTGGTTAATAGAGATTAGTTCAGTTTTTCTTTTGTCTTCTGTCTGATCCAACATCTGAGGATAAATAATGTAGAAGATATTTTTCTTTGAGAGCAAGTCCTCCATCTCTAGGTTTTCCAAAATAGTTTCAACTAACAAAACTACATTGAAGAAATTGTTTAAAAAATTTTAGAAGCGAAAGAAACACTGAAAGAGGAATACAGACTGTAGAAATCCATCAATTTGTTAATTTTGTTATTAACAGTTATGTACTTCAGTTCTTTAATGAAGTTGTCATTCTCTGCGATAAAAACAAACATCAAATTTAGAATTTATTACATAGAACAAACTGAAAGTTTCGGTTGAACAATAAATTGCTAGTAATAAAACTTGTAAACGCCCTTCCTTATCAACATTCATCAATGTGAATTACCCAACATCCGCTTGTACTGAAAGTTTCGTTTTTCGAAATTCCTTAACAGTTCACCTACAAATAGACTTATAATATATTTTGATCTTTTCTGAAATTTAATTTCACAATTTTCTTACGAAATCAATTTCTTTAAGCCAAAATTGAAAACGTTTTTTTATTAATTGTGAAATTAAAAATAAATTTTCGTTAGTTTTTTTTTTTTTTTTTTTTTTTAAATTTGAAAGTAGATCTCCAGTTGAAGGCCAAACGGGATATAGGGAACGCAGGTTTCCGGAGATTATTATCCAACGGGTAAAAAGGAGATTGAAAATATTTACTTCTGACAAAGAAGCCTATCCCAAATTGACAGAATTAATGAGGTGAAGAAGGAAGAAAGCTGTTAAAAATTTTGTCTCTAAAATAAATATTCTTTCATTCATTCCACTGTTAGCGCAACTCTCGAACAGGGACATGTAGGTCCCTTGATCGAAATAGTTCCGAAGATGTTTTATATGAATGAAGAGAAATATTTTGCGTGCACTGTCCATAAAGAGAATGCAAAAACAAAGCCGGTTTATCTGTTTAACATACAAAGGAGAATGGGCAGATGTGCCTCACCCCTGTATAGCGATAAGATACATACGTAAGGAAAGATATCCATCAATAGAACATTTTTTATCATTTCGATTTGTCTCAATTATTAGTCCGTTAGGAGTTATATACGTCTAGATATGACGTTTCCATGTAAGGAGATCTTTCTATAGGTATATATCTTATCACTATACAGGATGGGGCAAATTCCCACAGAGTTTGGCCATTCTCCTTTAATTAATGTGATTACAAAATTACACGACCAGGTTTTGACTTCATGAAACGAGAAGTCATTTACGAGTGTCGGTTCATGAAATCGAAACATGGTCGTGTAATTTTATAATCACATTAATTAAATTTGTATGTTAAACAGTACACCGGCTTTGTTTTTGCATTCTCATGTTTTATAGGATTCAAGAACTTTGGGATTGAATTTCATTCCTCAAACTTCGTGCTTAAATGGGTCTTCAGGAAACAAAGCATCATTGGAATATGCACCTGGGATCCCATTTTATGTAGAGTCCTATTATTTATATTAGCCAATAACTTGGCCTGGAATTGAAATAAGCAGTTTGAATATTTATTTTCAATTTTGAGTAACATAAAGGAGTTCTCAAGAAATCCCTAAAAGAACTTAAAGTCTGCTTTCCCCAAAAAGTTATTCCTTAAATTTCTTCCTTTCTTTTTTTTTTTTTTTAAAGTTACGAATCGATACAAACGAAAAAAACATTCATTGAAAACGTTCATTTTCAATTTGCAGTAGATTTTCCATTTCATGGAAAACAAATATATATTAAATCCTTATTATTTATTTTTAATTGTCTAAAGCCGATTAATTTTGATTATGGCAAACCATGAGCAAATTAATAGAGTAACCCATTGTGTAAGATATCAAATCAATTGTTTAGATTATCATGTTATTATATTGTAATTTTTGTCGCGTTCTAATTTATAGACAAGAACTCACTCGGAAAAGATTTCAGATAGTTATATGTATCGGTTCGAAAGCTATCAGAGGGGAGACAGCCACAGAAATGCATATGGCCACTACAAACTGACATTTACATCAATTTGCATTTTTAAGAAAGTTAGCTACAAATATCAAGAATAACAAAGCACGGTATAAAAAGCAGCCCAACCCTCTTTCGCCGAAAAGACAACATTTCCAACACGAACACCGGCACTCTAGTGCCACCTGTATTCTTATGTCAACAATTGCAGTATAAGTAAACTATCACTAATATAGATAAGGCTTAAAGCTAGACATATCCTCTCGTCCCGTAATATATATAACTGTGATGGTAATAAAATCTTGTATAGTGATTATATTCTGGATTTGTGAAACATACCAGCTTTTTCAATGAATGAAAGAAACACTAAGCAGGAACGACAACGATTTTTTAATTCTAAATATTTTATAACATTGTATTGTTTGGTTTTTAATGATTGTGATAGGTATGATTTTAAAAGCAAGGATTCAATGCAATGATTATTTTACAGTTAAATTAAAATAAATAATTACTCGTCTTTTCTGAGGCTACAGTGTGTCCCAAAATATATATATTGTATATATAGGATTTCAGAGGAAAAAAATTCCGGCATTATTTCTTTGATTTCAGGAAACTGAATATAATTATAAAGACACATATCTATGTTAGCGACTTTTGATAAGGGGAGGGTGGGAAGGCATCGATCGCAGCATATAAAGGATTTTAATCCATGGGCTGGGGGACGGAAGAAGGAAGTCAACCAAAAGTAAGCCCACAACACATTGATGTCAACCAAAAATTCAACGTTGTCTTCGAAATTTCAAGGAGAGGTAAAATCCCTCCACGAGGCTATCCAACCAAAAAAACAAACGAAAAAAGCCTACTTGCTACATTTCGGGATTCCGGCGGTGGAAGAACCTCCTACATAACTTAAGTTTCTGGGTGCGAGAAAAATTTTCAGAACTAAAGATGTTGGGCAATAATAAAGATTTAGAACCACTGCTTATGCAAAATAATTATATTTTTTTGAATTTTCATCTAAACGAAGCTCTTTTTAAAGTCAGTGAATCAAAACTGAATATACAGGATGATTCTAAATTTGTAGGACCTTGTTTAAGGGGTGGTAGGTGACGCTAAAACAAACATTTTTTTGTCAAACAATGTATGTTCGCATTTACATTCTACGACAGGTTGAGGAACGTCCCGACACAAGCACCAGAGCTGGAACATAGCGTAGATGTGAGCCAAACCACCGTATGGAGAATATTGCATCAGGAGTAATTTACACTCATTCCATTTACAGAGAATTCACGCATTTAAAGCTGAAGATCATCCTCGGTACGTAGACTTTGCCGCTGGTTTATGCAGCGGATGTTTCAGCACACGTGCTCTACAGAGATAGAACATTGTTCACACGTGAGGGAGTGTTTAATGTGCCTAATGCTCATATGTGGGCAAACGCAAATCCACATGCTACACGGCCACCTGCTTATCAGCAACGATTCTCTCTCAATATATTACCATATATTGGTAATAAGCCGCGCCGGCGTGGTCGTGCGGTCTCAGGCGTCGGTCTTCCGTGAGGCCAGTGTGCTGGTGCCCGGGTTCAAATCCCGGTTGTGAGCATGGATGTTTCAATTTCCTTTCCTGTGTTGTAAGCCTCTTCTTCACTTTCTCTTCGGTCTGACGTCATTCCGTAATGGCGTCCTGGAGAAGGCAACGGGAAACCACTCCAGTATCTGTTCCCAAGAATAAGTTACGGTTTCTCCTAGGGGTCGCCCTTCGGAGGTCACTAGGGTTCCGTGAACTTTCAACCAATCTTCGGATTGTATTACTGTGTATGTATGTATGTATGTATGTATGTATGTATTGGTAATATAGGTACTCCTCACTTTACGACCGAGTTCCGTTCCGACGAATACGTCGTTAAGCGAATTGGTCGATAAGCGAAGAGCTTTCGCCGGGAATATAGGATCGTTGTAAAATTATAAAAATTATGCAACAAACTTCAAATTTATTCATAAAAAGACATGCATATGTACATATTATCATATGTTTATTTGGTTATTTGGAGCTGTAGAGGGTCCAGGTAAGGGAGATGACGACGATGAAATAGAAGTTGTATCTTCAAGGGTGGAGGTCGTAAGTGCGAGTGGTCGTTAAGCAGATAGGTCGAAAAGTGAGGAGTACCTGTGTAGCGTCGTATCGTCAACGACCAAACAGCGCCCTCTATCGGGTAATTGCGACAATTGCGGACATACATTGTTTGACAAAAAAATGTTTGTTTTAGTGGGCCCTACCACCCCTTAAAGTTTGTCCTATGAATTTAGAATTCACCCTGTATATTAGTAATCATTCAGCCGATCAGAGATACAGGATATCTATTTTTGTGATCGCATTCAGATGGTCAAGGAAGTAAAGATATTAACGGGAAAAAAAAAAGACAATGTATCACAAGGAAAACTGTTAATCTAAATAGTTTTCCTTGTGATGTATTGTAATCTACAGCCAATTGTGAAAATGACTTTCAATAAATTAATAATTTTGATAGACTAACAGATAATCTCAATTTTGCTATCTGCATGACTTGGCTCCTTAACCTCATATCAACTTATATTTGAAATTAAATTTGTTAATACGTAATTATTAGTGCAGTTTTTCTTTCTTTTGTATATGATACATTCAAATAACTTTTAAGTCTCATATTTTGGGTTGTTTTATTATTGTTATTTTATCTTTCCAAAATCAGTCAGTCAAAGTATCAGTTACTGTCTAATACTTTTCCCTCTAATAACTTTTAAATCGATGGATGGATCTTCTTGAAACTTGGTGTGCACATTCGAGACGATTGAACTTTTCTATTTGAACTCTTTTCCACACGGATTCTTGTCGAGAAATTAGCACGAGAAGGCAACAAGAATTGTCATAGAAAAAGGATCGGAATTTACACAATATATTTCTATCTTATTTCCCTTAATACTTCATTGTCTTAAACAGTGAATATTGAATCTTTAATTCATTGTCCATTATTTGATACCTTTAAAATTAATCCCATTTAGACAATTTAAGCAAATACAGTAGAGCCCCGATTATCCGCGAGTGCCGCGAAAAATTTTTTTTAATTACAAACCTCAAAAAAACCATTTTTAATTGAAGGCAACAACAGGGAAAATACAATAGGCCCTACAGTGCGAAGGTCGAAAATTATTGACAGGTTTATTGTGCATCGTGATCCTGTAGGTCTTCTCGGAATTTGTGGATGCAAAGGTTTCTGCTTTACTGTACATATTTTAAAAGTTTTACATATCATGTTTTTTGTACAATAAAACGTAGTTTTTAATGGTGAAATATTTTTTTTCGTGTTTACACCTCATTCTTAGTCTTTATTCGGGTTATCCGCGATATTCGTTATCCGCGAAGCCCTTGCCACCCAATCCCGCGGATAATCGGGGCACTGCTGTAATTCGGATTTAATTTACTTTTTTTTTTCCAGAAAATGGAAAATTTTCTTCAGCTAGGTTTTTCGATTTTGTCGTTTTCAGAATTAAAACAAAAAAAAAATTAAGAAATAGCATTTTAAGCAAAGTAGAATTGTATTCTTTCTTACTAGATCTAAAAAAAATAGTTTAAAAAGTTCTCTTAGCTTGATAAGAAGCGAAAAGACCATTATATAGTTCATGACGATTTTTTTCCATTTGTAGCCTACTTTGATTAACCCCTCAATTTGAGTTTCTCTGTTCTCTCTCTCTAATTAACTTTGAACAGCTGGGTCGCTCTTCTTGCAACTTGGCTTGTATATTTAAGAATAAAAGACGATTTTGCTTTTATATTTGAAATCTGCTCCAAATGGATGGTTGTTTAATAAAAGGCGACAAAAATTCCCAAAGAAAAATCATTAGAAGCTAAACAATGGATCCCTATCGATATTTAATATGTACAGTAGACTCTCGATATCTCGAAGTCGAAGAGATGCTAAAAAAAATTCGAGATAGCGAGTTTTCGAGATAACAAGGTCATAACCAAAACATAAAAATTCACGTAAAAACACAAGATACGGAATAACATTCTAATAATTAGAGTCTTTATAGATGAGAATAAGTATAAATATTTAATGATAGTTAACAAAAAGTCTAAATACAGCAATGATAATCTAAGAACACAATTGACACGCACAATTTACGCAAAGGATTCGCACCCCGAGCTGTCATCGTGAAGAGACTGGGACGGACCGTTTCGCACTTATTAGTGCTCATCAGCCAGCCAAACTCCACCGATAACATGCTCAGAAGGTGCGAAACTTTAGCTGTCCTGGCTCTTGCTCCCAAGAGCGGGACCACTACCCAAAGAAATACAAAATAAAAATTAATAAAACGAGAAAATACAATACTTCCTTGGCCTGCAACTCGTAAATTGTGCGTGTCAATTGTGTTCTTAGATAGTTCATTCCGCACGTTAAAGAAAGATTAATAACAGCAATGATAATTTTAATTTTTAAAAGTAGTCGAAAATAATTACATTAAATTGAAAATTCCGGCGATTTTTCCGGAAAAATTCATTTTTTACTTCGAAAAATATTCGACATAACAAGGTTTTGAGTGAAAACTCTTCGACATAAGAATTAAAATTAACATTAGATGAATATGTAATATCAAGGGGAAAAATAATTTTTCGACATATCAAGGTTTTCGAGATATCGAAGTTCGAGATATCGAGAGTATACATATGTGTGTGTGTAAGCTATTTAAGTAAATACAGTAATTAAATTATTTGGATTATTAAATTAAAAACGAAAATCTCAAGCCTGCCAAATATGAACGACTTTTTTTTTTTAATACTAATCATGGTCAGCAACACGCTTAGACCGTCTCAGCGACCTTCAATTTCGTTAAGAACTTTCATCGATACAATAGAAATAAATAAAAAAAATAAGAACAATCTTGCCTCACTTCAATGTTTAAAATGTATTTTTTATGACAGTTAGAAAGGAAATATAATCTTCAAAATTTTTACTTGATTTCTTGAATCGAAATTAAGAATTTAATGCATTAATTAACTCGAATTCTTTCATGTAATAAATGAGAATTTAATTATTTCTGTCAAATAAAAGAATCATTAGAAAGAAAAAAAAAAAAAAACCGGGGAAAAAATTGATGTCATTTATTCATCTCACTCTTTTATATCACTTCATTTTTTATTTGTCCTTGTGCAATATGTTGTCACCATTTCTGTTGTAAATTTCGTTTAATTACGAAATACGATAACTTTATCGTAATCTGATATCACTAAAAACCAAAAAATCGGAAATTACGATAATGGTTGAACTTGTATCTTTCCATTTTCTTCACTTTTAATCACTGCCTGTTTAGATTATCGGTTTTTAATTGAAAATTATAATATGTTGTTCCCATTGCATTTTAATGTCTAATAATTTCGTTTTGATATTATTCTCTGAAAGGCCTTATCTATATGTATCTTTTATTTGAACAAATTAAATACTTGAGATAAAGATCTTGAAAGTTTGTTGTCCCGAAAGTATTTGGTAATTGTATATTCGATTGAAAATCTGGTTCATTTCGTTTTAGATAGTTGTTGAAATATGAGCCATCAACAAGAAATATTGCACCTGATTTTTGACCCATGATTGTTTGTATTATATTATCATTATTATTGTTACTATTATTAAATTTACATGTTTACAAGAAAGTTAAGAAACTAGGGCGAAAAATAGTAATATTAGCTTTCTTACTGAAATAAAAGGATGGCTTTTAAGATGAGCGCCTGCGTGTGAGTGTGTGTTTGTATTCCCAATTATTATTTGGATAAATTTGAATAAATTAAAAACTTCTTCAAATGTACTTGGAATGACCTGTTTTGCTTCAGGAATGCGCTAAAAAAACATATATCATCATACATACGTTTCTTAATACCTTTTGACTCAGTGAACAGATCTGCTTGAGTATTATAGACAGAGACTATATTCCCTTTCTATTTTCAAATAAAGGTATTACTTTCCGAAAATTTTAACATAACGGTGAGATGAAATCGTGAAATCGCTTATAGTGACTGTGATTGGTCAATAAAGGTTTTTTTTTTTTTTTTTTTTTTTTTTTTTTAGATGAAGCCCAGCTTCAATAAAAAATCCCAGATCATTTGTGTGATATTGTAAAGAAAGTTTGCTTCAAGTTCTTGTAGCAGTTTTTTTTTTTTTTTTTTAGCTCATTTCGTTTTAGAAAGCTAAAAAAAAAAAAGGTTTAATCGATTTTAATAGTGTCAGTTACTCTATCAATTAACTTACATCTGCACCAATTTGGTGATTTTGATGAAATTTTATAATAGCCTTTATTTTAATATTAATATTTAACTTTACGAACATTTGAAAACAGCAATGAGTCAGAAGAATTCCTAACCAAGCCCCAGAACCATAAAATCTCAAGGGTGATCATTTATTTAAGAAATAATATTGCATTCTATGAACGTAGTGTTTTTTAAATCAGTAAATTTCTTCTTTTAAGATTAAAAGCTATTTGAAGGTGTTTAAAATAAAGATTCAAAATCCTGCCCCAGTTCTTAACGAAAGAATATTGGTAGAGATGATTTTTTTTTTTTTTACTACTTTTCTCAAAAACACTAAGTGCTCAATATCTTCGAAAACAGAAAAAAAATAGAAGTTTCGATAATTTTTTTAAAAATAGGTTTTGAAACAGCTACAAAAGGTAAAATGAGCTCAAAGAGCAAAATTTATTGGCTTTTGCGATTAAATGAGAAATCGAGGAATTCTGTCATTACATAAACGAAATAAAATACATCTCAAAAATAACAAAACACAGGTCTTTTTTAGTTATTACGAGTCACCGTTTTGTTGAAGGTTGAGAATAACTTCATGATCAAATATTAGGTAGATCAAAGACAGGAATCAGAAGTTTATGCAGAAAAAAGTGTGTAAATTTAGCCAATTTCGCTCCCTTCTATAGTAATATAGAAAAATATTTCTTCTTCCTTTCCCACGGACAGGTCACGCAGTCCCAAGAGAGCACGGGAGATGTAGGGTCCATCGATTCTCAAACTAACAGGACTGAATCGAGGTCGGTAGGTTAATTCGACGCACACCCACCTTTAGTGTCTGGAATGAAATCCAGTTGCCATCTTATAGAGGGCTGGGTAAAACTTAGGGCTGTAGGAGAAAGAACCTGGAAAAAAAATATTCGACCTCCGTCGAAAATTGAACCCTGCTTCTGCGGTCCGCAGTCTAGCGACTAACCACTATTACATCAAATAAAATCTCAGTTCATTTGTTTACGGATTGGTCCTAGGGTTCATCCGGCCCTCTGTAACATGAATACCGGATTTCTTTCCAAACGATGCGTTTCTATTTCTCGATTCAGTCCTTTAAAGTGAGAATATTTTAGTCAATATAATTTAATAATTATAGATAGATAGAAGAACATAAGTAAAGAAGTATTAGAATTAAGAAATATAAAATTATTTATATCTTAAAAGAAAAGGAAATCAGGAGAAGGTAAAAGTGTTGTGTGTTTGTATGTAGAAAGGGGGTATGTGTTCGGGCATCAACTTTTCACATCCCCCCATTATCGAGGTAGGTGGCAGTGGGTGGGGAGAAAGGAAGTTGATAATAGGCATCAGTTGATGCCCGAAACGTTAGTTTTTAAACCTCCCCCCAATATTTATTTTTCTCCACGAAAAAAAAAAAAAGCCTTTATTTTAAGGTGCAAATAATTTTATATTTCACGATGAATAAAGAAGGCCAATTTTGAAATGTATTTGTTAGTGATTTTCCTTATTATATCCAAATACATTCATTTTCATATTTTATTAAAATCATAAAACCAAGTGAGACTTATTGTTATAAAGTGTTTAAAAGTTTGTTTTCTTATTAAAATCCCAAGTACAGAAGTGGCTTAGTCCATTTTTAACGACCCATTTGAGAGTTATTGTGATAGCGACCAAAATCGGTAGCTATTGTGTTTGTCCTGTCCGTCCACCCTTAATAACTCCCAAACGGAAGGTCGGATCGACAAACGGATTTCATCATCGTGTTCAGAGCCACAAACACCGTAGGAATGGGGTATTTTTATGGGTCAATCCCCCCCCCCCCCCAATTTTTGGCATTGTTTTCAATGGATTTCTGCTATTAGCTTACATGTTAGAAATGCAACCATCTCCTTTCAGTTGTCAGCTATAGCTTGATGCTTAAGGTTTTTTTTTTTTGCTGTTGTTATTGTTTTATTTTTTTTTCTCTTGATCTTTTTTTCTCAGTGTCCGCGTGGGTTTTGTTTTTGTTTTCTTATTTTCCTAACTTTTTTTTTTTTTTTTTTATTTTCCTTACGTTATCGTACTTTCGGGTTTTTTTTTTATTATCAAGGTCGCCCTTAAATTTAGGCTTTAGCGCAAAATTATATTGACTTGTTTAATTTTTTTTTACGACTGAATTGACTAGAAATCAGGCTAGAGAAATAAGTTATAATGTTTTGAAATAATAGGAAATAGAAATTATTTAAAGAACATGTTGCATCTTGCCTTGAGAACAATGATATCCAGGAATAACAACTCGAATATCGTAATTAGATCTCGTTTCCCACCTGATCGAGAAAGGTAATGTGAACAATTACCAATTTTGAGACATAGGCTAATACAACTTTAAATGTAATACATAAATGAATCCTTGGTGGAACCCACCACCGTTCAACACTTCATAATCAATGAACTAAATATTCATAATTGCAGTTGTCAGCACGAAAGAAAGTTTGCCACTTAAGGAAATAACTACTTAATCTTGCCTGGTAGACCATTTCAAAAGCATGATTCATAAAACAATCTATTAATATTCTGCAACGGATACTTAAAAAGTTAAGTTAATATTGAAATGTACAATAACAGTACCGTATAAGGAATTACAATAGTAAACAATAAAAATACCATTTTTTTTACTTTTTCATTTACGAACAGTTTACTACAGTTCAGTTTTCAACAATAGATGTCTAGAGATTCATTTAATCCATTCATAAAGAAGCCAACCGTAAAGAAAAAGTACAAAAGCAGAAGCAAACAATAAAATAAAATAAAATATATGAATAATGTTCAAAAGGATAAAAAAAAATCCTAATCCTTAAAAATAATAATTGTTACTTTAAAAGGAATGATCTATCAATAACATGATAGGAAACTGTTCGTTATTTAAAAATATTACACTAAAAAATGATAAAATATCAAAATATGTATATTTAACGATTTGAAACTTCCACAATGTATTCATCAGCCTTCATTAATACTCCCATTCTATTCTAGCAGCACAGATAATGGTTTTGTCCCTTATGGATGTAATCAATGTATCGTTACAGTCAGTAAATGAATGAAAGAGTTCCTTTTTTTTTTAGGAATTTTTATGTAAAAACGTTCTTAAATGACAAAGCTATTAATTCTGTCATCTGTAACAATATCTTGCAACAGACAGACAAACAGAATAGCTGAAGATCACCAATAAAAACCAAACTCTTTAACTCTTTTGTCGAGAGCATTTTAAACAGGAAAATCATTGCATAAAATATAAAGAACCTCAGGATATCCGCCAAAGGCAACAACAAAAAGTCAACTCTTTCTATAGGAACTAAAGAATCAGTTGTTGATCGTCGGAATCAATGTGGAGCCTGAAAAGCTAAAATAAACAATAAAAAACTCGCCAAAAGGATAACTGGCGAGAAAAATTCATGTGCACGCTACACGCGGCCGCTATGCATTTTTTTAGCGCGTAAAAAATCAGATTACGCAAGTAAATATTAATAAAGGATGAGAACTTGGTCTCACCCTTTATTAATCAGTTGTTGACTTTGGTATTTTGATTTTATCATTATGCTAGACGGAAAGAAAGTTAGTATTGAAATATTAATCTTTCCGCTGATAAGGGGAAAAAGAAGTTAAGACTGTAACTATCGCATTTATTTCCACTGTATATTATCTGATCGATAAACTTGTAATAGAAAAACTCCATTGCAAAATACTGAAAAAAAGGGATGCAGTTACTTCCAACGAAGCAAGAAATGATCAGAATAGCAGATCTGGAATACCGAATATTAATTATATACAATGTGTCCTGCGTTTGCTAGTTCTTTGGTTCGCAGAACGTTTCCATGACCAAGTTCAGAATGGATGGTCAGACCAAATCTCGCCCGCTTTTTATCCCTCATAATGAATTTCTGTTCCCATTTTACATAGGAGTGACTAGAAGAGAAAGAACCTGGAAAAAAAAAAATAACCAACTCTGTCGGAGATTGAACCCTGTTCCTCCAGTATCTGTAATACTGCGCCTGGGACCCATATTTTATATAAAAATTAAAATGATTAAAAATTTTAAGCCACAGAGAAAAAGGTTTTCCTGATCTGGACTGAATACTCTTTTAGCGTTTCTAGATAAGCGAGAATACAAGTGAGGAAATTGATGAAAAAAATCTACCTTTCAACATGTTTACGTATAATCATGCAGAAGAGTAGCAGATAGCTGAGGTAGCAGTCGCTCAATACATCAATTAATGAGAGAAGGTGATCATTGCGACAAATTATTGACCAAAGGATTCATTAACAAAAGAACATCGGGGCTATATCCATCTGGGAAGGGATAATGAGGTTATACTTTCTCATTGCATCCTCAGAAATTTGAAAAGAAAATGGAAAAATGGAAGGCAAAAATGGGAATTGTAATGGCTTTTTTCTGTGTTTGGATGATGTGAACAGCTGTTTTTTTATTCATTTATTTTATTTTTTATAGACCAAGTAATATCCTTGACCACCTATCAAAATTCCGGAATGCACTACTTTTGAGGATCATGAGAAATTTTTAGGGATGATATGAATTTCAAAGTAGTTCTATATGTTAATAATTTTTTTTATTTGGGTTTTACAGGAAGATTTTATGTTGCCAAGCTACATAATAACAAGGCACACTGCTCCAATCAACAATACAAGTATGCAACTACTGTTCGGTTTTGTTTACGAGAGCTTTCAACGCTTTTGCGCATGCGTCAGGTCTCCTTCGATTTCATCAAAATAGGTGCGAGGAGAAATAAAGAGGGAATGTTTACTTTTTATAGTGTTAGTTTACTAGTAGCTGCGTTCTGTTTGCGCTTTTCGGGAAAGAATTATGGAAAGAATAAATACTATTGCAAAAATAACAGGTCTTAGGAAAGTGCCCATCTCCGCCCACCCCTTTGCGGAGTAGAATCGTCCGCGAGTACTGATTCTCGCTTTCGAAAACGAACAGTATGCAGATGCGAGAGTGTGGGTTTATATGCTTTGTTGGAGAACGATCGCATCATGAAGGCAATGGTTGGTTTCCTTAATTTCCCTTCATGAAGAACCGAAGTTTGGAACAGAATTTGGAAGGCCAAAGGGTTAATAGATGCTCAGACGATTAAATACGTGTTCCAGTTGTTCTTCTCCTGCCGAAATAAAGAAAGTGATATTGCCGATAGGGACATCAAGAACTGCCCCGAACGAATTATTATCAACGGAATCATTTGTACTTTGCAAAAGGCACAGATTCCTGAACTGAGGTAAAAGTTAAGATTGCTAGTCAGGATCAGCTAGGACAGGATAGTGTTCAATACTAAGTACTCAATATTAAAGACTTTTTAGGCAACAAAAGTTTTTAATTAAATTCTGAGGAAAGTTCCAGAAGTTTTGAGTGAATGAATAGGATTTTAATATTTCAGAAATGTTTGACTAGAATAAAACCAAGCAAGAAAACTCTTTAATTGTTATTTAGCTATCATTCCTATTTTTCTTGGTTAGTAGAACGTTCGTTGTGTTCTAGATTCAAGAAGTCAAATTTTGTATTAAGTTGATTAATCTAATAAGCTTTAACTAGATGTACAATGAGTTCAGTTTTAATTAATGAAGTTTATATTTAATCAATATTTATTTAATACTGTAAATTAACCAAAGAAGATTACAAATTCGTATTTGTCAATTCAGTAGAATTGTGTTTGCAAATAAGATTTATCAATATTTATTTATTGAATTCCTGAGTTGGTTGTGTATTAGGCCAAGATTGAATTTTTATCTGCATAAACACTCCAATATACAGTAACTCTGATAAGTTTAAAATAAGTTCATAAGTAATACTTATTCATAATAATAGTATCTATTTAATAATATTAACATAAGATTCATAGTTTTTCCAACCAATCGGGCGCTTTCTTTTTCATTCATTCAATATAAACAGTTTAACTGATTTCTTGAGCTTTGTTTTTCGCCTATCTTTTCTGTATTCATCTGCTAGTCTTCATCTATCTGCTACTCATTTGTTCATCGCCTTGTAACAGGGGATGATCCAACTACATCTATCAGTTTATTTTTCACTTGGATCTGCTCATTTTAAACATATGATTTTTTTACAAGGAGCGTCCAGACAGTAATGCAACAAATTTATTTTCAAGATACATTTTGCTTTCAATAATATTTGTATGCTTCAGTCTTTTAGAGCCCTATTTTTATGCACACAGTTACAAAGTTTTCCACTAAATGATAATTAGCACAGTGAACTTTCAAAATATAGTAGTATCTATGAGCGACGTGGGTTCCAATCAGAACAATACTTTGAGTTTCTTTTGGCAGACCTCCTCTTTCTTTCTTTCTTCAGTTTCTTTCCAGCTTTTTGCTGGGTAGGGGGAGTATTTTACAGCTCAATAGTTCATGTAGTTTACAATTATGATGGGTGCGCCTCTTCCAAAGGCATTTTAAAGCTACTGCCAGCTGGAAGAAAGCGTACAAACATACAAAAAAGGAAGTAAACATCCATACAGTTCGTCTAACTTAGGAAGGCAGTTGGAACTGAGAACTTGAAAAAATTGGGATGAAAGGGTATAAGATAAATGGGGGTGGGGAAAAAAGATTACAACAGTGTTTGCAGAGCTTGACCTCGTTATTATCGGCTTTAAGTAACTACATTTCCGAAGAGCTGAATTCTCCAAAATACTAAAAAAAGGATCACATAAGACCTTTTTGTAATTCCACAACAATACCCTGATACCCTTCCACCCCTATTTTTTCAAGTTCTCAGTCCCAACGCCTGAGGGGACTGCCTTCCTAAGTTAGACGAACTGTACCAGTGCCGGGATTCGAACTCAGGATCCGATACTTCTGCCTCATGGAAAGCCATCTTCTTGATCACAAGGCTATGCCGAATCGGCTAGAGAGAAGACCTAACAGGCATTTAACTACTGTAATATATTAGTCTAAGACTAGAGACGATACAACTTTTAGATTTTAAATCTTTTCCAAGTGGGTTCTTGTCGAGAAATTAGCGCGAGAAGGGGAAAATTCCCATAGAAAAACATAAGATCAACAACGGGTTTCTAATGGAATCTCACAATGAGAATTAATCCTGTTAGCTAATTCATTAATTTAGCTGGTTCGTTGTGGTTAATCCTATTTAGATATATCAAGTAAGAAAATGAAGTGTTTCCGGGATTTAACCCATAGAATGAAAGTAAAGAGACAAGGCATTTATTTAAACAAAAGGTCTCGTTTCTTTCACCTCCGTTATGTGGGTTAAATCCCAGAAGCTCTTCATTTTTCATTAAATGCGCCCACACTAACATCAATAATACTATTAAGTAAGTAAATCGGATTTAATTGTTGTTTTAGGAAATGGAAAATTTGTACTGTTTGTCTTCCTAGGGTTAGGATTGTAAATCTCTATCGTATCTAAAAAGAAAACTCTTTTTGGGTTGAAAAGCCGCGGAATGCGTACACACGAATTTTCTCGCCAGTTATGCTTTTGCGAGTTTTTATTGTTTATTTTAGCTTCTCAGGCTCCACATTGCTTCCGAAGAGCCATCATTTTCCGCAATGCCCCCCTCTCGCGCAGTCCACAATAGTGGTCACCCTCCTCCAGCGTTGACTGTCCCCACGATGGATAGCTATAAACTGAAAGAGTTTACTATAATCTCGTAACGGTTTACATTTAGAAACCAAATCACTACTTATAGGTCTCGGGTTTTGACCTTCCCCAATGAGGTCATCATCTTGAATCCAGCTCTGCCTCTATTTACTGCTTTCTTTTATGTGAATGCATAGCAAATCGCATTTCCGCATCCTCTGACGATTGAAAGATGCTTTTATATAAAGAATTTTCTTGAAATGAATAAAATTTTTCATTCACCTCCAATCCCCTCAAAAATAACTCATAAAATCCCTCGTTGAAATGGTCATACTGATTTCTTTATGATGCTTATTTATAAAGTATGAGTACTTGTCCCCCCCCCCCCCTTAGGATCCTGTCCTTACTAAGTGAAAAATACCTGAGTGTTTACCTAGTTTTAGCTACTATGAGAGTATTTTGAGAAGTATATTTACAATTTCAATAAATATAAACTTTTTTTTTTTGTGAACATTCTATTTATGCAGTAACAGAAGCAAAGGATTAGATTTTAACCCCTTCGCCTCAATTCTAATTTATTTGTTTATTTAACAAAATAATGAAATAGGAAAAAATCCTTTCAAAATATATAATTTACTTACTACAATTTTTTATTTTTTTATGAAAAAGCAGTCATTTTAAAAAATGTATATTCTGCTTTTTTTTTTTTTTTTTTTTCCACCAAAACATCATCCTCCGATCAGATTCTACTACATCCATTTAAGATGATTTATCTACAATAATCAATTGAAGTTAAAATTTAAAGATGTTTCTTCGCATTAAATTAAATTTAAATTACTTTTGAATATTCTAGTAAATTTGTACCGTGTGGCAGATGAATCATATGGTATCAATCTTTCAATGGTATTAACTGTGATATGGTAATTTACGGAAATTGAAGTTTTCAGTATTTTATTGCAGATCTTACCTCAGAATTGCCTTGCATTTTTCAAGTTTTTTATTAAAACTTTAAATCTAAGAAATAAGCAGAAATCTACAATAACCAAAAAAAAAAAAAAATAAATAAATAAATAAATAAATAAATAAATAAATAAATAAATAAATAAATAAATAAATAAATAAATAGAATTATTATTATTATTTTTTTTTTTCAAATATCACGATTAAGATTTTTTTTCTTTAATAGAAAACTATTACAGAAAAGAAATTTATATTCTTTAGGCGAGAAAAAGTAATTCATTAGTAAAGTTACGCTGGAAACTGTTTTGTAAAAATGTAATTAGTTAACACCGAAGAACCAAAGATGATAGCAGTGAGAAACAGAGAAGGAAAAAAAAAGTTAATAATAAATACATTGCTCTAGAATTTCGATTTTTCTTTTACATATTTTAGTTATAGTTGAAAAAAAGAACAATAATGATTAAATTAGATTTAAAAAAAAAGTTTTTGCAAAAATACAACCTCTTGCCGTGACATTGCCCGTGAGGCCAATGCCGTGACCAGGATTCGAACCTGGGTTATTGCGGCCACAACGCAATGTACTAACCACTATACGATCACGGCTATCAGCTGAGGATGTCGGGTGGTTGGAAAAATAGATACTATAAAGTCAAACTGATAAAGTATACTAACCAAAGAAATTATATTCATATGTGATTGTTGTTTAATTTACAAAAACAGTTAAATTTAATTAAATGGAATTCAATTCGTTTGATTTCATTTATTGCTTATTTAGTAAAGTAATGCGTAGAAAGTGTAGAACTGATCGTCTACATTCGTAATCAAAATATTAGAAGAATTATTTTCGCCTATTAAAAATTTTAATTATTTATGACACGTAATTGATAAATATACAGTTAAATTTATTTTTATTTTAATATTAAAGATGTAAACAAATACCATAGACATAAATACGAATCGCGATTTAAATTTGAAGGCTGAATATCCTAGAGTGTTGCTCAATTGTCAAATCATATGGGTTGCTGCAATGGCGGAGAGGAGGCGTGTGAATCCTCAGTCTGAGTATGAGGATTCTTCAGAGACTTCTCCTCTTATTTCCAAAGAATTCCAGCCATCATCTAAACATACATATCGCAAAATTTCGAAATACGCTTATTATGGCCCCGCATGTCCCGGCCATGCTGAAGGTTTCCCCGTCGAAATCAACGCTCGCACCATCTCTGCCAAATATGAAAGCCAGGACTATGACACTTGTGAGAATAATTTACTACTCGATGAACAGAGGAAGAAAAGGTTTTTCCATATTCATAAGGATAATTTAACACGATGGCTAATTATGGCTTTGATCGGAATTATGACAGGATTAGTGGCATCCCTGATAGACATAAGTGTGGAGCAATTATCTAAACTGAAATATTCTGTGCTGAAAAAATATGTTGACAAGTGCGTGCGACATAACTGTTTAATTGTGCCTTATTTACTTTGGTTATCATTAAACGTTGGTCCTGTATTTCTTAGTGCCATTTTAGCATCGATTGTGGAGCCCGTAGCTGCTGGAAGTGGGATTCCTCAAGTTAAATGCTACTTGAATGGCGTCAAAATCCCGAGAATCGTCCGTTTCCGCACTCTCCTGGCGAAGACAGTAGGCGTTACACTTTCCGTTGTTGGTGGACTGGCAGTGGGAAAAGAAGGCCCAATGATCCATTCTGGGGCCGTTCTTGCTGCAGGGATATCGCAAGGTCGAACGACGTCGTTTGCGTACGACTTTAAAATTTTCAAAAATTTCCGTTCCGATCGAGAGAAGCGGGATTTCGTGTCTGGGGGTGCTGCTGCAGGCGTCTCGGCAGCCTTCGGAGCTCCTGTGGGTGGTGTCCTTTTCAGTTTAGAAGAAGGAGCTAGTTTTTGGAATCAGGCCCTAACCTGGAGGATTTTCTTTTGTTCGATGCTGTCCACTTTCACATTGAATGTAATTCTTAGTATTTATCATGAGCGTCCTGGTCAGCTGGATTTCTCAGGGTTGCTAAATTTTGGGAAATTTGACAATATAACTTATGGAATCTATGAAATGCTGATCTACATTTTAATGGGAGCAATTGGAGGACTTTTAGGTGCTCTTTTCAATCATATCAACTATAAACTGACAATTTTTAGAATAAACCATGTATACAATAAATACGGCAAAGTGGTGGAAACCATTGTAGTAGCTATTACTACAGTTACTGCAGGCTTTTTAATGACTTACTTTGATAATGATTGTAAACCTCTAGGTAAAGACCCTACAAGTTATCCTATTCAGTTTTACTGTAATGATGGTGAATACAATGCAGTAGGTGCTCTCTGGTTTCAGACACCAGAAGCAGGTGTACGAAGTCTTTTTCATGATCCACCAGGAGCCCATTTGCCACTTTCGATAGGTATATTTTTTCTTGTTTACTTTCTGCTATCCTGCTGGACATATGGAATTGGAGTACCCAGTGGTCTTTTTATCCCTGTTCTGTTCACTGGTGCTGCTTGGGGTCGATTGATTGGCATGCTGATGGAATATTTGTTCCCAGATCAAGATTGGGTTGATCCAGGGAAATATGCATTGATTGGTGCAGCTGCCCAGCTAGGTGGTGTGGTTCGAATGACTCTTAGTCTTACAGTCATCATGATAGAAGCTACAGGTAATATCACATTTGGTTTACCCCTCATGATAGTTTTGATGACTGCAAAGTGGGTTGGCGATTATTTTAATGAAGGCATCTATGATATGCACATCAACTTAGCCAATGTACCCATTTTGTCATGGGAACCACCACCTTTAAGTTTGAATATCTATGCAAGTGAAGTAATGAGTCATCCTGTAGTGACTTTTCGCACTGTTGAGAAAGTTGGCACTATTGTTGATGTTTTAAAGTCTGAGGCCCACAATGGGTTTCCTGTGATTGATGATTCTCCTGTTGAAGATTATGAGGGCTTAACTTTTGGTCGCTTGCGGGGAGTAATTTTGCGCTCACAACTCATCACAATTCTACAACATCAGGCATTCAATGAATTGGAAGAAAATGACGATGTTTGGCATGAAGGCACATTAACACTTGAAGATTTCAGAGCAAATTATCCTTCCCACCCAGCCATAGAAGAAATTTATATTTCCAGAAGAGAAAGGGAACACACTGTTGATCTTAGGCCCTTCATGAATCCTGCACCATATGCAGTGTTATCATGCACATCTCTTCCCAGAATCTTTCACCTTTTCAGAGGCTTAGGTCTTCGACATTTAATTGTTGTTAATGAAAACAATGAAGTTGTGGGTATTATTACTCGCAAAGACATAGCTCGCTATAGGGTAGAGAGAAAAGGTGGAGAATCAGTACTTGAAGAACTTGATATTTCCTATAGTTAAACTTTTTTTTTTTATATCATGTTTACACAAAACATAAGTCCTTGTTTATTATATGAAAGAAGTTTGTTGAGGATTATATATATATGCAAATTTATATCTTTACAATCAGTATTATCTTTAATAATCAAAGACTGTTATATTCCAAATACTTTCCTCTTTGAAGAATGTAAATATATTCTGAATATATTTGAGATGTAGTGACTTGTAGAGATCTATTTTATACATTGTTGTGTATTTGTTTTAAGAATCATGAAAATTTAATTATTTATTAAATTTTAAGCTAACTGTTAAGTTTTTTTAGTATTTCTCCCATTTTAACTTTTTTTTTGTTTTTAATCTGTTAATAAGATTAACAGCAACATTCTAGTTTTAGTGAAAGTTGCAGTTGTTGTATTTTTATCAAGAGTAATTATGAATGTGATTATTAGTAATTTTGTTGAAATGTTGTAAGACTTTTGATTTTCCTTAAAAGGTTATATTTCATTTTTTTTAAAATTTATAAATAGTGTGTGTATATATTTTTTAAATTTTATTTTATTTTATGCATTCTTGTGCTACATTTTTAGAATCGGCTGCCATTTTAATTCACTACAGACATTTAATCTTCATTTAACATTGTTATGTGTAATGACCAAGTTCAAAACTAATCTTAATTTTTATCCTAATTAACATGAGTTATTTCTGAAATGAAAAGGTGTAGTTGGTATTTCATGTAGTTTTGAATACAGTTAAAAAGAAATAAGAAATGCATGTCTTAAACTGCACTGATAAAAAAACCCAACTGAATTGTTAGGTTTTAAAATTGAAATTGTGTGACTGGAGCACAATGTTAAATGAGGGTTATCTGGTTTTTCTATGTAAAGTAAGAAAGGTGAGTAGTACCACTCTAAGCAAACTGAAATAATAATAATAAAAAGCTCTTTTAGCAACAAATTTTGTTATCTGAGAATTGTGGATAAACTTTAATAATCCTTGTTTTCTTATTCAAGCAATTGCTATTAATTGAAATTGGAAGATGGAAATAAATAGAAAGTATTATTTTTGGAAAAGAATATTATAAAATTACTCAAGAATGAAAACCTCAACTTGAGGTTTGAACTCAATGCTGTAAAAATATATAACAATGTTTCAAGAAGTTTTAGAAACTTTTTTTTAGTCTGATTGCCATGCAGTTCTCCAAAACATTAGTGCTGTTGTAGATGAATACCTTCTAGTTTGCTCTCTTATAAACTTCAGCTCATTGCCTGCAATGATAGATGTTAAAATATCTACACTTCTGTAAGTTTCCTGCACTTGAACTGATATTCCATTGGGTTATTTGCTTTTCTGGTGTTCTATATGGATTTGTTTACATTGTTTATTAGTTTTTAAGATGGATGATATACTTAATCGACCACACTTCGATCAATAACAAAAAAAATAAAAAAAATTGGCTATTTCTGGTTGGATGCTAAATCAATTGTGAACTGCATTTTGCTTCTTTTTATTATTTTTTAGAATTATATTTTTAGCTTCTCTCTATTTTTATTTATTCAGTATATAATTCTTGAAGGATGTTATTTGGTACTTGTTTTTAAATCAGTTGTCCAAAGTTGGTCTGAAGAAGCAGTCATCACCTGATTGTCCTTCAATTAGTTCATCATGAAATACTTGAGGCCAATTAAAATTAGATGCATTAACAGTGTCATTATAACTAGTTCTAGGCTCAATTTTTTTTTTTTTTTTTAGTATAAAAAATTTAAATTAAAATGCTTATTTAATTTTATCACTATTTTTGCAACATAGTTTACAAGTGCTTAGAGAATCCACTCATCTCTTCTTACTTTTTCTTAAATTTCTATTTCAAGTTTCATTAATATTTTCATCAATATTTAATCAATAAGAATACCACAAAGTAGGATACAGTTTTTGATTTTGACATTCTTTAATGCTTGTATTAAAAATTATTTGATAAGAATTAAAAAGCCTCTTCTTGCTTTAGAGAAATAAAACAGTTATATCTTCTATCTATATTTACCAAAGATAATTGATTGAATGCAATAATATTTATTAATATTGGAGAAATTTCAAAAACAAAATGAATAAAAATAAATATTGATGAAATTTGACCAGACTTCATCAAAATAATTAATCAAATTTAAAAATTCAAATCTGAAAACTAAATTAAAAACGAATAAATAATCTTAAAGGAATCATAAAAAGCAAACTAAAGTAATAAGGTTGAACTTAACAAAAAGAACATGACATAGACTTTCCCAAAGTTTAGAATGTTTACATTGTAAATTTCTTGTAGGTTTATATTTTTTTTTTTCTTAAATTTTCTAATTTTATGTTCCAATATTTTTTGTATTTAGTTTTCAGGCCTTTAATTTTAATTCGTTTTCTAACGATGTTTTTATCAATTTTATTTTTATTTTGAAAATTCTCTTTAGTTTATTTTTGCTTACCTATTAATGTGATCTTTCAGAATCAATTATTCATATTTTCATTCAGTGTTAGCCATTCCCAAATTACACAGTGGATTCTGGTTGTTTGGAACACATTGGAATTATTGCACTTTGGTCCGATTGCCACATAGATAAATACATAAGCAGTTAAAATGATATAAAAAAAGACAAACTGCAGTTTAAATGAGCAACAAAGTGTTTATTTCAATATTTTCAGAATAAATCAGAGCCAAAAATTTAATATGGTATTCTTCATGCAGAACTTTCCATTTTCACTCTTTGTCAATACCCATCACAACATCATTAATAGGTGTCCGCAGATACACAAGTTGTCCTGAAAGTCCTATTAATTCAAAATGCCCAGCCTATTAGAGAAAATATGTGAATATTAAAAATTTAATTTATATAAAAACCATGCTCATACTTTTCCACTTTTAATTAGTCATTGATGGAGGAACAAAGAGAAAGGAAAGCAAAACCAGACTTGCTCATAAGCTGAGGGATAAGAGAAAGGCAAGGAAGAACTATGGAGGAGAAAAGAACTACAAAACCAATTTTTTCCAGAGGTTTTGTTCACGTTCCCCGGGAGTTATCTCAAATACTGCAGTCACTAATTAATCGAAGAAAACGAGACTTATTTTGGTTAGGTTCTTGAGCTTTAAATAAAAAATAAACGGCTGCCCAGATTAACCTGTGACCCAAAAAACCGAAATCCACTATATATAATTATAGAAAAAAATGTCCCTTTTTATTTTTTAAATTGTTTAAAACAATTAAGTTAAAAGCAAAAATGTCGATTTTGCTTTTAAAAAAAATAGCTAATTTTTTATTTTAACTGATTTTTAAAAATACACTAATTTTTCAATTCCTGTACAGTTTTTTATCTTTAGCAAATTAACTTGCAAATAAGGAACTAAAATTGAGATTTTTGACCAAATTTATTATAAAAACTTTATATTAATATTATTAATTATTTTTTTCTAATGTTGATGTTCTTTCAGTAACTACCTCTTAAATTGGATGTTATTTGAAAGTCATTTCAAAAATGTCTTTAAAAGAAGTATAATTTTAACAATTCATTTCTTCCAAATGTAATGGATAGTACAAAAATGAAATCCTAACATTTCCTACTTGCCTTTCCTAAATTCAGTTATCTTACTTTGACTACTTCTTAAGAAGCGTAAGTGAAAATTCTATTTTGACAAACTTGTGTTGATTAAATATTTTGTAATCTTTCTTTAATTAATGAAGTTTAAATGATAATTACTGTTTAAAAATGACAGGCCAATGTACAATATTTAAAGTTGGGTTAAGTTAAATTTTTAAAACTTGTTTTTTAATTATTCAGAAAAGTTAAATTCACATTGTAAATATTAAAAAATATCTTTTTGTCTTTCATTTATTATATTTTTAGACACTTCAATTTGCTTATAATTTTTCGACATTCAGTAAATCCATTGTTAAGTAATAATACATTTTTTTCCAAGAATAACTATTAAATATATTTATGCTGCAAAATTGTTATTTTCTATTTTATTATAAAAACTTTAGATTTTATAACTCATTACATGAAAGACAGTTGAAGGCTAGTTTGATTCAATGAAAAGTAAAAACATTAAAGCATTAAAAAAAATGCTTTAGTAAACAATCCTGTATCATCAATTCTAAATGATGCCTTTCGTTAATTATAAGCATTTCATACCTTTGCCATATTTGTCAGTTTTTTCAACTTGAGCCTTTGTACAATTTTACAGTATAGAAACTATACAATTCTGCTTTTATAGTATTTTTTTGAATGAAATCTTATCTGATTTATTGAATAAATCCTACCATGAATAACA
>JAFIDM010009631.1:196692236-196726314 GCA_023159025.1 Thereuonema tuberculata
CACACGCCGATAAAACTTCGATTTCGCTTCAATTTTCTTTAGGAAACGGCTTCTGGATTACTTCTTTTTGGGAATCACAAATTCACAAAATATTCCAAAAACAAAAGAATTCGAATGATAAATTCGCAAGAAACAACGAGATGTAATGATTTCTGTATAGGAAATCAATTGACTGTAGAATCTCTTATCCACTCTAACAGCTTTTTTTTTTCGCCACCAGATGTCGTAGTCCTGCTCTTCGGCTGCCAATATAAATGTAACAGGTAACGGGTCTGCACGCGGGGTTTTTCCGCCCTGCTAGGGGGTGGCCGAGTTATCCGGACAGCCGGGTTATCGAGTGCCGAGTTTTCGGGACTCTACTGTATAATAAAAATAAATTGTGAATATTTAGAATTTAAATCTACGAACACAAGTTGAACCCTTGCTTCCCCTGTAGACTATAAAACGTACCACTATACAGTTAGATTTGAATCTAAAAGATAAGAACAGACGTTTTTTTTTACCACAAGAACTATAACAACTGACAACAGCTACTATAGAAAATAGATTCCTACAACAAAATAGTTTCATATCTACAAAGATGGCTTTCTAATCAGAGAAGAAGAAAATGCAGGAATTGGAATTTATTCAATCGTATTTACTCACTGCACATCAATAGGTCAGTTTAAATCAAACTTCAGTGCAGAGATAGAAGCAATTCTACTAGCAATCGAACAACTTATCTATAAACCCAACAAATTCAAAGACGCAGTTTTCTTGGTAAATTCAAAATCAGCAATTCAAGCTGTAGGATCCAACAACAGGCTAGTTACAAAACAAAATCTAAAAGTCCAAAGGTTTATCCAAACAAATTTTAGTGGATACTTCACATATTGACTTATTTGGAAACGATATTGCCGATTATTTAGCAAAACAAAAAGGAACTAAGCTTTATCGTTATAATAAATTCATCAGCATTAATATACTCAAACGAATCATCAAAACAAAAAAATGGGCAAACATAGATAAGACCTGGAAAGGAAACAGTACTAAACCTCGAAAGACGCTGTTTCCTTATTCAGATTAAACTCAGGACACGACTGCCTTGCTGCTCACCTACATAAAGTTAACATTTTTAATTCAGCCATATGTATTTTATGTAATTTACCAGGATCAACTATGGATGAAGATCATCATCTTATTTGTACGAAACTTAATAAGAATTTCTAAACTTCAAAAAATATAAATGGCGTGTATTGGGAAGAACAGTTATGGGTTAAAAGCACCCAACTTGTACAGCTATTGGACATCTATCTACCTATTTTCGCATAAAAAGGAATACCCCCCCCCCCAAAAAAAAAAAGCTTACTTCCGGGGTTTTTGAGAAACTTTTAAAAAATAATATTTTTATTAAATTTTCACAAAAATCATTGTGGACTAAAAGATAATTATAAAAAACGATTCTTTATCAAATAAATTAGCTAATCAGTTATTTTAATGTCATGTTTAGATGTATTAATTATTTTAATTTTCCAAATGCTATTGTATCACTAGGATTGAAGTTTTATACAATATAGTTAGTGGATGATAGTAAAATGTGAGCACACAGACAGCTTTTAGATATAGATTTCCCAATTTCAATAAATAAATGTTAGTATATAAATAAAATTTAATGTGCATTACAATATTATTACATAAATTAAAGATAACAAAACTAACCTTTTAATAAATTAATCCTTAATAAGCTAAGCGGAATGCTAGTGTGGATTGATTGTTCATCCCTTTAATTCTTGATTTGTTTTTTGATTATTTTTAATTGAGGGGCCATTGTCTTGTTTGTTTGTCCATTTTGTATATTGTCCTTCTTTACTGAGCTGGGTAGATTATACTGGACCAGTTGACTGATGAGAGTTTAGTAATTCATAAAAGTACTGTTTTAGAGTCCCAGTACAAAAAAAAACTTAGCTCAGTGAATTTTTGTTTAGTTATGTGCAATCATTTTATGCAATAGTATTATCACGCATGTTAAACTTGATTTATAACCTTTAGAAACTGTGCTGTTGCTTTTCAACAGACAGATTATTTATCTTCTGTCATCTGTATCTTTCTCCCACGACACCTGTTTCACCTGCAGACATTGATTTTCTAAGTGACCATTTGCCCCCTCCTTTTTATTAGTCGGAGATTTCAATGTTCAATTCTTCAGTCTGGGGCTCTTTGCCAACAAATAACAGAGGAACTATTATCGAATGCAATCTCTGTTTTAGTTCAACACAATCTTTGTATATTCAATTCAGAAGCATCTAAGCAATCCATGTCTTCGCCACTTTTGTTCTCCACTATCGATTTAGCACTTTGTTCTGCTTCACTTTTCCTCTATTTCTCATGGGAGTTCATTGACAACCCTGGAGGCATGACCATTTCCCTGTCATTCTGAAAGAACTCCTTTGTTTTCCTGCTATTCCTTCTCATCGTCCTTAATGGAAATTTAAATCTGCTGGATCAATTCTGTGTATCGGAGGTAAAAGGCACTATGTCCATTTTTTACGAAAGTAAGGTTTTAACAGTGTCCAATGCAATATTTTTTGTTTTTTCAGAGGTACAAAGCACTATATCCTAAGACTAAAAATAACAAATTAAAAACAGAAATAAATAATAACGGTACCAACTTGCTTGCGAGGTAAAGAGCACTATTATTAAAGATTACCAAAATCTAAAATATGTATGTTAGATATGTGTAAACTGTAGGTACTATGCCATAAAAAAAGTTTACAAAGAGTGTCAATCAAAGTGCAAAATTTAAGAAAACATTTTGTAAAAGAATCATTCAACTGGCTCTCCTGAAAAATTTAGCAATTGTGACATAGTGCCTTTTACCTCCGATACACAGAATTTAACTAGTAGATGCAATCTTGAAGGCATTGATCTACATCACCAATAGCAACGTCATCAATAAAGTTAACATCATCTTGGCTGCTCGCGCAGCAGTTTCACAAAGATCTGCAACAGTTCCCATTGCATCCTTAATTTTGATGGAATTATAAAGGCTGATTTTCACTTACGGTGTTGGGTTGCTGCTGGGTGTCTGTGGTGTCATCTAGCCGAAGATTGAAAAAGTGTCTCCATAGAATTAACACAGGATAACCGGGATTCAATTTATATCAAGTGATGAAATGCTTGAGGGAACTCTCGAAGGGTCCTAACCAATCACCTGGAAATCACGGCCTTTGGTGCTTGCTGTAACCCCCACAATTTTTGATTACTGTCCCTTATTTATGAAATTTTTTAACCAGTTTCTTTTTCTTTTATAAGCTATTTCGTAACTTTTATTGGTTCTATTTCCTTTATGTTTTTTAAATAATTTATTTTTTCTCCTATGTGTATTAAAGTTTCTTTATTCATCCATGGTTGTTTATAAATTAAAATATTAAGATTATTTAAATTATTTTTTACATTTGATTTATTGTTTTTCTTCCAATTAATATATCTGGCTTTTTTAATTATTTTTTTCATCTTATTTATATATTTGTTTGGGTTTTTAGAATAATTACTTCTAATTTCATGAATAAGTTTAGTTAAGTTTTTATTGAAAAATTCTTCATTTAAGGGATATTTTTGTTTCTTTTTTCCTTCTTTATTTTGATCCTTTGTGATAGTATTATTGTTTTTGTTAGTTTCCTGTAGAATACTATAATGATCCGATATATCCCATTCTATTATATTTGTAGCAATATCTATATTATTAACTTTTGAAAAGCAATGATCGATACAAGTGCATGATGTTGAAACTTTAGTAGTAGCTTTTCTCGTTGTCATGTAACTGTGATTTATAAAACCTAAATTATAAAAAATTTTGAAGATAATTGCAGGTATCTTTATTTAATGTCTCTTTTCCAATGTCTATATTTGCATCGCCAACGTAAATTATGTTTGGATTTATTTTATTTTTGATATGTTCTATGGATTTTTTAAATTCCTTTACAAATAGTTTTTTATTTGTGTGATGTGGTTTATATATAGCGTAGATAATAAAATCATTTTTTTCTATTCCTTTTCTTTTTATATTACATATTACACTTTCATATGTAATAGAATTCGAAATTTCAGTGAAGAGTGTGTACACATTTTTGTAATAAATTATTATACCACCACCTCTAGAGTTAGTTCTTAATTTGTAAATTTTGTTAAAACCAGATATGTTAAATAGATTTATTTCATTTTCTCCAATATTAGTCTCAACAAGTACTATAAAATCTAGCCATTTGATTTTATTACCGATATTTGCCATTAAGTATAGAAAGTTTGTTTTCATGCTTCTTATATTTAAGAAGAGAATATTATTTGAATTGTTTTTTTGGGTTCCATAAGTTTAAATTATCTATTATATCTATCCGACCTAATTCTATATTATTTTGATGCTCAGTCATTGTTTTATTCAAAGCTTATTTAGTTTGTTTATATAATTTACATTTTATTGATATCTTCTTCACATTGTATGTTGATAATTTTGGCATTTTCATTTTTCCTTATTAGTATTTTATTCCTAATCCACACAAATTTATATGCTTTTGTTTTGGCCTCTGTTTTGGTTTTCCACAATAAATTCTTCAAGTTTTGTGTTAGGTTTTCATTAATAAATATTCTCTTGTTACCTTTTTCAGAAATGTCTGCGTTCGTTATACTTCGTTTTTGTTTGTATTGTAATAACCACATATCTCTATCCTTTCTATTTATAAATTTAATTATTATAGGTCTAGCCTTGTATTTATTGATTTTACCGTATCTGTGCATAACATCGATACTTTCTAGAGGGCTTTTAATATTTAGGACTCCTCCAATCTTCTCTATTAGTGCCGTTAAGTTTTCATTTTCATTTTCTTCAACTCCTACAATTTCAAGGTTGTTTTTCCTTTGTTGGGCTTCCAATCTATCAATATTTTCCTATAATTTTTGTATTTTTTCTTTGTAACAATTATTTTCATTTATCATTTTATTCATATTTTCTGTGATTTCTCTTTGGCTTTCCCGATATTTTTGCAATTTGCTTAGAATTTCTTCATATTGTTTGTTAACAAAATCAATAGATTTTCTTATTTCTGACAATTCTCTTAGAATGGTTTGGCCCAATTCGGTTCCAATGTTTTGATTAGTCGCAACCATTTCAATTTTCTCTTGGTATTTAAGATACCATTGAATATAGAAATTATCAAATCAATTAGAAAAATATGTAAAGAAAAGTAAAATTAGGATTGTATATTATAAAGCTAACAGATTTATAAAAAACAAAAACAAAAAAAAAAACGATGAAACAAACAAAATGAATAAAATGGGTGTAGTTTATAAATTAGAATACAGAGATTGTCATGAGTAGAACGTTAAAGAGAGAGGGTATTCGAACACTTGAGTGCTTTTAAGAATAAAGATATATTTCTGATTGAGCTGACCACTGTAGGGTTACAGGCAGGGCCGTAGCTACCACCGGGGCAGCCGGGGCAGTACCCCGGGGCCCCCGAGCAATGGGGGCCCCCGAACGAAGGGGGATTTTTTTTTTATGAAACCATAAACACTTGTTGCCCCGGATTGTCGCTTTTTTTTTTGGTTATTAAAATAACATTGTCCTTTTTTTTTCTTTTCTTTTTTTTTTTGTTGTTGTTAAAATAGGATTGTCAAGGGCCCCGCACTCTCCTAGCGCCGGCTCTGCCCCGGGGCCCCCAATCCTCTAGCTACGGCACTGGTTACAGGCCACAATGCTGACCCTATATAGGCTAGTGGATGTTTTTTTCAGATACAAGATGAGAAAGCCAGATTAATGATTGAATCATGTATAATGAAATTATTGCCATGTTTTAATAAAAACAAATTTTTAAAAGTTAGCGAAATTGGATATGAAAGTTTTTGTAAAATTATTAATAATAGGAAGATAAAGGTATAATTATTAGCAAAGATATATAGCGCTAAATTTAATTATTATTAACTTAATTATTTGTATAGATTGATGTAATATTAATGGGTTGTTGTTTTTTGCTAAATTTTAATTGTTTGTAAAAAAGATGTAATGTGAAGTATACTATTACTAGTATATTGTTAAATATACACTCGAGTGCAAGGAAATCGACTCCAACAAACGCAATGGTTAACCTTAAATTGTCACAAATTTTTGATCGTGTGAAAACTGTAAATAATAAAATAACAAAGAATATGCCATTCCCGTTCACGTGCCACGCAGAACGTTTCGGATGAATGCATTTTGTAAAAAATGTGAGGAAAACAGTAAATATAGAAAAGGTGTAGTCTCAAAAGCGTTCATTTTTATCATCACAAAGATAAGGCCACAAATTGAGTTGAATTTAGCATTTGTTGCAAGTCAGTACATGGTGTTGCCACGTCGAGCTCTGATAACAGCTTCCATTCGACGTCTCATTGATCGGATCACATTCATCACCTCATGTTGGGCAACATTGTTCCATTCCTCTTCTAACGTCCTCTTCAACTCTTCGATTGTTTCTGGAGCTGGATTTCTACCACGAACTCTTCTCTTCAGGAGGTCCCAAAGATGTTCGATCGGGTTCAGATGAGGACTACGTGCAGGCCACCGCATACACTCAATGCCAACTGCATTCAGATAATTCCGAACAGCAACAGCGGCGTGTGGCCCCGCCTTATCATGCATGAAAATGAAGTTTTCTCCGACGAACCCATCGTACGGCAATACGTATTGTTGTAGCAGTTAGGTACCGGTGAGCCGTCAACCCGCCTCCTGTGGGTCCAGGGTCGATAAACATCACTTCAGTTTTGGCTGCAATTGAAATGCCTGCCCATAGCATGCAGGAGCCTCCTCCATAACTGACCGTTTCCTGGAAGCAACATTGCGCAAAACTTTCACGGGCCTTCGATAGACACGGTTTCGTCTGTCGTTGCCATGTAAGCACATCCGAGTTTCGTCAGACAACGAAAAAGGACAAAAATCAACATAAAAATGCTATTAACATGTTTTATTCTTAAATTAAAATGGCAGTACATACAGTTACATTACGTACATTATCAACAATTATTTTATTTTAAATTATTTATTTATTTTTAGATTTTATTATTAGGGGAAGGCTCTCCCGTAATTTAGTATGACCTGCCGGCCTAAGCTCCGCACACAAGGTCGTTCTTTAAATTGTTTGTCTATAATTGTCTTTGTTAGCCTCGTTTATTGTTTACCTTATTCTAGATTTAATTTTTTTTTAATTCCGTAATTTATTGTAAGTAAAAAAAAAAAATGGATACAGGAGAGGTCCGCTGATAATCCGCAAAGGGGATAAACCGCCCGCGGATAATCGGGAGTTTACTGTATTTAAGTTCTGCAAACGTATTTCAAAAGTTTTATTTTTATTTTTCTCGAAACTTCTGTTCGTGAATATTCTACTAGGATTTGGAGTCGGCGGGAACTCGCAACACAAACTCACAGAAAGCTTCGTTTCTGGTGGCTTCTCGTGCGTGCGCTCTAATGCGATAACATTGAAGTAAATAGTGTGCATATCCGCCGCTAGAGGGAGATAACCATCACAACTGTAGGTTACATGCACATAGGTTGCACCGAAATTTTTTAGAAACTGACAGTTGACAGAAGATGAACTTTCAAGAGACAAACTGTAATGTGATCGTGATATCTATGATTTATATACTGTAAGTTGTTAACAGGTACAGTATTTTCTCTATAGAGTCTTTAATGTAAAGTTTTCATTTCTTTGAGTTTATTCTTTTTATCTACCTTTTGGAAACAATTTAAGAACGGCTTCTGAGTCACCTTTACTTTAGAATAGACTGCGTCGGGTTGGTCTAGAAAATGCGCGCGTGAGTCTGTTTGCGACCCCATGCTATCTTACCCACCCCTTTTCATACGGAATAATCGTCCTTCTTAACTCAAACCTTGTTAATACACTGAATTCCTAATAATGATTTAAAAAAAAAAAAAAAAAAAAAAAAAAACTTAAGTTGAGAAACTGTGAAAAGATTTAAAATGGGGAGGAGAAAAAAATGCCCGTGAGGGGATCGAACCCACGACCTTCGCGTTATTAGCAGGACGCTCTAACCAACTAAGCTAACAGAAGCCGTTGCAAAGCATTATGGGATATGTGTCCACTGACAGACAAACCGGGGATATAAGGCGTCTTTGAAAAGCCTAAAAATCACTGACTATGTAAATATGTTTAAAAATATTCAGTTTTGTATTTTTCATACTGTCAGAATGTTTATCTTATATTTATAGTTTGTTTTTATATGAATTACCATGTTTTTCAATTGTTCGGGCTCAGGCGTCCCTTAAATACAGGGAATAATTGATGCTTTTTATTTTATAAATCCTTAGGAATAAAACAAGTAGTTGGAAGAACATAAAAACCTACTTTTCTTAAAATTCCTTCAATTTTTGCGTTATTTTTTGTCTAAGTCGTGAAAACGGCAGAAACGAAAAGCGTACATTTCCATTGCAAGTATTTAATATCCATTGAATACACTTTCCTGCAGATGGATTCTGAAATTGTGTTTATAGAGGGAGCCACCCGTCTCCGGAGTCTTCCGCAAATTCTGCCTATTAAAACCTAAGTTAAAACACCAACTTATCAGTGCAATTTTACCTTTATTTCTTAAATAACATCAATTAATAAATTATATGTTTTTATTCTATAAATATACTATCTATTTTTAATGATTCTTTTCAACAAATCATTAGTTTTTCTAAATAAATATTTTTTTTTAGGTATGATAATGTTAATCAGATGGAAACAAGAATTCATTGAACACAATAAAATCTAAAGAATGATATTTTTTTGTAATTACATTTCTTCTATTATATATCTGAGGTTGTATTTGCCAATAGGTTTTAATAAATATTTAACAGTTCTGCGAACATATTTAAAAAAATCCTTTATATTCAAAAATGAAGGAAATTATTATTGTTATTCCAGATAATTTTTAATTACAAAATAACTTTATAAAGGGGAAGACCCATGGGCCAGAGGCTTGGCCCCACCCATTTCTAGCCATGCTCGACTACATACTCTAGGAGATATTTTAACATGGGGTCCTATAGGAAAAACTGGTTTTTCCCCCACCCTCCTAAGGAGGCAAAAGCCGGCTAAAATTTGATTATTGGGATTTATAGCCCTACCGAAGAGCTATCGAATGACACCTATCCTAAGTGGAGGAAAGTGCGGGAAAAAAAGATATGAGTAAAAAACGAGGAAAGTCAAACCGGAAGTGGCCATTGTTTGCCTTCATATGAAGGGTAACCTGTTAGGGGTGCATCTGAAGGATACCCGGTATATTTGTGAATAGGACTTTTCTCTATTCTCTTTTGTCTCGGAAATGTGACGAAAGTGAAAAAAAAAATATAAATAAATAAATATAGCTATATAAAAACAATGCTGTGATAATAAATATAACTATTATTTTATTATTGATTCGTCGTTTTGGGCATGCTCTAACTGCTTAGTTACAGATATTTAGCCAGAGTTTTTCTTAGGGATGAATAACTAACTGGTTAATCCTTCATATGAAGGCAACAAATGGCCACTTCCGGTTTGACTTTCCTCATTTTTATGACAGGTGGTAGTGGTGGTGGACAGGCACTGAGAAACACCTTCAACGATCCGCAGTCCAGTCTCTCCTCCAGCATTAGCACCGAGCCGATCGATCTCACGTCGAGAAAGATACGGGCGTCGTCCACGATCTGTCGGATCTCCGAGTTCTATGATGTCGAGAAAGATACAGGCGTCGTCTACGCGATCTGTCGGATCTTCGAGTTCTTCGCGGTTGAGGAAAAGAGCGTCTATGAATTGCAGCGATAAGACGGGCGGCAAACAACTGTTTGAGAGCGACATCCGACTGTTATTTAAGCGCATCGATTCATTGGAAGCGGAGAATAGAATCGTAGCGAAGCGGTGCTCAGAAACCGAGATGGAGGAACGTAACGCTGTGGAACAGTTGCATCACGAAAAGATCGAGAGGGAAACGCTGTTAAAAGATTTCGTGAATATGCAGAGCAGATATCAGAGAGTGTTGAAAGACGTGGAGGCGATGTCGCTGCTGCTGAACACTAGGGATGCTCTGGTGGACAGTCAGGAACGTTCTATCAAGCGCCTGCAGGAGGAACTGAAGGCCACTAAGGAAAAGGCCGAGTCTGGTGCCTCCTTGGAGCGGGCGGCACAGACGGAGATTGAGATGATGCGTAACGAGAAGAAGAGCATGTCTCGAGTGGCCGAAATGCAGAGAAAGGAGCTGGAGGAGACAAAGGCGGAGAAGGAGCAACTGGCGGCCCAAGTTGCGGAGCTGAAAAAGATGAACTCTGACTTGTGGAACAATAGGGAGAAGCGGATCAAAACGCTACAGGAAGACCACCAGAAGGAAGTAGAGGTGCTGCAGCAGAGGGATGAACGGAAAACAAACGAGATCACAAACTTGAATAAGGACATAAACGACCTGAGGGACAAATTAACTTGTATCCAATACGACGCGGATAAAACGAACAAAGAGAACGAAAGAATTAAAAAATCACTCGCGGAGGTGGAGAAGGAGAAATCGTGCCTAAGCAAGGAGTGTGAGCGCGCTAGGCAGACCATCCAGGAGATGCAGTCACAGCAGGATGACCGTCTGGCGTCGCTATTGGAAAAGGAACTGAACATGGTGAAGGAAATGGATTTGCGGTTTGCTGCGAAGAACAATGAGATTTCTTTCTTGAAGCAGCTGTTGGAGCAGAAGGTGATGTTTCTGAGAGAAGTGAAGTGCAAAATTGAGCAAGCCAAGCAATCAATTCTAAAGGAGAACCAATCACTGTTAAAGTTGTCGGATAATAGTCTGGTGAGGATGACCGTTACGAAACTGCAGTCACTGCAGATGAATTACTTGAACGATTTGCTTGCGCTGCTCAATACAGCGTTGGCCTCCAGGGGAGAGAACGCGCCGTGGAGCAGCAGCGGCGGCGACGAACAGGGGATGTATCGGGGCGTCACCATAAAGAATTTGATGGACGTGGACTCCCAAACGGAACTGTCAGCGTCCGAATTGGACGAAGCGCTGCGGTGCATGGAAGCGAAACGCAAGAAGTCGGACGTGGGCCTGCAGACCGAGGACTACGTGGCGAAGAAGGCAAAGCGGTGTTCCGACGAGGTGGTGGACGACCGAAGGTGGATTTGCAAGAAGTCAGACGTGGACGAAAAGAAGCAGGAGCAGCTGATGCAGGAGAACCAGACGCTTAAGATGGAAGTGAAGAAGAAGAAAAAGAATCTGAATATTGCCTTGAGGAGATACAAGGAGATGAAGGATAAGATTGCGAACGTTGCTGAGATGCTGAAGAAGATCCTGAAGGACCTCTGCAAAGCGATGACCGGTGTCGACAGTTTGATGAGAGACAAGATGAGCAAGGAAGAGAAAGACAAGCTGTACTTCACGAACAAGCATTTAAAGGATGTTATCTGCAAAATCCGGGAGACTCTGGAAACAGTACTGAAGTGAAAAGGAACTGAAAGAAAAGATATTAGTTATTCATTTGGCCTCTCACTGTTCTATCATAACAAATAATTGTGAAGAGAGAAAAACTGAAATTGGAATAAGAACTTTTTCGGTCACCCCCCCCCCTTTTTTTTTTAATTTTTTTTTTTAAAATTTAAAAAGATGAAATTACGAAGTTTTTGCAAAGGGTTTAATAAAGTAAAAAAAAAAAAAATTAACATTTGAAATGATCTTTTCAACAATGAAACAATAATGGAAGAGGACATCACCTACAAATTACATACCATAATTCTTCATCATCTTACTCCTTCTAGATATATAATTATTAAACATATATATTTTAATTTTACATTTATTTTGTGGTGTTGAGAAGATAATTATATATCTAGAAGGACATCATAATTAAACATCACTTTTTAGATTGGTATTTCCCTTGTGTTTCGAATATGAAAAAAGATAAAAAAAAAATGTTACTGGATTTAAAAAATTGAAATTAAATCTTGAAATTCTGCAAACGGTATCAACGAATATTTCGATTTTATTCTTAAATTGTATTTTAATATTCGGCAAGGAAGTTGGAGTTGACCATGTACATGTGGAGCAACTAAAACATCTCGGTCTTATAGCCAATATATGGTTATTGAAAATGTTTAATGTCTTTCTCGAAACTAAGCAAATACCGAGGTTATGGCGAAAATCAAAAGTAATTGCCTTATTAAAACCAGGAAAATCACCTGAAGATCCTAAAAGCTTTCGCCCTATCTCTCTTTTGTGTCATACTTACAGCTTTTTGAGAGAATCTTACTTGCTAGACTCACTCCAATTATTGATGAGAAACTTATACCCGAACAGGCGGGTTTCAGACCAGGGTGATCTTGTACCGGGCAACTTCTGAATCTAACTCAACATATCGAGAATGGTTTTCAGAATGGTCTGATTACGGGAGTTGCGTTTGTCGATCTGTCATCCACCTACGATTCTGTTAATACCCGAAAATTACTTTGTAAGATATATCACCTTACTTTTGACTATAACTTTGTTAAAATTATTGAGGCTCTCCTCAGTAATAGACGTTTTATAGTATCGCCACAATAAAGAAAGCAGGTGGCGAATCTTAAAAATGGTCTGCCTCAGGGTAGCGTTTTGGCCCCGACCCTGTTTAAAATCTATATCAATAAAAAGCCCATTTGTGATAATTGTCGTTCGTTCATGTATGCAGTCGATTTTGCATTGGCTGCCCAGTCAAAAAAGTTTGAAACCGTTGAACAGAATCTTAGTAAAGCCCTAAATCAATTGACCCAATACTACACGTGTAACTCCCTCTAACCTAACCCAACTAAAACTGAAGTTTGTGCTTTTCATCTTCGGAATAAACAAGCTTCAAGAAAGCTCCAAATACAGTGGTGTGGTGAAATTTTAGTCCATAATTTTCAACCTCGTTACCTAGGCGTCGTCTTAGACAGAAGCCTCACTTACAGGACACACTGTGAGAACACCAAAATGAAAGTTAGTGCTCGTAACAATATTATCCGTAAATTGACTGGAGCAAAGTGGGGAGCTAATGCAAACGTACTTGGATCCTCCGTCTTGGCTTTCTGCTATTCTCTTGGTGAATATGCCTGCCCGGTTTGGTTTAAATCAGCACATGCTAAGAAAATTGATTCTGCCTTACATCAATCTTGTCAACTCGTGACAGGATGTCTCAAACCTACCCCCTTACATAAACTATCTGTCCTCTCTGCCATAGCTCTACCTTTCATCGGCTGTAAAATAGCCAGTAGAACTTAAAGATTTCGAGCAGAATCTGATAGTCGTCACCCACTATTTGGCCAAGAGCCTGCCCAAACAAGTTTTCACTCACGCAAAAGCTTTTTACAAGCAAGTACCCCCTTCAGAAACGGGCTGATAGTGAGAGACTAGATTTATGGATGGATAAATATCAATTTGCAGTGGACCTTATCAAACCTGGAGAGACCTTACCTCTAGGCTATGAATTACCTTGGCCTAGGTGGAGGTCTCTTAACAGATTACGAGCAACTGCAAATATAACCTTCGTAATTGGGGTTACCTTGATTTGACCCAAGATGTACTGTGCTCTTGCGGAAAAGAAGAAACAATGACACACCTGCTCTCATACCCCGATTGCCCTGTTATGGTCTCCTGAGAAGACCTGGCCCTTGGTACCCCTAAAGCAACAGCCCTTGCTGCACATCTTACAGATAGAATATAAGCTTGTCATCGATACGATATGATGATTTTAATATTTATTCCGTTCATTTGATTTAAAGCAACTAAAAGGGTTTTGTTTTGTTTTTTTTGTAATGAAATTGATCCATCCTCAACAAATTTTTCAAAATCAGAAACTGATAAAAGAAGTTTAACCTGTTCTTTTATTTAATAAGAGTATTGTGGTATTCACATAACATTAGGTTACCGGTATCTCTTATTTTGTATAAATATATAATAAACATGTTTTGACCTTTGCTAATTGCTAAAATGAATGATTGACAAATCTTGGGAGATCTGGACTCGACTGTCATTTAACTTTCTGTAATTCTGTTGAATAAATAGTCAGGGCAAAAAGAGACACCAACCTCGTAACAAAAAGTAATATCTTCTACTACGACGTAGCCTACGTCTTTGGTAAAATTTATAAAGTTTCTCTCAAAAATTACAGAAACTTATTTTACAATTTCAATATATAAATTCTTAGAAAAATATCAGTTAATAAATAAAAACCAGTACGCATATCAGAAAAATAAAGAGTGCTACATTATTATTAGACAATCTAAATAAAATCTTAAATAAAAATCTTGCTCGTAATGATCGCAGAATGCATACTGGTACCGTATGTAGAGATACAACAAGAAAATTAGGGGATGCAAAAATAAAATCAAGAAATGATATATTCTGGTTATCATTAAAATTATTTCCTTGCACTATGTTTACAATGACTTATATACAATCGACTAATGCCACTCATTGACAACTACAGTTCTTGTTTTCACTGTCCTCAAAAAAAATAATACTTAGATGTATATCAACTTGATACTCATCGCTCAATTTAATAACTGCAATTACTCTAACTTGTAAATGCAACAATATCCTTAAGTAATATTATAGAACACTTATAATATTAGTTAGCACACTTCTTGATAATTATTATCACTGCACTTAAATTTTATTTCAAAGCACAATTATGCGATAGCTTCGGAGTTCACACACACGCGAGACTTCGTCGCACAATCATTACAATTCAATATAAAATAATAATGGCTTTCGGAAATATCACCTGTGTGATTACAATGAGGCTTTCCCTTCACTTGTGTGAAATAAACATAATTCACTTTAGGCAATTCACTATCTAGTATGACAGTACACTAGTTACTGTTTTAATGTATTCATTCACCCTTGTGTGAGAATAATCTATCTTCATAATTTAAATAAAGATATCTAAACATAACATTTATTTTGGCTAAAGCACCTGTGTGAAATTATAATCTTTATAAGTCAGTTTCCGATGTACTTCGTCGGTAAACGTATGACTTTGTAATTAATCTTCTTCTCTAATGCAATTGCGTTGCACCCTCCACAATGGAATTTAGTAAATAATTAATTACTTACAGTTCGTTGACTGTTCTAGCCTTTTCCCTTTAGTGTAGTCACTGCGCTGATAATTCATCGTTGGGATAACGTCCATTTGTCTTCCCATGGCACACACGCACTTCGCTGTCAAGGAACACTTCTTTACGCTGAACTTTTAAATATGGCGCTCAACACTCACTCACTTGACTACTACTTCCCTTTATGCTTTGCCAAAAGGTTCATCTTCTGTCGAACTAACGGCGCTCGAGATTTAGTTATTAAACGAGTCCTTAATTCAATGAGTAGATAATTATTAGAATTCTTCTACTTAGAATAATTACAGTTCTCTCTCACATAAGTTTTAGTTATAGTTAGGCCGTTCAATGTTCTTAATATATAATAACTTGAAGTAATTTAGCTTCTTATTGGAGTTACTCTTAGATTCGTCCAAAATATCGGGTTTTCGTGTTACACGAATAATAATATAAACGGAAAATTCTTGCTTCCTTAATTTAAACAGTCTAGTTGTAATCTTCTAGTATTTGACCTAATTCTTTAAACGTTTACGGTTGAGAATTACTTGAACACTCCTTCACTCTCAATAGCTCAGTCTAATGCACGTTTGCCTTCTTCCATTCTCGACGTAGTTCGTCTATCTTCGTCTTCGTTTGACTAATGGCGACGATATTCTTATATATTTCACAATGGTAATTACTTCGACTATTATAGCGTAACAAGAACAGTTCCAGGAGTGAACCCAAAATAACTTCTATTGATCTCGTCCGATCAATTTAATTTGTCTTCTCAAATTCACTTAAAACTTATCAGCAAACTTCGATTGATCCATATAGGTGAATTCACATTTCAACTGGCGTAATTCAATTGGACTGAATTGATTTAATGACTCCGTCTGCTCTATAACTTAGCAGAACTAAAAAGTCCTCCGTCTGCTCTATTACTTCGCAGAACTAAAACTCTATACACTTTTACTTTCTTTTCATATTTATGACGTATCATCTCGTTACGTCGAATCCTCATTTGAATATGCAAATTTTGACTACTCTCATTGAGGCAAAGGAAGAAAGGGAAAAAAAAAATATTTCTAAAAATTTCTTTTCAAGCATTTTAAATTTTTCTTTTGACTTTTACTATAACTAATTAAATTATTATAATAAAAATACAGTAAAACCTCTTATTAAGTCGTCACCCGGATAAGTCGTCACTCCGTTTAAGTCGTCGTTTTCATTTGGTCCCGACAAGGTCTCATACACAATAATGTAAAATAACCATCTTTTACCCGTCACCAACTTTAATTCAACTCCGGATAACTCGTCACCCTCAAAAATGGCTAAAAGCATCTTCTCCATTTTGCATGCAATCGTGTTGTCTTTTTAGCCCTGTTCCTTCACTTTAAGAAAGCCAAGCCTTTACAGGGAATTTTCGACCACGCCTGTCACTTCATTCCTCTCCTACCCCTTCGGGTTCTTGGAATCTCGCTGCTAATCATTCAAAGCACATTTTTCGATGCGACTCTGTCGAGTGTAGAGGTTTTTCTTGACCGCTCCTGAGTGTGACTTCATTTCATAGCGAGTAAGCCCCGCTGTAACGGCTATTTTTTCTCTTGCAATTTCGTGGTTCGATTACGTTTTTAACATGTCAGGGAAACGAAAACTTACCTAGTTATCGTTAAAGAAAAAAAAAGACTTCATTGGACTTTTTGAAAAATCGGATGTTTCGAAAACGGCTTTTGCCAAAGAACACCATATTCTCAGTACTACATTAAACGATATTCTTTCATCGAAACATGTAAATGAAGAAGCTGACTGCAAAGACAAAAGAAAGAGAATGAGGAAAGTTTGACGAGATCGAGGAGGTTTTAGTTCGTTGGCTAAAACACGCCAGATAGCAAAATGTGCCGATTTCCGCCGTGATTCTCAAAGAAAAAGCCATGGAAATTGCTAAGGAGTTGAACATTGAAGATTTCGGTGGCAGCAATGGTTGGCTGGAACGTTTCAAAGACATACATTGTCTGTCTTTTAAAACGATTAAAATGTGGTAACTATAAAAAGTGTTGTTTTTTTTTTCCTCATTCATTTGCATGCATTGATTTCTGAAAAATCTTGTTTCTCTCACCGAATCCTACAGCAATTAATAAAAATACTTTCAGTGCTTTTTAGTTTGTTTTTTTTCAAAAATTCCCACTCCGCTTAGGTCGTCACTCCGCTTAAGTCGTCAAAAATGTTTGGTCCCTTGAGTGACGACTTAACGAGGTTTTACTGTAATATCCTAACAAATCTAAATAATAGTAACTATATTTTAATAATCTACATAGACCTTAAAAAAGCTTTTGATAGTCTTGACCACAATATTTTATTACAAGAATTACATAATATTGGCATAAGGGGTCCAATGTATATTGTATTAAAGAACTACTTAAAAAAAAGAAAATTTAGAATTAAACTAGAAAATAAACTAAGCAAAAGATGTAATCTAAAAAAAGGTGTGCCACAAGGTTCTACTTGGGTCCATTATTATTATTGATATATATAGTCGGACCACGATATAATGTCACCCGCATATAAGGTCACTTTTCTAAAGTCCTGGCTCATTGACTAGGAATTCTTTAATATAGGTTATCGGATAAATGGTCAGGTCTTAAATACCGTAATCGCATATAAGGTCACTTTTGTCCGTGATTTCAGTGTGATTCAATTCCAAGAATTTTTCCGTGGGTACGATTTTTATCGGCGTCATTTCTCCTATTGACGGAGGGGACAGCTTTTTTCACAAAGCACTTCATCCCCTCAGATTTTAGGAAAAAAGATGATGAAGACGATATTCTTCTTTAAAGACGATATTCCTTTAGCTGTGCTATAGAAGGGGAAAGTGAATATGTGAGAATTGACGATGAAATTGCTACGATTTCCGAAATTGTTTCGCAAGTTTTAGATTCCAATGCATTAGAAAGTGAGGATAACGTGATACTGAAAGTGAAGCGGTAACACAAGCAAAAGCACTAAGAGCATTAAATTTTCAGAAACTACGAAACTGAGAAAACATTATACAAAAGATGAAACCAAAATCGCGACAGTCCTGTATTATGGATTATTTTAAGTAAGGTCAGTTGTACATCAGTATTTTGCTTGAGCATACTACTACTATTTGTATACAACTTTATTCCGAATTAAAATTTTAAAAAAATAATTTCTTTCTGATTCCATTAATTTTAATTGGTTTAACTAAATTAAAAAATTATAACCTAATAAGCTCATATTTAGAATTATACTGTATTTATATAATGGTTATTTATTGACAAATGCGAATAAATCGGTTATAATGTCATCCCGCTTATAAGGTCACTTTCGCGAGGTCCCAAGGGGTGACCTTATATCGAGGTCCGACTGTATTAATACAATTTTCAACTATTTAAAACATTCAAATATCTTTGCATATGCTGATGATCTGTTATTAATAAACACAAATAAAAATCTTTCCATAGCTCAAGAACAACTGCAAACTGATTTCATAAATAGTATTAAGTGGACACATGATTATAAATTGGCTATTAACAAAGACAAAACTAAATATATGATCATAAATTCAAAAAACAAAAAAATAAATATTTTACCTCAAATAAAATATCGTGATTTTCAGTGTTTACACAGAAACCATGAATATATTATTAATTGTAATTGTGAAAACTTAGAAATAATATGTAACTATAAATACCTTGGGGTACACCATGGTTTCCCAACGTGGGCGGTTTGATTGTTAAGGGGAGGGCAATTGAAAAATGGATAACTTTTTCTTTTAGGTTGTGAAAGTTAAAAAGTGTTTTTTTTTTTTTTAATGTGAAAGTTAAAAAAGTCGTTTTTTTTTTGTTTTTTTTGTTGGTTGTGAAAGTTATACCTAATTTGGTGGGGCATAGCGTACTTTAGATACTTTAGGTGGGACACAGCACAAAAAAGGTTGGGAAACACTGGTCTACACATAATAATAAATACACATGGCATACCCACTATATCCATATACAATAATACCTTGAGATACGAGCGTCCTGACATACGAGTATTCCGAGATACGAGCAAGCCTTCGAGCAAAATTTTGATTTGAGTTACGAGTAAAGATTTGAGATACGAGCACGCTTACAGACGCCGACGCTAGGTGGCCTCACTCTTTTTGATGACACGTGCCTTACTTATTACCGTAATATTTTGAAAGGGAGACAGAAACAAATCTCCCTCAATATGTATTTCGTTAAAAGGCCTTAGCCAAGTGAAAGTGAGGGTATTCAGGAGAAAAAAGTTAAGAAAAGTAAAGAATACAAATCGAAAAAAGCAAAAAAAAAAAAAAAATAGAAAAGTAAAAAAAAAATATGTAAGCTAAGTTAATTCTAAGTTTATATAAGTTACGTAGTGTACGTGTAAGGTACGGTACGGAATCAAGTGTATGGCTAACTCTCTTCCCTCCCATCCTCCCTCCTCCTCCTCCTCCGCACATACCGCCATTAGCCGCTACTGTATCGTCTGTCAATAAGAACTCATAATTAAAACCACATTATTTTTATTTTATATCACAGGAATCCTTAAAAACTATAATTTTGTGTGAGTGTGTGTATGTCTCTATAGCAATTAAAAACATATTTTTTCCATTATTATTAGCACTAATAAGGGAGTTTTTTAGAGGGTGAGAACGGATTAATTCCTGTTTTCTGTTATTTCTTATGGGAAAAAATGATTTGAGATACGAGCACCTCAAGTTACGAGCTCGGTCCTGGAACGGATTATGCTCGTATCTCAAGGTATTACTGTATTAAAAAGATTTAACTGTTTAACTTACATTTTTTATCACATAAAAGATATTTTTCCAATTAAATCAAAAATAATCATATATAAAGCTTACGTAGATTCATTAATTAATTACGGCATTGATAATTGGATTTATTTAAATAAAAATGAAATAAAAAACTTGAAGTGATAATTAAAATTAAATATTTAAAAATGAAATATTTAATAAAATAATTTTGTTGTTCCTCGAAGGCTTCAAATAAAATTTAAATTTCTAAAAATGAATAATATGTGACGTCATGAGTTAATCGAATTCAAAAGACGGACCTCAGACTCGTTTTCAGTCAGTTGCGAGAATGCTAGCAGATGAGAAATATCCCAAGGATGATGATGTCATTTAAACGTCACGAGTTCGACTGCCGAAGCCGAAGAAAGCAAGTAAGAAGACTCCCGCATTTCCTATTATGAAGCTTGGTCGAATGAAGACAGCTAAAGAAGTAAAATCCAAGGTAATGAAGAATCCGAATAAAGAATTTATTCGAATAAGAAGAAAGAAGAATTATTCAAAGCAAGAAAAAGAACTAATGAAAACTCAAGGAGTCAACCGCAATGCTGATAATACGTTTAACCAATGAGAACGACTAGCCGAAGTTTCAAGCTTTCTTCACGAAAAGACGAATCAACATTAAGAGGAAATTAAAGAGAATTACAGCAGTCAACTCATCGAAGTATCGACAATAAATGAGTGAGTACTAAAATTCCTTAACGAACTATCTAATGATATAAAAATACTTAAAGGAATTAAAACTATAGTACAAGTAAATTCAACGATAAATCATCGAAAGTTTAAATTATGAAATGATAAGAAATTATTCACTCATTAACTTTATTGTTGCAGTGCAAGTTAAAGCTTCAAATAATTAAATCTCAAGTGATTATTTTTAGTGCTACTAATACTATTAAATTGTTTATGAAGAAGAAGAATAAGATTTATTCCTAAAATTGTTGAGATAGTGAAAAGCAACTATACAATTGAGCAAGATTACAATTCAAGAAAATTAAAAGTGCTACTATGAAAGGATAAAGTGAGTTACTTACCTGAAGTGAATTGTTTGCAGTTAATACAATACTTTTAGTGATATACGAGGTGCATTCAAGTTCTACACCTCCGATTGTTTTTCTCAGCACTGGAAACAGATAGAAACATGCGGTTTGTTTTAAAATAAGCGGGCACTCTTTGTCATTGCGAGACAGAGATGGCAGCTTTGTACGGCACACAGAACCTTAGCGGCAGGGTCGAGAGTGAGCGACAGTTTATGATACTGAAAATGGCGACGTTTTCATTACCAGATCAGCATGTTATCATTCGTTTTCTCCATTTGCGTGGCACGGATTGAAATTTATCGCCAAATGAGTGAGACATGTGGTGAAGGTGTCATGGACGTGTCTAATGTGCGTGCGTACGTCGCCATTTTCAGTATACAAACTGTCGCTCACTCTCGACACTGCCGCTAAGGTTCTGTGTGCCGTACAAAGCTGCCATCTGTCTCGCAATGACACAGTGCCCGCTTATTTTAAAACAAACCGCATGTTTCTATCTGTTTCCAGTGCTGAGAAAAAAAATCGGAGGTGTTAGAACTTGAATGCACCTCGTAATACAGTTTATTATTGCAACTTCGCAAACTCAAGTAGAGTTTGAGAATATTTATTTATTTATTTATTGAAAAAAAGTGAAATCTTTTTTGTGCATTGTATCTTAAGGATAGGATACTCATTGAAGATAGTGAATTGGACCAAAAGCTGCCTCTGGAAGAAATGACTGACAGCAGAAATTTCCTATTTCCACTGAAACTGTAACCTGAAAATCTACTCATTATTATTATTTATAAAATAAAATAGCCTATTTGTCTCTCAAAAATATTAATAGAATTTTAAAAAAAATATTAAATTTAATTTTCTACAACTTCAATAAGCTTCAAAGCAATGAACAAAATCAAATTTTAATAGATAATAAAATCTTGTTTCCACAACAAAAAGTAATTTTCACCTTTATCTTACGGTTTTATTACAAAATATGTTATAATTGTGTAAATATAAATTCAACAAGAACTAATAGATTATATAGTAAACAAGATTTTGACAATCCAAAAAATAATTTTGGATTTAGAATAAAAAAATAGATTAATTAACAAAATTTTTGATCAATTCTCATTAGAAATGAAAAACATTGGAAAGATGTCTACTTTAAAAAAAAATAATTTATGAAAAAATAATACTGGGACAAATCAAATGGGTTGATTAACTTGAAAAAAAAAAATTACTATTTCACAGATTTTACCTAAATTTGTTCTCATTAATATATTTTACGTTGTATAAAGTTTCAAAATTGTTTGTTTTTTATCTCCGTAACTTGTATTTATTGTAAATCTCAGCACCTTTAACACAGTTTGTTTTCTAACAACCTAGTAGGACTGAATTGTACTTTTTGTAACAAATCTATATTACTAAAATCTTTTTTTTCTCTGTCTGTCTGTCCGGCGCAATTTTCTGTGAGAATGGAAATAGAAATAATTTTTACAATGAATCCTCGACATGAATCGAACCTGCAACCTTCTGATCAGAAGTCAGACTTCTTATCCATTTGGCCACAGGGACTACAACTCTCTTCATGTTGTTTTTTGACTTATATCTGCTTTCCCTTCCCCCATCAATAAGGAATGTATTCAATCTTTTTTTTGAATCTCAAGATTGTTTATTTATTTCCCATCCGTCAGTTTATTTGTAATTCGAAACTGACAATTAGAACTATAATTGGCGAAACGTTGCAATATTTTAAATATTCTTACTTAAACAAATTCTATGTGATATTGAAAAATATGTGCGTGTACACGGCAGATGTTGTAGTAAAGAAAACAGAGTCAAGAAAGAAAGCAGCACTCTCTTTTTTTTTTTTTTTTTTTTTTTTTTTTTTTTAGGTGGAATACCGAAAAAATCACTATTTGCAGCTCAAAAACCATCAATTTTTGTAACTCCAACGTCACTGAAAAGTGAAAATTACAATAAAAATGAGAGTCAAAAATGAAAGAAGCAATACTTCTATTATGTAGAATACTGAAAAATCACTATTTGTAACTCCGAAACCATCAATATTTGGAACACAAAACACTGAAAAGGTGAGAATATCGAAAAAATCACTATTTGCAGCTCAAAAACCATCAATATTTGTAACTCCAACGTCACTGAAAAGTGACAATTACAATAAAAATGAGAGTCAAAAATGAAAGAAGCAGTACTTCTATTAGCTAGAATACTGAAAAAACACTATTGTAACTCAGAAACCACTGAAAAGTATCAATCTACATTACTAAAATCTTTTATTTCTCTGTCTGTATGAATGTCCGTAGCAATTTTCTGTGAGAATGAAAAATAGAAATAATGTTTACAATGAAACATCCGCGACAGGAATCAAACCTGCAACCTTCTGATCCGAAGTCAGACGTCGTATCCATTAGGCCATGGGACTACAACTCTCTTCATATTGCTTTTTGACTTATCTCTCCTTCCCCTCCCATCAATAAGGAATATTCAACGTTTTTTTTGAATCTCAAGATTGTTTATTTATTTCCCATCCGTCAGTTTATTTGTAATTCGAAACTGACAATTAGAACTATAATTGCTGAAATGTTGCAATATTTTAAGTATTCTTCCTTAATCAAATTCTATGTGATATTGAAAAATAAGCGCGTGTACACTGCAGATGTTGGAGTAAAGAAAACAGAGTCAAGAAAGAAAGAAGCACCCTTTTTATGAGATAGATTACTGAAAAACACTATTTGTAACTCAAATACCTGGAATCACGTCAAAGTTAAGAACTTACCAAACAACGAGATTGTCGATAACATCGATCGAGTGATAAGTCAAAGAATACAAGGTGAGATTAGAGAGTATTTAAGTGAGAATAAAACTGATAGTTCTGATAATCCACAACATGAACATCTCTATCTTCCTGAATATCTGAACTCATTGAATCTCAGCGGTATTCCTCAACATCGTTTGTCATTGAAGATTGGATCTCCAATAATGCTGTTGCAAAAATTCAATCCCAAGTTTGGACACTGCAACGGAACTCAACTTAAATGCCGTTCATTCGATAATGATCTCATAGAAGCCGAAATTATAACAGGAATTCACAAAGCAGATTTTGGTTTCATCCATAGGATGTCTATGAAACCAAACGATAATCTATTCACTTTCACAAGAAAGCAATTTCCGATCAGGCCTTCTTACACGATGTTTATCAATAAAGCTCAAGGACAGACTCTAAATAAAATTGCCATCTATTTGGAGAACGTTGTATTCACTCACGCACAACTTTATGCCTTTGAGTCACAAGTCATCAGAATTTGGTTATCTTCACTCGAAAGAATAGTCACAATCAATTCGTCGCCAAGAATTTCTTATACAGGCTATACGATCTTCATTCATCATCTATATTAACAAACATCCATCTCAACATATCTTTTCTTCAAATATCTACATCAATCAATTTGCACACGGGTAATGGTTGTAATTAAGAAAAGAGATTCAAGAAAGAAAGAAGCACTATTTCTATAAGATAGAATATTGAAAAATCACTATTTGTAACTTAAAAACCAATGGTCTTTGTAACTCAAAAACCACTGAAAAGTATATCTATATTACTAAAAGCTTTTGCTTCTCTGTCTGTCTGGTGCAATTGTTGTAATTTGTGAAAATAGAAATAATTTCTACAAATTCACTACGGTAATTGAACATGCAACCATCTGCTCCGAAGTTAGACGTCTTAGCCGTTAGACCATGAGGACTACATTCTAATCTCCATAAAAAATAAAAATATATCATAGATATATGATTCACACGCTGGTTCTAAAAGCAGTCGTGGATTGACAATATAAACATCAGAAATTAAATTTAAAAAAACTTTTAAAAATTTTTAGTTTTAATTTACTTGAGGTAATTTGTGTGTGTGTGTTTTTTTAATAAATAAAAAGTTGTTTTCCCTTATATATGCGGAGGATTCCGGAGCGAAGCTTTCCGGTAGCGGACTAGTTACAATTCAAATGAGAGTAAAAAAAGAAACAAGCAGTACTTCTATTAGGTAGAATACTGAAAAATCACTATTTGTAACTCCGAAACTATCAATATTTGGAACACAAAAGTCACTGAAAAGTGACATTTAGAATAAAAAAGAGACTTAAAAAAGAAAGAAGCAGTATTTCTATTAGGTAGAATACTGAACACTATTGTAACTCAGAAACCACTGAAAAGTATCAATTGGAATAAAAAAAAGAGTCAAGAAATAAAGAAGTAGTATTTCATTCGGCAGAATACTGAAAAATCACTATTTGTAACTCAAAAACCATCACTATTTCTAACTCGAAAACCACTGAAAAGTATCAATAGGAATAAAAAGAAAAGAGAGTCAACAAAGAAAGATGCACTATTTCTATTCGGTAGAATACTGCTCAGAAGTTAGACGTCTTAGCCATTAGACCACGAGGCCTATATCCTAATCTCTATAAAAAATAAAAATATATCATAGATATATGATTTACACGCTGGTTCTAAAAGCAGTCGTAGATTGAGAGAATATAGATATCAAAAATTAAATTAAAAAAAAAAAAAACTTTTAAAAAATTTTAGTTTTAGTTTCCTTGATGTAATTTGTGTGTGTGTGTTTTTTTTTTAATAAATAAAAAGTTGTTTTCCATTATATAAGCGAGGCTTCCGGAGCGAAGCGACAGGTAGGCGACTAGTTGTTAATAAATTGTTAATAAAAAAAAAATGATCAGGTGCCACAACTGGCCTAGAGATGGCACATATCTTTGAGCCGGCCCTGTAAACGGTTTCTAGACAATGCATTAACGTAAATAATTACAACTATACATTATCCCGTTTCTATTTTGCAGATGGATTACAAGATGACGTAATGTATCCTTACGCCAGAAGGAGCACAAGATGTCAGTATCAATATTTTGCCTTTATAATGGAAGTTAGCCCAATTCAAGACAATAACTAGTTTATACTCAAGGAGGTTCCAGTTCTTTCCCCACTAAACCTCAAATACACCTCCGTTATGAGACCTGCTTTGTTCATTTTGACTACTCTCAACTGATGATCGCCTCAACAGGCTTATCTTGAGATGTCAGTTTGAACATTGGTCTCAAAATTTTAAGTGTTGAAACATTTTTTAGGCGCTTCTCCTTTATTTAGATGCGCACAAGAATTACATTGAGGTTGGCAGAGCCCAGCACATGAATTCTCTTTTTCTTTATTTTTAATGTTTTTATGTTTTTAGTTTATATTCAAGGAGGTTCCATTTCTTTCCCCACTCAAAGACAACAACCACTGTTAAAAAATGTTGGGGGGGGGGGGGGGGAAATATCTAAAATTTAGTCTTAATTTTTTTTAAAATATGAAGCCCAAAACCGTGGTTTTAAGCCTTATTTTAGTATTTCCCAGAAATATTTCTCCTTTTTTTTTCTCCTTTCCCCAGAACGATTTTTAATAATGTTTTATTTTAAATTAGTACGTAGGTATCTAGATAAAAATTACTTTCAAACAGCATTGTTGCTGGCTGCTGCCAAATACTCCATATTTATGATTGTAATACAAAACTGTGTACTGGATATGATTTTTAAGGAGAAAAGTGCTCGCATAAAAGTTACTGACTTGCCAAAATAAAGAATATTGAAAGCAACTTTTATACCTGCACTTTTATGACTATAGGCCGTAGGGATAGTCTGGGATTCACATACAATTTCTAAGGCATTATTACTAAATTACATTTTATTACCAGAAATGAGTTTCATATAAAATAGAAACTCCACTCACTATAACAATACTCTTTAAATTAAAACTAAATTTTAAAGAATTGGTATACTAAATTATTAAGATTCAAAAGCACTGAAAGTCTTTCTCCAGATGAAAACATTACCATACTCCCAAATTTAAAAATAAAAAATTAAACAATGAACAACTGGCGACACATTATTAAAGGTTGCTGTCTTTAGAGAAAAATTTCTGTACAAACTCCTGGTCTTGATAGAGTTTGGGATCTGTCAGTTTCCTTCTTCTTTCTTTTTTCTCTAAAAAATTTGCTACCGCTGGCATTGGATCAAAAAAAGTCGTTCCAACTCCGTTGAGAGCTATGTACATTCTTGACTTGAGAGCTTCTCGTGACAGGCTTGATTGTTTGTTTGCTTTTAAATTCGTATGCACTGACACCGCCCTTTCAGGACCTGCACTATGTGGTGTTAGAGAAGCATACGACTGCACCAACTTTCTGAATATTGAATGAGGTTGAGAAACCTTCAAAAAGTGGTACAGTTTGGCTGTAAGTGATGTCATTAAAATTGAAGCGGGGAGTTTTTCCGTTGCAAACAGTTATACAAAGTTATTGGCGAAACCTGACACTTTATCTGTACCAAACAGGCTTTCTACGTCTGCACGAGCTGCGTTGACCACCTCAGTTGGATTTTTTGAATTTAGATGTACATTTATCCTATTATAAATTTCTTTTTGGTCTTCAGGAAGTCTTTGGAGAATGAACTCTTTGCGTACTGCCTCTTTCTGTACTGCCGACCAGCAGCGCTTTGTTGATACTAGTGAGATACCTCTCCTTGGAACTTCTGGTTCTTCATTATCATCACTTTCAAGATTACTCTCGCCTTCTTTTCTCAACTGTTTCTTCATATCACCGGGATAAAGGCTGTCTTCCATCATTGTCAGTGAATCAACAAAGATTTTTTTAGATACTTCAATATCAGGGATTGTTACAAATGATCTCTGACATTTTTTTTTGCAGTTTTTCCATATACTTTTACAGATCTAGCATAAGACTGGTAAGGCGCTGTTGTTCGCCACCTGCCGCCCACAAACGAAAAACCCACATGCAGAAGCTTTTTCAACTTCCGTACAATCAGTGTAGTCTAGAAATGTTCTCCAATGTTGTTTCATTAATGGGAGGTTGTTCCAAACTGCTTTGGCCAAGTTGTTGAGGTGTTCTACGAACTGTACATCAAAGTATGCTGGAAAACGGTAGGCAGTGTGTTTGGTTGAATCAGCCAGCTTTTCAAGTTCCTCAAATCGTAAAGCTGATGCTCAATAGAAAGTTGCAACGGCTTTTAAATTGATCTTCCAGTGCTGAACTTCAATTAATGATTATTACAAGTCTGACATGGCTAGGTCGGACCGATAGGCCACACACTAAATACAAAGTAGATCTCTTCCTAAGAACTCTTTCATTCGAATCCACAAGCCACTGTTTTTACCTGTATTAGCACTTTCCACATCCGTCGTTAATCCAGTCGACGTTTCCTTTGCTGTATCAAAAAGATCTAAGTTTTCAAAAACAATCTTCACTGATTCCGTAAGACCTTCTGCTCCACGCATACTCGATTTGCTTTTGCCTAGAAAGACAGACTTCATCTCGTTGTCTTCGGAAATGAACCGTGCCGTAATGAACTTATTGTCTACTCCATATTTGTCTACAGAGCCATCCACCTGGATGGAAAAGCATTCTGAGTTTTTTAACTGAATTTTCCATTACTACTTCTCCTACAACATCAAGCATCTCACGATACATAACAGGATTCCTGTACTGCAAAACAGATGGAGAAGGGTCGAGAGGAAAAAACTCGGATTCCAGCCCATTATCTTTGTATGTCGAAATTTGGGTGTCAATGTGGATTTTTGTCAAGGATCTCGAAGGCCAAGAATGGGCAGAAAGAGTCATTATTCGACTATCATTATACACATCCAATGCTAGTATTACTTTTAATAGTTTTACTTTTTCAGCAGTGTAAGACTTGAGAGTTTTTACGGAAGGGTGATGATCAGATTGTGCCGTCCACTTTCCCTCCATTTCATCGAGATTGAAAGCTGCTTTGTGAGCTTCAATGATCAAATGATCAATGATCGTTTCCAACTGCTTTTTTCCGTCGCATCGGACGCCATCAGCAATGGGCAAAGAGCCATTTTTTGAGAACTTTAGGGCTTCTTCAATATGTTTAGAGCAAATTTTAAAATACTGTAAAAGCTTAGGTATACAAATATTTTTGCAGAAATAATTTTTATTTTCAATGCGTTTTTGTCATTTCTTAAAAAAAAAAAAAAAAAAACGCTGCCGGCACTACCCAGTCACTGGGCGACAAAATCTCGGCACAAGTGTCGCCCAGTTAACATGTTATTTTATGCCCTGCGTCTGTGGGTAGCTGTCTTTCCTACAGTCTTCGATGCCCTTTTCTGCTGATTCACTAGCGGGCTCTCGTGGCACTGTCACTGCCGTTCCTCGGGGTATCGACTGGTGCCTGATGTCTTCAGCTCCAATAGGTGGATTCTAGAGTCCGATCAGCATCGGGACACTCACTTTTGTCTTCAACATACTTGCCGAGTTTTTCTTCTAAAAACTTAAGAGCTTCATTCGAATGTTTGTTCTCAATGAATCCCGATCACTCTTCACAAGACTAGCAGAAGTAGATAACTATTGGTTCCGTAAGGAGTCATTAATTGGAGAGATGAAGTTCATTCGCATAGAGTTTACAGCTTCTCTCTTTTAATTATTCATCTCAAATCGTTTTTATCTTCTCCAATACGTCACAAAAGAGCATCCAATGAAAAACTTCTTTTCAGTAAGCGCACGAAATCTAGATGACATTGTATCGGGGAAATAACTTCGTCAACGAATGTTCGGACAGTAATGAAATTACAAAACAGAAAAAATGGCGTACGAGGCTTTATTCGCAAACACAACTCAGCTGAAATTAATCTTTTTTGAACTGTGGGAGAATAATCGTCACTTAAATCTAAGTGACGATTTTAAAACATTTGCTTACAATGTGTTTCAACGAACACCTGAGTTTCATAACGCCGGTAAAATAGGCTTTTCACTGATCAATAAGACAAATGAAGTCTGGGGAATTAATAGAAGTTAAAAAAAAAATTCCTGATATAATTACACATATACTGAAAGAATATATCCCTTGAAAATAAAAGAAATAAGATGAAATAAAAACAGAATACATAAATACAATGCTATTAAAATCATTCCTAACAATAATGTGGGCAAAAAGAGGATCAGGTGTCGCCGAGAAAGAAAACAAAATCCGTGACACCGCCCTGTTAGTACTGTGCATTTTTTTCCTTAATGAACTATTTTACATGCATTCAATTTTACATGATCTGAAATTACATAAACAAATATGGACTCTCTCCGTCTTTTTGTTAAACAGGGGAACAAGGATTTATCTAATCACATTTAGATAAACATCATTTTCAAACCCCTACCCCAAAAAGTAATTAGGCCTACTTTTTTACGAGAATCTAAAAATTTTTGCACAACTTTCAAGACTTTCATTAATAATTTCTTGTATGAGCTCATTATTTATTTTTAACTATCAAAAATTCAAAAATTTGACAGAAATCAGGTGACTGTTACACATTCGAATGTAAATCTTTTGAATAATATGTTTAATTAGATCATAATTCCATTTCCTGCTATAGAAATTAACAACTAGCTTTCATCTCATGTATATAAGGCATCTTTTAATTTTAATATTTTAAATGATATAATTTTTCTCCTTTTACATTCATTGCGATTGAAAAGTACAAATATACGATTCGAGAAAATAACGATGTTGATAGACTTTCTGACTCAAAAGAATTATATGAAATTTAGTGGATTCAGAGAAAAATTTCATACACTGAAATAGCGAAAATGTAAACAACTGACGGTTTTCTAAAGCTTCAATTTGCACTCGTCAATTCGCAGTTTCTTGTTTGATAAATATTAGTAATATCACCCAAAGCAATACGACAAGGTTGTTAGGCGTTGTTAGTAATGTAAATAACAATTCTTCCTCATTAACAGGTTGAGACCCAGTGTTTTGTTAGGTCATCTCGGAATAGCTATTTTCTATTTTAGCTGATCATCAGCTGAGAATAGTCACCAGCAAAACAACAAGGTCTCATTACGAAGGTGATTATAATGTTAGTCGGAAGAAATGTGGAACCTCCAAGAATAAAACTAACTATAAAAAATACACATTAAAATTCAAATATAGAAAATTCATTATGTCAGTCTCCGCAATGAGACCTTGTTGTTTTGCTGGTGACTATTTTCAGCTGATGTTCGCTAATGAGCGTGAAGTAGCTATCCTCAGATGTCATCTAGTAACAACACTGGGTCTCAACCTTTTAATGTGTATATATATTTTTAGGAGTTTTATTTATTGCGCATGAAAAATTCATGGAGGCCCGCGATAGCTGGCATATGAATTTTTTATATTTTTATTTTAATGTGTATTTTTTATTTTTAGTTTAATTCTTGAAGGTTCCATGATTCTTCCGACTATCAATTCTTCCTTTTTATTAACAATATTCCTGTTAAAGCTTTCTGAAATCATAACTAGAAGAAATCGTGAAGAAAAACTGGAAGATCACTTCTTCGCTATTCCAAGTAGAGTAAAAGATAACTCATTCTAGTATCGTAATTCCATCCTGAAGAAAAAAAAAATCAACGACGTTTCAAAAGAGACGTTTTTTTGGATAGTCAGGAGAAAAGAATGCTATATTACATTTGAAAAAATAATTTATGTAATTGCAAAATTTCAATTGAAGCTTTACAGTTTTAATTAAGGTTTTATTCTCTAAGGTTTTAAAATCAAGAAATATTAATGATACTAATTCTTAATTAATGCAATATTCTGAGCGAAAGAATTTAATTACAATACTGAAGTGAAAATATGTAATTTAAGGCAATATTACTGTAACATTAGATTCAACTTTTAATATTATTATTTAGGCGTAATGTGCTGAAGTACTTCACCATGAGACAACAGTATCATATAAATATTTACATTTATATTATACTTTTGATACTGAAAAAAAATATATTTTTATAATTTTTTTTTTTTTTTTTGGAATATTCGCTATGTGAGCTTTGACTTTCAGATTGCCAACTTTTCATCCAAAAGCGATCCGACCATTGAAGGATATTACTTTCAGTTTCGACTCGATAGCGCACTTACAACGAGAGCTTCATATTTCCTGCGAATGAAAAATATTATTCAGTTGAAGTGATTAATAGAAGAACCTCATAACATGATCCTTTCGCTTTATTGTAGATCATTAAAACTGTGGTTAAGAGTGATGTTAATCCACTTTTGATCAAGGAACGGTGGGGAAGGTGATTGTGCAGATATTAATAGTATGTATTCAGTCATCCCTCGACTTACGTCCTCTCGAGTTACGTCAGTTCGAAGATACGTCCGTGCAGTGGCGTAGTAACGCATTGGGGGGCCCGGGGCGGGAGTTCCATTGTTAAGCAAAAAAAAGGGGAATTTCCTATTTATTTAACAACCAAAAAAAAAAAAGGAAATAAGCTGGCTGGTGGGGACCCCCCCCCTTTGCTACGCCACTGCGGCCGTGATCCGATAAGGGAATAAATAATATTTTCAGCCATATTTTCGAACAAGACTCAAGCGAGCATAAAGTAAAAAGATTTCTATTTAGCAGCAATGTATCATGCGCAGTGGCAACAGCGCATTCAGCGGCTTCTTCCCTCGGTAGTTGGTAATCGGCACATGTCTTCAACAGTTTCTCTGTTGATTTTGTGTCTGAGAAATAGGTTATTTGTGTATTTATCGTTAAATATCTCGCGATATGTTGTGCAACATGGCCCCTACACAACCCAATCAAAAACCCTAGTGATGAATCACAGAAAAGAGGCGAGCAATTGATCTTGAAACTAAGATGCAAGTTATAAAGCAACATGAAGCTGATATGCCATACAATGTAATTACACATGACATCGGATGGTCTCATTCTACAGTGACGACCATTTTAAAAAATAAGGATAAAATCGTAGAAGCTATGAAAGGATCTGCTTCCATTAAATTGACGATAGTAACGAAGCAACGACAAACTAAAGTTGAGCAATAGTCTTCGTGAATATTATGGTCTCTTCTTCTCTCTTTCATCATTACTAATATTATTGTTTTTATCAGTAATAAATATTAATAATCCAATATCAGTGAAATATACAGTGTTTGGGACAATATACTAATTATGGCTAAGTCTCTAACCCCTATAACTCTGTTGATTTAATGTATCGACTTACGTCCTGCCGGATGGAACGGAACCTGGACGTAAGTCGAGAAATCACTTGTACATTGTTCTTCTTCAACTTACAGCTTTTTCCACACTTCCATGAAGGAATAGAAGGAATAGAAGAAATGAAATGAAGGAATAGAAGTTGATAGTAATTTTGTAAAATTAGCAGGCGATTTAATAAATAATCTGTGTTTTGTTTGCCAAAATAATGTAAAATTTGAAGAATTGGACTTTTAGAGTTTTTGTTGGGTTGGTTGTTAATATCAATAATTTTATTGAATCTGAGGTTTGTTGAAATTTTTAACAATATCATAAATGTTATTTCATGCTCATGTCAATGAATGGATCACTTGAGGATAGGCGGGTCTTCGTGGTTATAAAAAATATCCCACCAGTCTGCTGTTTGGGTTGTGGGATAAACAAAGCCATGTGCTTCGTTTTAACCCTAATAGATATAGAGGCTGAACTAAAAGATTTGATTTGGATGCAACGATTGTAAGCCTTCCAAAATTTTCAGATTGGATGTAGAGTTGATTATCGCCTATTGAAGAAGACGACAGCAATATATTTTCAAAGAAGGATATAATTTAATGGATCACTTGAGGATAGGCGGAGCTTCGTAGTTACAACATATCCCACCAGGCTACTGCTTCGCATGTGGGATAAACAAAGCCATGTGCTTTGTTTTAACCGGTGTAGATATAGAAGAAATATTATATTAAAGAAGGATATTCCAAGTGTTTTTACAGAATTATTACAATAAGGATTTGCACAGTACTGAACCATCCGTCTTGAAATATCAAAAATCGACGATTTTTTAAGTAATTCACACAAAGTTATATGTTTGTTTATCCCACAAGCTTAACGTGTCGGAGGAGAAGGAAAAGGGCACTCCCAGCCCTCTGAATCCATTAAACATGGATTTATACAAGGCAAAAAATTCGCAAGTCGAATCTTTCGCTGACAAAGTAAAAACTAATATAGATATGCAAGTAGCTATCTTTTGCTTACCATCTAAGAATTTTAGCGAGGAACGATAAGCTGAATTTTATTGATGCGATGGGTGAAGCAATTTTTGAAAC